>JWHW01053466.1:558809-574752 GCA_000931545.1 Papilio glaucus | reverse complement strand
ACAAATGTAGTTGTTGCGGGCTTTACCACTGTATCTCAACGATAATAATTAACACACATTTATTTGCTTGACCTGTTTGTATGTTTGTTTGTATAGTAACGGAATCTTTCGTTATAATTGTTTGCTAACTGGTATGAGTCCGGTTGACTTGAAAATTATAATTCGTATCAAGAACCGATGATCATAAACTTTTCATAACTTTGTTTTAGTTCTGTTCAGAATTATAAGGAACAAATAAGTTTCTCTTCAGATTGAGTAAAACATATATACTTTACTTAATGTGTACGTTTTAGTATTTAAAACTATTGAATTATTTTATTAACGTTCTTCAAACTTTACTTCTAACCTTTATAAAATCTTATAAGCTTATTTTCACATCTTAGGAATGTGATTGTACACAATTTCTAAGGGACGTTTTTATAAGAGTTAGTAACGTAAAATCCTCTGAGGGCTGAACTATAAAAATCTAGAGCTCCACTCTAAGAGATAGTTGATACATATTCAAGAAGCGGCTTGTGGCAACAATGGCTTGGCGCTAGATTGTCCTCCATTGCGCATTCTGAATTTACATTAACACAAAATTTATAACATATTTTATTTTATTTACTTTTATACAATTTTTATTATACAAATGACCTAAAAGATACAATTGAAATTAATATAATATAATTAATAATAATTTCTATCTTTATTTTTTTTATGTTGAAATTTTTTATATTAAATTATATTATGTTGCATATATAATACTCCATTCAGAAAAAAAAATATTTATGCTTGGTTTTTATTAACCCTGTTTAATTTAAATGATTGCTTTTGTACTATATTCTATATAATTAAATAACTTAGCTTTATAGTTTACGTTAACGAAATTAAAATGATTTGATTTTAATAATGATTGTTGGGGAGCGCCTGCGTCTTTATAAGCGGCAATATTTAAAGCTCGTTAAAATGGCGTAAATAACTTTACAGTTTGTATACGTACTTACGTATATGTACAAGCATACCTGTTTCATTAATCAGAAGAAGAAAAATGATTTAGTAAAGTAATTGTAAGGCCATGGTAGTCGTGTAAATCGCACGGGTTGGGGACGTATGGTGGAACGTGTCGTGAAACGTGGAGTGGTACGTGTGGTGGGACTTGTCGTGGGGATATTATGAAGGTATGAATTTTGTTTGATTGGATAAGTTTTCGGTTGAGTTCTATTCTCTTCTAAGATTATCCAATTAATCAACCAGAAGGGCTGTTTATCTAGAGGCAGCTTGCGAAGGGCCTCGACCAGACTTCTGTCGCCCATGGCTTCGATAGGGAGTCTCTCAGTGGTTGTAGTCGTTACAGAACCTAACCTGAAATTATAATTTATTTTTAGGGAACAAAAAAACGACAATAGTACGTAATCTAATTTGAGTTCAAATTGAGTGAAATTATTAAGTTTTAAAATATTGTGACACATTGTTTCTCAAGAAGACAAAAATACAAATTTGTACATGAAGGGAAAATCTATTTTCGGTTTGAAATTAATTAGTTTTTTTTATGGAAGAAGGTAGTAAACGAGCAAGCGGTTCACCTGATGTTAAATTACCGCTACCCATAGACATTCGTAACAAATGAGTTGCAGACGTAGTTGACGTGAAACTTATGCCTTCTTCGTTACCACTACTGGAAGGTGGCCGTTAGTTAACTTATTCCTATCGTGTGCTAAGCGAAATAATACTTCCACCTAATACGCTTAAAAATAAGCAGTCACACAATGTTTTATGAAAATAAATAAATAATTCTTCTTACTTTACGTCTACATCTGGGCTTGGAGGTGCTTCTGTTATGTCTTCAAGCGCCGGAAACCCGATAGGTCTACTTCCAGCGTAAGGTGGTCTCTGACATACGCACACTGCCACCAGGAGTGAAAAAAACAGAAAATACCTCGAAACCATTCTGCTTTCTGTGAACAGATCGTTATTATATTTTATTATTAATATACACTATTAGAAATAAACACTTTTGTTACTCATGATGTTATCTCCTTTGAGTATCTCTCAATACTAATCGTATGTCAATGTAATTCGTGATTGAATAGTTGAATAGTTAGATTTAGGTTCTTGCATATTGAAAGGATGAATGAAAAAAGCAAAACAAATTTACGTGGCGAAAGTGACAAACCAAACAAAAGCGGTATTAAGAGTACGAATAATTGGCGATGTATACGTAGATGTATGTGTAGTAGTGTAGTGCTACTAATGACTTTTTAAATGTTATTTAACTATCGAATTAAAAGAAATTGAATAAAGATTACTCCTAGCCTATGGTACGCCCTAAAGTATTAACATCGCATCCCAAAAGATGTAGGTATAATCCGAAAATTATACAAATTTATGTCGGGTAGGATATGCTATTTGAAATTAACGGAAACGTTTTCTTCTTCGACTTTATTTATTTATTAAACTTATTTATAATATTTACACATTTATTTCGTCTTTATAAAACTTTCATAAGTCTTCTCTAACGTCATCTTCCCAATATGTCACTCTACACGTCATACTCTTGCACGGTCCATTTCTACGCATACACGCCCATTCTCACATTTATAGATGAAAATAATTTATGATGTTGAAGAGTGTTAAAATGGCATCGTATGGAGATGTTTATGACCTTTAAATTTTTTAAATGTGCAAAAAGGACGTTTCCAACCTCGATGACGAGGATCGACAACACAGATGAGGTATGTAATAATTTTATTTAAAAAATGTGCAATAATGTACTTACCTAATATAAAAATATGTAAAAAAATGTTGCTTTGTCACAAATGATCAACACATTGCAACGTTACTGACTAAAATTTTATTTCTAAACCATTTATATCTTGATATCATTACATTATGTTCATATCATAATCGCTTTATTATATTCTTTTAATGACTTTGAGCAACAGCGACTTAATTATTAATGACGTAGGCTCAGGCTTGTCCCAGCGGGAATTCCAGGGGTAATATATTTTTTTAGGCTTATTTAGGAAACAAAAAGTCATAGAATTGTACAGTATTAAACAATATAATTATTACATGATAGTTTCATTATTTTGTTATTTATTCGGTTTAAAAAATGAATGAAGGGAGTATATAATGTAACAAATTTATGTTGCAAAAGTGAGTGGCAGTGTTGCTAGGGGTCGCCCTAGGAGAACTTATGTATATAGATCAGATTAGTGGTTTATTAAAAAAGGGCGTTATAAGGAGCCCCCATATCCGACGAGCATGTATGCGTAGATGTATTGATGTAGAAGAAGAGAGAAAAGTGTACCAGAATCACATCAAAGGGAAATCCATAATCTCTGCCTATCCCTCTGGGTTACGGACATATATTTATATATTTTATTTATATAAACGGTAACAAAGGAAAGAGAGTATACCTTTAGAGAAAAGTTTTTAAGTAGTATTAAGTACATAAATTTAAGATTATTATTTTATTGGTATGTTCTAATAATGAAAAAATTGGGATAATGCAAGTTATGTTTCAAAAAAGTGAAATGTATGGATGTAGAAGAAGTGAAAGAGGTGTGCCAATACCGTGTCAAATGGAAAGTCTTTGTCTACCTTTTCTGGTTTAATGCCTTTTTTGGCTCGAGTTTTTGAAACATTAAATGAATAAGCCTTTGCCATTTGCATTATTCCATAAGTTCGGTCCCCACTCACTACATTGATGGAATTTTAAATAGATGCTTCCACGATAATAAAGGCCATGGTGTAGATCTCATTTGAGAGGCAAATTGTGTAGCCTTCTGTTCAAGCAAATGGCGTTTTTTGTTTCTGAATTAGGAAATGTATTGTTTCAATTTGAATTCAATTTTCTTTCGTTAATAAAGGATAAATAAAACTGGGCTTCTTTTATATTATTGCTTCAGTTTTTAGGGATCACTTTAGACTATTTTACCACTAACCTAAAATACATACAGGACAAAAACCATAAAATTCTAACCTTACAACAAAATTGATTAACACAGGTATTTTTAGATAGTATATAAATGGACTAGTATTATATTTTACCTATTCTTGTATACAAAATACATAAAATATCCTTAGTGGCTGTCGATTTATTTATTACTCGTACACAATTTCTTAACAAGATTTAAGAAATTGTGTATGTAATTTACTAATAGATATAATCTTTGAAAGAAACGTAGGCAAATTGAAAAGCCGACGATACAATTGAAAGCTGTAAGCGAAATTAATGCATTATTCATCAAATAGACGTATCCCATTGAGAATATTTCTCAACCGACTTCAAAAAGGAGGAGGTTATCAATTCGTCTATATGTTTTTTTTATTATTCCCTATACGTTGAATTTTACCTGTTAATGTGATTAAAAATACCTTTCATATTATTCGATAAATTTTCTGCACCTTGTACCAACACTATTTTTATAACACAAGTGAAACTGCTTTTGTACTAGAGACTTACGCGTCTCATGGGGTCTGTTTTCTTCACTGACCGCTTGAAGGTAACTTAGAATTTAAGTAAATATATTTATGTTATGAAACAAGATGGCAAAATACGCATTTCACCTGAGGCAACAACCAATATCCACAAACATGCGAAACGACAAGAAGAATTGTTAATGCATGAGCCTGAGCCTAAAAATAGGGACGTGACATGTCAGCCTAATGAAACACGCTCCACCTAAACCGTTTTCTAATCCAAAATAATTATAAAACGACACACGAACGTTAAGTAAAGTAAAATATTTAAAAAAATGTTTTTAGAGTTAACGAGCATAAATTGAAAAGGGATATTTAGACGAACCTTTCTTTGGTCATTATGTGTGGACTAAGTACAATAACACGCATGACGTCTGTTTTTAAAGTAAATGGCAATAAGAAGTAGGCGAAGGTAACGCACTCTTGCCCTCTTATTACAAAACATGCCTAAGTACTGGGTTAAAGCCAGAACTAAAAAGTCTAGGTGCATTACTGTATTAATGCTAGTTCTAGGACTAAAATTCTATCTTACTACAAAACGTAGACTTAGGAAGGACTAGTTAGTATAGAAGAAACTACCTGGTTTAAATCAGTACCACAGATTATAAGCGATCCGATTCCTATTACTAAATGTTGTTATATAGTTGAAAGTAAAAGTAGCTAGCGTACAGAGGAGTGGAATGCGCAGCGCGTGTTATCAAATCACTTCAAATCAAAATCACTTTTGTGATCGAATCGAAATATTTATGTTATTATACATCTTTTCATTCAAGAATTTAAAATTACTCAGAATTAGAACATCATTGGTGAGATCTGTGAATCTTTTGGTGAACCTATAGTTATAATGAAAATCTTCATCATCCAAATCAAAGGAATTCACACGGTTACAGCGTCTATTCGTCTATTGCATCGCAGGTACGTTTCCAGGGTTTCCAAACCTTTCAAATCCATAAAATCAACTGAGTTTGTTTCCGTTTTTGGTGATTTAAATAATAATAAATTCACAAATGCGACGCTAATAACAACTTCTTATTTTGACGTTTTGAGGTTAACGAGGTGTCGGCGGTTTAACTTTAGTACCATCGATAGTTCTCGGACTAGCGCAAACATTTTTGTAATAACGTTTATTTTAGTTAATGGCTTAAACCCAGTAATAAATTCGGTACTATGTTTAAAATCCGTTTTGGAATAAGAAGGTTGGACTCTAACAGCCGCTTAAAGTTTTTCAGCCATCATGATTTTATTACAAACCGTTAACGTTTTCATCGATACGAATTTAAGAGACTTTTTGCCCTTGTCGGTGAAGCGATCTCCTATCCTCATTGGATCGAGCTTCCTCTTGACTTCTCGATATACCACGTAATAATACACTAATTTCTCTTTCACTTCTTTCACTTTGCTTCTACGATTCTCAATGGTTTTCAATGAACTCCAATAGCTCTTGCTGTGATTAATATGCATATATTACTTTTTATTTCACTAAGCGCTTACATGAAAGTGCTCATATAATTGTAGATGGGGTTCCTATTCATGGCAAGATATGCTACTGATGATTTGCAAACAAACAATTCTCAACATTTTCTATCTTTCCCTAGCCAAATCAATCCACTAGTCATAGACCATCACCAATGAATTCTAACGATTGTCGTCCTACGTTTCCTGCATTAAACTACTTCTAGTTGTTTTCACGAAGGTACAACGCCTGATTTAGATTTTTTCGTTACAGTTATAACACTAATATATTCGTAAAACTCTTTAAAACTCATCCAATGTTTCCACATCCATGACAAATTTGATTACAGATGTGGAAATGCCATATACTATTTATTTTTGTAAGAACGGTATCAAAAATCAAATTAATCATGCAACCAACCTTCATAAATGAACTTGTAGACTGTAGTCATCGAAAACTGATTTAAGTTATGACGAGTTCGTTATCTTCACAAACTTCGTTAGGAGATAGAAATTGATTCGTTTATTGAGTATTGTATATATTTCTATTGACGATAAAGGTATTTGATTAGATAAACAAATAAATCGTCACTTCCACTGACACAATTTACTAACTCTATTTAATAACGATCGCGAAATTTCGAAGGATATATAATAACATTTTCCTCGTAATTTCTAGAATCTAAATAATAATTATCTAATCTAAATAATCTTTTACTGTATAAAAATGATTTTAGCGAATTCTATTAATTAAAATAAGAGTTCTAAACACAATAACTTTGGTATAATCTATCTGGGAAACGAATTCATACAGGACTAGCTTATCTTCGGACCCTAGTCTATTTTAAAACTAGTGAGTAAAGCGACGCAGCAGTGGAGGTCATTTACTCCACACTTGCACCACAGATCTGAAGTAAAGGTATTTTCATGTTACAGCGTATCATCTTTTAAATAATGTGCCCGACGTCCAATTCTCTTCCATCATCATATTTTATTATTTACCCTTTCCTTTTTCTAAAAAAAATATATAATTTACTCGCTGTTTTTTCGTGCTAAAGTTCATGATCCCACAAGATTTCGTAGAAATCTGAAATCGGTCAAACCGCATTGCGGTCACAGTGTAGATTATCCTTTAAAATTCTCTTTAAAAAGTGATTCTAAAGGTTGGACAAACATGCACGTACAAGTAAATGGGTATTCATTTTGATTATTATAAGACTATATTTTACGATGTTTTTCTACAATTATTAAAAAATTAAACAACTCTGAATAAATATATAATTTAAATATTTCACCGGCTTTTAGGTACATTTCATACCTAAGAACTTGGGTAAAAGATAAAGATATTTTATTAAAGACTTTTCAATATGAAAATTTAATTTATAACCGAAAAATTTTTTCTTCTTAAAACTGTTAATAAAAGATTTGTTTTGTCTAAAATTATCTAAATTTAAAATAAGACATAGGGTACAGGATATTTGTTATAATTTTCGTTCAAACAACAATTCGTTTAAAGATTAACTGGAGCAATTTGTTTGCTGTCTGGACCACATTTCTAACTCCCATTTCCGAGGAATTTGAGGAGAAATTTAAAGAGCAAATGATGTTGCAATTTATTTATGAACCCCTATAGCAATAATCAAAAAAATGGTAGCTTATTTATGGAAATCAAAATACTCGTAGCTGAGTTCGACAATCATAGAATCGCTGAGTAATAGTCAAAATTCTGGACACTATTTTCTTTTTCTTCAGTTACGATGTCTACTTACTTCTTTTGGTCTTTAAAATAATTAAATAACTGGGAAGAACCTGCAACCTGTCATCTACTAGAATTTACTAATTCAAAATATTTCTTCTTCATGATCAAAATAGATTATAAAATTACACTGACACAATTGTGTTTTGTTGAAAGTTTGTATGAATTGTTTTAAGTGTAAATGTTATGCAAGTACCATAACAAGTTAACTAACCGAAGCTGCGGCTACTAACTCACTATCTCGAGCAATGTTATAATGGAAATCCACTGGACTAACTTTCTGATAAATTTGCATAGTCCAGTGGATAAGAACGAAGTGATTTTGTTTTTTTTCCTCTTGTACATCGTAATATTTTAAAATAATAAATGAAAAACAATAAAGGGTCAAAGATCATGGATTCACGTTTGGTAACCCTCACGCGTTCTCTCGCGTGTACACTTTCCTAGACTTACTCATAGACTTATGACCTTTCTTCAATGTCTCAGCAATCTGGTTAACATAAACATTTGTAGGTTTGTTCGACTCTATACCACCCACTTTTGCAACATAAATTTGTTTTGTCACTATTTTTTCATTCATCCTTTCAACATTCCTGAATTAATACAATACAACGATATCGTTGTATTAGTTTCGTAGTTCCCTCTCTCGTAGAGGAGGCCTGTGCCCCTGCAGTGGGGAACATTCTAGAAAAAGCTGATTTATTATTATATTATTATTATAGTTTCGTAGTTAGGTAATTGTATCATAAATGTAGCCATCGTGTAATTATGGTTATGAATGTAAAGTCTAACTTAACTATATAAAATTGATGGTCTAACAATAAAAACATAAAGCGGTCTCTACGCGTTCAAGGCAGCTATTGTTCTCCGAGTGAGTCGAGGACGTGTTGAAGAGCACTGTATATGTCGTGTGTCGGGAACAGCCTTCAGTAATGATACTAATAATTTACACGAGACATAGTTTTGCTACTTGTTTGATATATTTAGTACAGATCTATTTATATACTTGTATTTGTTATCCCAAATGGAGTTCATCGATAGAAGGTTAAGGGAAAACCAGTACAAATATGATTAATGTTCGTATTTTTTGTACGCTGATAATACGGCGTTTGTCTACGTTTGAGTCATTCGTTTCATTCGTATTGATTAACTAAAATATTAAATTTGACGTTACTACCTCCGGCATTTTTGTACATAAAATGTATGTTTGTTGGTTTGTTGTTTGTAACGGAATCTTTGAACGTGATATTTGAAAATTGAAATGATCGTTCGCTTAGTGCAAACTGTTTCATTACGTCAGTAGTCACATTGTCGGAAGCGCATCCGCCTTTTCCTAACTACGCATGTATCTATGCGCATGCACAACATTTGTAATTTAAGAACTTTAAATTTTACAGAGAAGAAAGAAGTGCTATTATCGACGTTACAAGTGGCCAAGCTACTTTCTGTTTTATCTGTCAACTCAATAAGTGTTCGTCTAATAAGGCCTCGCGGCCGTAACTCACGAGTCAACTCTTAAGATTACGAGAATTTCTATTTGACATTCTCTTGGCACATCCTATTTGTTATCATCGTACATCTACGCATACATATTCGTTTGTAATACCATAATATCAGTCAGTCATAGCATCGCGTCTCCTAGAGTTTTATGAGTCCATTTCACTTTTGTAGTTAAGCATTACTTCCAATCTTTCTTCGTCATAATCTACGTCATATTTTTCCTGTCCTTTTATATTTTTTGCGATTTTGACTAACAATTGGCTGTTGAAAACGAATGGGTAAATATATATTGTACGTATGAAATCTATTATATATAAACCACTGCACTGCAACTTAGCATTTGTTATTTTTCTATTTGGTTAAACGGATTAATTGAGTTTTGTCGACTTGTTTGTTTTGTTAGTTAACTGCGTCACTAGATATAAGACTCCTTTATTGAAAATATATGAATCAATTGTTGCATATACATATTTTATATCTGTTACTTATATGTTTATGTACTGTTTTTTTTTATATTTTTAAGTAAGAGAATCTTGTAGTAGGCCCTTTCATCTCTTTTCTGAGACATAAGTGTAAAACTCTATTTTTTTATATAGTGATATATCCAATGTCAAATATAGATATGTATTTTAAAACATCAAAATACGTACAAAAATAGTAGAGTTTTTTGAGCAAATATTAAAAGGATACTTGATTTTTTTTGATAGAATTTTAACGATTAAAACGATCGTGTGAACCATAAAAACACTTAAGAGGTGACAACCCTTTGCGAGTTGGCAATAACGCCACATTATAGAAATGACCCTAATGGCCAATTTCTTTTTACGCCACTTCTAAAATCCTTTTACACATTACTTTTTTATTTTGTATAGAAATTTTATACCGAAGTTACGGGCGTTTAATACATAATTAATTTTATACTCACAATACAGTCGCAAGATGCTTGCACCAAATAAATTAACATTTATTTAGATAAATAAAAGTTTGTTAATTTGATCCATTTGTGTTTCACACATTTATGTAAATCATAAAATAAATATGCGCTTACACCTGTAACCCAGAGGGGTAGGCAGAGATTATTTCCATTTGGCGCGATCCTGGGATACCTCTCACGCTTCTTCTACATCCATACATCTCGTCGGTTACGGGTACGCCTTATATCGTGCTTCTTTAGTATGTCAGTAATCTGATAGATATAAGTTCTCCTTGGACGTCCCCTACCAACACTGCCACTCACTTTCGTTACTCTCTCTTCATTAATATTTTCAACGTGCCCGAAGCATACCTTTCTCGATTTCAATGACAACATCCACTTTTAAACCACACTTTTCGCTTTTAAAGCTGTAAATAATTGTTTATTTATTTCATGCAATGATGGTGCAAACTGACATTTTCAAAAGATTTTGCAGATGTCGATTTGGAAAGTATTTACAAAATTAGTGGACTGATGTGCACCATTTTGAAAACATTTTGTAATAGGGCGTGCATCACTAAATTCCGATCGGGGTAACCATTCTCGTGTTTTTTTTTATGAAACTTTTTAGAGACAGAAGACGAAGCAGCGGTAATGAAAAATCTTTTGAGAGACATTTTAACAGTGGTAGATGGAGACCGCAACTGCATCGGTTTCCCGAATAGGCCGCCTCGACCGGTGAAATACCACGTCCTCGCAGAACACAGTAGTGAATGAAGTATTCTGCGTTTCGTATAATGAGCGTGTTGCCGAATGCATAATAAGAACAGGATGAGAAGAGGAAGAGCATTTGACGGAGGAGGGGAAAGATAAGTAAATTTTTTTTTCTGTGTATGCCTTCTTCAGTCTATTAAAATTAGAGAAGAATGGGATAGAAAGAGGATTGGGATCGGTATTGCAATTTGATAATAGATACTACAGTCCTGATTACATATCTGCCATGGGATTATTATCTACGTTTTGTTTAGAATATACTTTGTTTTCAGTTTTTACGATCCAATCAAATACGTTAGTCCGTATTAATTATTCTGCCCATGAATACAGAGGACTTACTATACGTGGATATTGCGGCGTGTGAGTTTCAAAAAAGTAATTCAGTCAGTACCACGATGTCCGTTTTAAAAAGTATTCAAAGATAGAACATATTACTTCTATCACGGATCTTCTCCTGTCGTATTTTAGACCTTATAAACTCGGTGAACATTTAAGAGCGTTTTCCTTGTGTTTACCCCAACTGGAATAAAAAATCTGACCTTTATGACAGAGGAGGATGGATTTTGTTATTAGTCTTAGATCTTAGATTTATATTTCTCTCTCTTTTCAGCCAGTAGTCATTCACTGCTGGATGAAGGCCTGCTCCATTATTCGCCACATGGATTGTCCCCTCTGCCGCCTCATCCAGTGGACTCCCGCAACCTTGACCAGATCGTCGATCCTTCTATCTACATTAATATAATTCTATTACTAATTAATATCGAATTTATAACTTGTTCTCTACGTCAGGGGTACAGAATGTAAACTGGCTGAAAAGTTAGTAACTTTGTGGTACATTTTGTATATAAGGCAGCTGCTATTTAGTTGGTACCAAATCGTTTCTTGGTCTTGAATGCACTTCCAAAATGTAAACGCCGCTGTTAATAGACATTTTTGAAAGTCGTTGGACACAACAATAGCGGATCGCATGGCATGAATGTTCGCTTGCTTGCTATTAGCGGGTTTAGCTAGTTTATATTAGTTAAAAAACAAAATTGTTAATCTAGACTATCCTGAGACTCAAATAGGTCCAACGTCTTAGGAGGTTCAGTACACACGTACATAATAATTAGGTATTATAATAATTAATGTAAGATCAACTATATAGAATATTATGATGTTAAATTTATATTATGATACTGCTGTGCCCATCATTTCACACAAATTATTTTAACCGATGTTGTCCAGCCTGAACCCTATTTAATACGATTGATTATGTACATATCAGTCAGTCAGTTTTTTTATGTAGATTATGATTCGAAATTTGTTAAAATTTACATATATTTCTCATGCACTAAATCTTTTGCCAAAGAGTTTAATATCATAAGAGGTTTATTTAAGAGAATCTATTTTAAAATCTAGTTAAATACAAAGAGAGAAAGCGCTCGTCTGTCAGAACTAGCTCTAAGTGTATTTTCTCTTTTAAACCTAATGGCAGAATTTTAAAGCTTTATTGAATTTCCTTTATGTGATTCACTTTTAGTTTGAAATAAGAGTAGACTTAGAATCATCGTTCGAGAGTAAGATTTATTTCTTTAGTAATATAGAGACTGAGAATGCTTTTTATTCCGCAAATAGCCGTGACAAGGACATACTTATCTGACATTTTGATTTTTATTTTGGAGAAGTATCGTAGTTGTTTTTCAGCGGCAGTGACTACTTTTCTGGCACTACAGCTTTTTCTTCCCAAAGACCCAGACGGAGATCCAAAACTATGTGCTGCTAAAAGAAATGCGTGACTGTCAAGTTATAGGTGACGATGTTGATAGAAGGAGGAGGAAAGGAGTTAAGAAAGCTGACTCCATCACAATATGGGATAAATACCTGAGGAAAGAGAAAAAAAGTGATCACTGAACATCTCGCGTCTGCCATGGTATGATGGTATACACAGATTTTATATTTATTAATAGTTGTTTTGTTGTAAATAACCAATAAAGTTATTTTTATATTAAGTTATAAAGTTTGCTACTTTACTATGAACAAACTTTAAATCTATGCAGATCTAGGGACTTACTGCGTTGTTAATATTTATAGCACCTGAGTGAACCTGGGAGAATCGCTTAAACTTTGAAAATTGCTGTAAATCTCAGGTAGATCATAATGATATTAAAATACACAATGTTTTAAATTGGTTAATCAAAAGTTTTGCTAAAGTATTAAGTCTGAAAACTGGGATTTATATACACATGAAACATACAGTGCAAAATGTGATAGTTGTGGTGGAAATATCTCTTGAAATTATCAACGTTGGAAACTGAGATTTTTGAGATTTGACCCCGGGTCTCCAGATTAAGAAACTGGTCAACTCAACACCAGTGCAAACAAGAACTCTAATGTTTGTTTAGGAAATGAAATCAGGACACAATAAATCATTCGATTGCGAGCGTTAAACAGCCATTTAATTCAAGTTTTCTTACGCATGCAAATAAATTTACCCTCCCGGCCTCAAGTGCCTAACCTATTAAGTTATATTTGCTCTCGCAAGTTAAGGACGCAAACACTACAGCTCAATATACTCCTAACAACCCATCCATCTGTAATCCTATAGAAGCTTGAAGTACTGGCCGCCCCTGATACCCCCATCGATGATTAATTAATTTACTACATTTATTTGTTGTATAGGATTATTAGAAAAATTGAGCAATGACGTCATTGTGTGCGCCTAATATGATGCGTCAAATTTAAGGTATATGTCTGACATATCATTTAATTCTGTAATGACAAAGTTTATGAATATTGAAACAGTGAAGAAGTGACCATCTCCAACGGTATATTCAAACGGATAGCACTTAGGGTTGTTCGAGAGATCAGCAAAATCGGGACGACACGCTGCTCCTTTGCGCTATTCTATACATACTATACATAATATTACAGGATGATTTTTTCAATATTCAGCATAATTTTGAACAAAGTAGGTATGATTATTAAAGACATTACTTTAAAATATGTAGACATTTTATAAAAAAATTCCTTAAGTTTGCCGTATGTCATTAGTTCCCAGAATTGGTTCCTTATTACCAACACTATCTAATGGTGTATTTATATAGTTTTTTTTTCAAAATCAACAGTTTCAATTCCTGGCTAACACCAATGCAGTTTTAGTTTTCAGCAGTGCAGTAGTAGCCCAGTGGTATAGTCCCAGACTTACGTACTGTAGGTCGCGGGTTCAAACCCAGGCATGCGTTTTGCTTTGTGTAATTTATTTCATCACTTCTCCAAAAACGGTGAAGGAAAACATCGTGAGGAAACCGGCATGTCTTAGAACCATCGAATTCGAAGACACATGAATACGCCCCCTTCCCTCTGTCGGAGAGAAGGCCTGCCCTGCAGTGGGGAAACGTACTAAAAAAGGCTGATTTATTTTTATTATTATAACAACATATCCTAACAATTATAATATTTACTAATTTTTACTTCGATTTAAATATTTTTTTCAACATTAAAATCCTAAATTATAGTAATGGCCGGAGCAAAAACTCCCTCGGGAGCTCTCGAGTTTAGTGACTTTCAAAGAGGTTTGTAAAACTCCCATGTTTTTTATAAATTATCCATCACATAACAAACTTCGATTAACGCATGTTTAAATGTATTTTTTAACATAATCACATACTGCAGCTTCTATGACAAAGCTGAAATGTTTTCATGAATAATCTACATAATTTTTTCACACAAGGTCAATCAAAATTAAGCTACCGTCGTAGAGAAGGTCACTGCGCAAGTTTTCATTTATTCAAGTAACTTTACATTTACCCTCATAATTATTTAACTTACATTTCGTTACATAATTATGTAGCCATGATATTAGTAACTGTTATTTTTCTATATAAATGTGCATAAGGATTGATTTTAATATTCTTTCGTGTGTTATTATGCCATTGCTTTTGTAATTCATGTTACATATAAGATATATTAAAGCTTTAAACAATTATATGGTTCTCGATTGTATTTATACATTGATGTATTTCCCTATACTAACATAAAGAGCAAAACTTACAAAACCATCGTAAGACCTGTCAAAATGTAGTGATCTGAGTGTTGGGAAGGACAGGAACGGATGAAAAGAGAGGGTATGCGGCAGAAATGCAAATGTAGAGATGGATGTGTGGAGTAAAACGAATAGATAAGGCACGAAACGATAGTGGAAAAGTTAAGAAGAAGTTAGCATGGTATGGGCATGTTATGAGGAAGGAAGAATAGAATGTAATAAAGAGAGTTGGAAGGATATGTCGGAAGAAAAGGATAGGTATGAAAAGATGGATGAATTGCGAGAAAGGTGGCATGATTAAGATGGGAGTGATGACTGAAATGATGATATTGTGGAAATCTAAAATCTGTTATGTCGACTCCACAAAAAGCGGGAAAAAAGCAGGGAGATGGACAGCGCCGAAAGGCGATAACAACGGCTCAAATAATTGTTACTTTCATAACTTATTAAGTAACAAGCTTACAATCTTATTTGATTTTACGAAAGGTCAGCTTAAGTGCAGGTTTTTCCTTATACAGGCTACCTACTAAATTACGAATATGTTCACTGAAGGTCTTGTTAAGATAAAAAGAATGACTTCTATTGTAGTTAAATCTCAAAGGTCAATAGTGCAATCCTTGTTTATCAATAAAATAATCGCTTATTTTAAATATCATCGACAATACATTAATGTTCGACATTCTATGACCGTACAGTTTTCGTACTGTCTCAAATAAATGGAATGATCTGTCTCCAGCGGTACTGACTTGAGGTCTCTTTACAAAAACAACTTTTTTTTTTAAATAACAGTGGCTTGTAATTTATTTTAATCATTCCAAATAAGCAGTGTTTGCTAGGACACAGCTCACGGCAGTAAACAAACGAAGGATTTAAACCCTCATCAAAAGATCACTGACAGTGCAATATTTTAATACGTAACAATTATTTGCAAAGTAATTATTTACTAAATTACAATACCTTGTCTGCCATAACTTTTCCTTATTGTGTTCTTATTTAATAATTATCTTACGAAACAACAATAAACAGGAAAGAATAATTTTATGTTAAGTTTCAATTA
>JWHW01053466.1:535573-546117 GCA_000931545.1 Papilio glaucus | reverse complement strand
GCCTACCTTTAATGGACAGAGGAGTGGATAGACAGGAGAAAGGATATTTCCTTTTCCCCGCCCCCTCTCCCCGTCCAATCCTCTTCCCGTTCCTCTCCTATCCTTATAAGGAATGGGTAGGAAGGGGAAGAGGACTGTAATTAGGCCTCCGGCCTTTCATACGATAACGTATAATTAATGTCTCGTATATTTCTAGGAAAAGTATTATTCAACTGCGCTCCTTTATATGTCACATTTTTCTGTCCATAATTCGTTTTGGGTTTTGAAAAATCTAATTTATCTTTGTTCGTGTTTTGATATCTTTAAAAAGAGAACTTTTTAAGGGTTATTTGTGAATTTGTCTCATTTGTTATAATTTTATTGAAGAGCACTTATTACTGTACAGTTGCTTAATGTTTAGTAAATAAACGAATAAGTTGTATCAGAAAATTCAGAACTGTGTGAGAAATAACGAAACCGAAATAATATTTTGATTAGTTTATTTTGAGTCCTTTGTAGGGATACCCTATAAGATTGCCTTTAAAGCAGATTCCAATACCTCAATTAAGTACAACAGATGTTATGGTTATCATAAGTTGCAATTTATATAAGCACTTCGAAATAAAATTAACAGTTTTACTGTTGATGACGCTATTTTTTGTCACGGCAACTCTATCGCGTCTTAAGTTCGCGTATTTCCCCGCTGACTATACGTCACGCGGGGAGACGCGCGGTCCTTTCCGATCTGTGACGTAGCGAGAGGTTTCTAGACTTACGATGAGTGTGTCTCCGATACATGCGTCGTTATTATGAAGTATGTTTACATTTTCAAGTTGTATCCAGCAATTTTTTATTGTATAATTTAACAATTTGGTTAATTGGTAACGGTTAACACTCTTGGCACAGTCTTGGCACTGCAGTTCACTTGTTTAGCATTCATGTATTTATAACAATGGTTATAATATGATTCTATATAACGTGTATAAAATAATACAAACAATTAAATATTAAATAAATAAACTTGACAAATCGTCTTATAGAGCAGTCGAGTGGCGGCGAGGGTTCTTACGTTAGATGACCACTTTGTTAACCGAGAGAAGCGTGCTCTTAGTTTTAACTCGTTTGTATATTTTGCAAAACCTTGTTCAAGGGCACTCAAATGTTGATTATTAGTATTAAGTAGATATATTATTGTGTGTTTTTAATTATTGACTTCAAAAAGTAAGTGAAACAATTAAAGGACAGTTTTTATTACATAATACAAAAAATGGCAGAATCCATACAAGTTTAGTTAAGTTTTTTTTAAATGAATGTTCACGAATACGCTAAGTTATTAATAATACATAAAATATGTAGCATCCGTCACGCACGGGTCACGTTTACGCAAATTTCGTAAGTGTGACTGTGAGAGCACAGAAAGAGAGATATTACGTAGGTGAAGCATAAGAAAGCCACGAATACAGTATTATGATTGATTCTTAGTAATTTCGGCCACAAACTGAATTGAATCAGTGGGTAAAAATGTAGAATTTGAGAATATAACCAAACGATCACTGATACAGTATTAAGTTTTTTATGTGGTGGTGATGGTGGAAACTTGTATCGAGAATATAGTCATAACTTTTTCCCTATTTTTTTGCGTGTTTTTTTTTTCGCGGTAGCTACCGTTTTGGTGGGTGCCGGTTTATTAATATGTACGGCGGGTTGTGAAATCGAAATGTGAAATTGGGGTTCTGCTTATGTGCCTTCTACGGCACCGGAGATGAGGCTATAGAGGCGGTTGGATAAGAACACTTCTTATGCTTTTTTTTGTTTGCGACGATCGTAAATAGGTCACCTGCGTCGTCTGGATTTTAAGGGGTCAGGGGAGAATCTATCTTCATTTCGGAGTCGCTGGAGCCGAAGGAAAAGAAACTTTAACTTGAACTTGGGGAACTTCTCCCGGAGAATCTCTAAGATGGCGATGACACTTGGTTACGCCATTATCCCTAAATTTTCTGACTTACAGGCAGTCCCGATGGGTGTGTAACCCTAACTCCCTCCCTGCTGGGTTTAAGCAGGAAGGATGAGTGCCTGCTACGATGTAGCCCTAGTGCGTCGAAGTGCCGACTGCACTGCACTTGACAACGCCTTGCACACGCTTGCGACAGATGTTGAGCGCGAACAAAACTCTAACTTGACCTTCTATAGCGGAGTCGCGTTGTTGTTTATTATAAAGTTAATCATTATACTAATAACTTCCGCAAATTGCTAATGCGCTTAGCGTCCATTTCGTTGATGTAATTTTTTGTTTGAATTGAGCGTCGGCACCGTTAGCAAAGCTATCTTGTTTGCTGCTTTTGCTAATATCTTTTGATTTTAAAATGAGTAAGAAAATACTTGACAGTCGTGCTCGTGAAATTATTATTTAAATATGAAAAACCTGTCAATGTCACAACTGATCACGGATATTGAAAATATGGGAATAAGAGTAAAGTAATCTTAATCAAAACTTTGATAATGACATTGATAATATCAAAGATATTACCTACTTACCAAGCGAGTATCAATTCTTCATCACAGCATGGGAATTAACATCGGATGATAAAAAAATACTTACCAATTTAACTAACAGACTTTTATCAGAAGAAAACAGGTTATTAATTATTAATAATTGGTTTTATTATTAAATATTATTCATGCAATTATTATACATGTTATTGACAATAAAAATACCAAATTAATTACGTATTCATTACAAGATCTATTCCCAAAAGGGTAAAATGATAGTCACAGTGTAGCTTTTGATGAAAGCGACAATTTGAGTTATTTTCTGACAATCCTCATTACAAAAGGCGAACAACGAACAATGTCATTGACTCATACTAAGGCCACTGGTATATGCAAAAGATAATTGTTTGTTTTAGCACATGAGTATGAAGGAAGGTTAGTCACTCAAGTGTGACAAATATTTTGCATTTTGAGAGAATTGCAACTGGTGAGAGCGCAAAAGAAATGTCTTTTAATACAGTATCCTAACTTTTATTATAATATAGTATTCTAATTTAATTATTCTCTGTGTGGTCCAAAAAAATCCTTTATTATTGGGCTGTGTTTGTTTTGATATATTTACTTTTATAAGCAACAGAAGTATTCTTATTTCATAATAAATGTTATGAATTTAAATTAAGTTTTCATTTCTCAAAATCGATGAATGAATCCATTCTGGCTCAAAGCCCAAGTCTGCGGTTGGTATTTTCTTAAGTCTTCGTACGCCCGCCAATTGATATACCAGAAAGGTCTGTTGTCCATCGGCATTTGGTTGAATCTGTTGATCATATTGCTGTCCATTCCATCGATCGGTGTATCAGCGACTTCTCTGAATCTGCTTGAGCGCCTGTTATTTTCCACTTCTGGATATCCTATCGGTCCAGATCCTGCGTAAGATGGCCTCTGTGCCTGAATCGCAACGAAAGCTGCTACAAAAAGTAGAACAAACTGTACAGCGGCCATTGTGTCTGGAAATAAAAATACGTGTTGTTGTTCACAAAAAGAACTGCTCTTCTTAGAGTCTACTCTTGTACAAAACCTATAAACACACACACATACACACACCCACACACACATTTATATATATCCCTTAGTAACGCCATCAGCCGTAAATGGCTGGACCAATTTCGCTAATTCTTTCTTTTTTAATGTTTGTTATTCTCAGGAGAATGTTTTTATGAAAGAAACTTCTAATTTTCCGAGCAACTTTAAGAAAACTTAGTGAATATTCTAACTTCACGCTTTTGAAAGTTCGAGCGTATTTTTAAATAAATATTATTATATTACTTAAAATAAAGTGGTGGTATTATTATATTACTTAAAAAATGTGGCACAGAATTTTGTTTTTTTGAAAATTTCGATGAGGATGTTTGTACATTTTTAACAGACGAATTATGGAATTTTATTGTATTTGTAAAATGATTTCGTTTAAATTAAAATGCAGCGTGGATGTAACCGCGGGGCTCAGCTAGTTATAAATAAAACCATCGCCTTAAAGTTTCGCTCACATTGGGAACGGAAAGTGAACAGACATGAAAAGGTTTACTATCTCTGTCCGCTCCAAATCTAGAAGGTTCCAATAATAAATGCAGAAGATTGATGAGTTTGTCAGTCAATGTTCACGTTTAAGGAACGCAAAAGAATGGTTATTGAAGAGAAGAATAAGTAATTACTAATCTGATACGTCTTTCTTGAGTTTTATAAAAACGTAAATAAGTATACACTTTTAACTGCTTATTTGGCAATAAGTAAAATTTATTCTCATACTTCACATAAATTGCACATAAACGTCGATTATCGTCTTAAGCCGAATAGTTGGTACCCATGAATCTATCACAGCTTATAAAAGTAATATTATTAATTAAAGAATTTAAAAAAAATTACCTTGTATATAAAGCACAATAAAATAATGTTATGACTGGCACGAAAGAACAGTTTTTTGGAAAAGGTTTACTGATACTAAGTTTATGAATGCGATGCGTTACTATAAATACGAAAAACTGTTCTGCTTTATCAGATGCCGCTGCATGAATTACCACAGATGTATAGTCTGCTAGACAGGGCACTTAAATATAATAAACTTAACAAATAAACACACATGCCCTTAATCTAGAATTGCTTAAAAAGACTGAATAGGCTGTTCCTAAACTAGTGCGTATCATCTTTCGACCACATAACTACTTAATATCAGGTCATGGTCAAGGGCTGGTTATTCAATATAAAAAAAGGATTTCGGATTTCGTTTTGGCATGGTCCTGGCATTCTTTCGCTTCTTCTACATTCAAACATCAACGCAAACATGTTATGTTGCTCGTCAGTTATGGATGCTATGAGTATATTAAGACCGCCTTGGGGAAAGATAACGTTTAGCTTTATTTTGTGCAATAATTGTGATGTGATTTATGATTTTATACTGTCGTGGCCTCGTGGGATTTTAAAACTCATAATATTTACCATGTTATGAGTTTTAAAATAAAATAAGACACCTAATTCTTCACAGTACTGCAATTGTACAGTTTCAAAGAATGTAAATGGTTAAACGATGTAATTTGTATCATCATCTCCCTGCCCTTTTCCCACTCGTGTGGGGTCGTAGTCCATAGACTACAATCACACTGTATAGATTTTGGCTACAGTTTTTACGACCGGCTGCCTGCCTGACCCCAACCCTCCTCGGGAATAATTGGTTGTACATAAGTCTTGTTTTATCAGTGTAATTAAAGACAAAGATTTCTGTGCCGAGATAGTCTTTTTCTTCTGTCAAATGTTGGGACGACTATTATTGTATTTGTACATTAGTAAATGTCAGCAAATTTTGAATTAATTATCTTATTTTTAACGATTCTAATTAAACTTAAGCTTGTACTAGGATATCGATCAATAATTGTCCTATGTCGGAATCGAACCCGCGATTCTATCTATCCGTATTTTAAAAAATTAGAATATTATTCTTCAAATGCTTTATTTTCTCAAAAAATTACAAAATTCTCTTTGAGGAAATTTGTTAGCGTGATGAGGAAATATTATGCGGAGAGATGTGAATGAACGCGGATCGTTGCAAGAGTAGAGGAAGACCGAAGACAGTATGGGTGGATTGTGTGGATGATGATATAAATTAAAAGGGAATGAAATCATATATGACGGTTGAGAGAGAGATATGGAAGAGGAATACATTCTGTGCCCACCCAACATATATGGGAAAAAGGCAAGGAAATGATGATTAACATAATTGTATATGTTTATTTTAAAATAATAACATATAATTAATGTCTCGAATATATCTAGTCAAATTATTGTACAACTGCGCTCCTTTAAATGTCACTCTTTTCTATCCATATTACGTTATGGGTATTGGGAATTCTTACATATTTTTGGTCCTCTTTTTAGGGTTAATTTGTGAATTTGTACATTTCTTATAATTTACTTGAAGAGAACACATTTGTACGTACACACATAGCTGTACAGTTGGTTTAGGTTTAATTTATTAGTTTAAGTAAAAAATTCAGAACTTTGTTTAAGTTAATGGAATCTTATTTTGTGTCCTTTGTAGGCTATCTGCTTCAAAGGCAAATTGCCTTTGAAACAGATTCCCATACCTCAATGAAATATTCGAGGTGAGGTTAAGTTTACGGATTTACTGACTATAAAACGTTACGCGAGAAGAGATGCGCGGTACTTTCCAATATATGAAATAGAGAGGTTTCTACCCTCACAAATTGGTGTGTCTCCGATACATGCGCCGTCATAATAAAGTATGTTTACTTTTGTTTCTAGCAATTTTAAACATTAACAGTCATGGCACATGTTGATTCTATGGTTATATTGACTCTATGAAAGGTGTATAAAATAATACAAGCAATTAAATATTTAAGGAATAAACTTGACACATCGTAAGTGCCGGCGAGGGCGTTACTCGAGGGTTCTTTTGCTAAATAACCACTTTGTTAACCGAGAGAAGCGTTCTCTTAGTTTTAACTCGTTTGTATATTTTGCAAAACCATGTTTTGTATGTTACATATTGTACAATACATTTGTATTGTGTGTGTTTTAATTTATGATTTTAAGCACAATTTGTCGTGTTATTTAATTGAATAGTCTCCACCGTTGTTTTCATGTTGTTTACTAAATTAATTGGGAACACTAAAGCGACGGTGGCAGAGGCACTCTGTTCGCAAATAAGTTAGTCGGACTACAAAAGTAGCATTTCATGGCAGTTGATTTTTTAAAATGACAATCTACAATAATTGTGGAATATATAAGGTTGCACAGGATCATCATCATATTGTCCGAAAACAGCTCACTGAAATTAAAATACTATGTTATCAGGAACGTGTGGAATATACAACTATTTAAATTACGATAATAATTATAATTAAGTTTACAATAATTTTTTTATCTACAAGTCATGATGGTAACCTTTTCAAGATTCCATTTTGTAATTTCTGTGTTGCATCAATATTACGTTTAAGGAAATTGAATAGTTTCTTCGCCCAACATCTTTCATTGATTTCTGATGTGATTGTAAATATGAATAAAAGCAATTGAATTTATTATTATTTACGCACATGCTTAGGATACATTCTAATTAGCGTCCTACGAAGGACCAATAAAATTGAATGATCTCAAAATAGATGCAAGTGAACCCTTTATCGGTATATATATCCTGTTTACATAAGCACATCTGAGAATGACACATGTGCGTTTAATATAATATTGTTTTTGAGGTTGTGAGGTTGTTGCATAAATAACTAGAATTCCGTATTAATATGTTGTCTTTGGAGCGGAGTATGAAAGTATATCTGACCTAACACACTAATTAAAACGGCTTTACTCACGCGTGGTTCGGTGTATGTACCGACTAGTTTCGAGCCCTTCGCGGCGCACCGCGACCGCGAACTTATGCCAGCCCCACTCACCCTGAGGAAGAGCCCCCGAAGGGCTCGAAACTAGTCGGTACATACACCGAACCACGCGTGAGTAAAGCCGTTTTAATTAGTGTGTTAAAATATAACTCACGAAAGTTTAAATAATTTTATATCTGACCTTTTTATAATTGTTACCGAGAAACAACCGAGGAACAATTTTGCCATAGTGTTTCGTGTTATTTTACTCGATTAATTTTAGACGACCCTAGTTCAAACCAACAGCGCTGGTGACTCTTATTCCGTAAATTATGATAGCAGCTGGAGTTTTATATTTTCTTTTACTTATTCCCTTTGCAATTTTTATATAATAAAACTAATGCCATTTTCCTTAAAGCGTCAAAGGTGTTGCCGCGTCAAGATTGATCGGATATTACTTGTGGCTAGTTAATTCCGATGCAGCACAGGTAACCGCACATTCAGGGAATAACATGCAAAACGAACAGGGGTCCTAGAAATAGACTAAATGCGGATATAAAGTATTCAGCCGAAATATTATTATAAAAGAATGCACAAATTTTAATTTATAATTGTTGTCTTTAACTATTAAATAACAAGTGACCCGCCCCGACTTCGCATGGGTGGCACTCAATAAGTTGATCCGATCGCTACCAAACTCGACCAGAGCACAGGATCACCCGCTAGGCCTATTTCCTGAAAATTTAATCGAAATCGGTCGAATCGTTTCGAGGTTTATAGGGAACATATCAACACACATCGCCTTTTATATATATAGAAGATATCTAACAAAACATTGAAGCGAAGGTCTGCGTAAAAAGCTGTCGCAAAACAAAATGTCAAAGAATCAACGCAACAAACGCTGCGTGTATTGTTAAGTATAAATTTGTGTACTACTTATGTCGTACACAAAATTATACTTAAGGATTTTTCTGCTTTAGGCATTTCTTTTTAAATAAGCCACAAAATTTGACAGATAGAATTTTAAGTAATATATTTTAACAGGCTTTTTAATTGTTAGAACCTTAGAAAAGTCACATAGAAAAAAAAACTTCTAGAAATTGTTCGATTACAGTGTTGCAGTACGTACATAAACAGGCGCTATTTTATAAGCGTCGTTGTGAGTAATTCTAACCATCGAGCTCGTTCTTTGCGACGATATTGTTGCAGACATCGTAAAATTGATCGTTAACTTCTAAATAAATATGCAATTTAATTCTATGCAACACAAGGTGAACTTATTGCTAATAAATCTATGAATTAACCTTGCTTATACTGTTGCAATGTTCAAGGTCAGTTGCTTTGAAAATAAATCCAACGCGAAACGCTAGGTGTATGCGCAAAAGGGACTATAAATTTTATGATACACGTCTGTCGAGTTTAACTTACAAATCAATCGGAGATTACCCATTTTGTGAATATGTATCATAAACTCGATAATAGAGATGGTCCTGTTCTGTTATAAATAATATTTTACGACTTAACTATATCTAAATCTTAATTCAATACATAAATATAGCAAACATACGTTTCATGTAGTGGGCGCAAAGATTACTCATATTGACGAATGTTTTTTTTTGTTTTTGTTTCACATAACATTTAAATTACCCTTGCGCAATGTACCCTTGTGGAATGCGACACACCCGCTCACTCACATTTACACAACCAGCCACGAAGCTACTATGTTTGTCGATATTTCAAGATGTAAACTTTTTTGTGCACTGTACTAGGACTACAAACTCAGGTCTCATGAAGATAGACACTTACCTTATGTTATATTACAAAAATATTAAACAGCCGTTATTGCTCAACGATCTTTAAATGCCGTGCGTCTATGGTATTTATTACATTATACTATTTTTATAAGTAATCGTGATCCGTGAAAAGGTCTTGTTTCGTCTAAGTCCACTCATGAGTTAAAGGAAATAAAGCATTGTTGCCAACATCTATTTATTTAAAACATATATTTGAGAGACACAATAATAACTTGATAATTACTAACATTATTATGCATTTAATATAAATAAATTTAAATTAACTAAGAAACAATTATTATATTAAAATACATTTATCTTAGATTATATGAAAAAGCTCTTAATATATTTACAAAAGAATATTTAGATTATTATAAGATATACATATTATAAGGAAGAAATTATATGTTTGACATAAAAATTACTGACGATTCCTCCGTGGAATATTACAGATTTTATGGCGATTAATTTAAGATTTAGTTTCCGACGTTTTGACTACTTAACAGGTGTGTGGTATCCCAATGACAAAGCTGCTGGCGAAGTACCCTCTTATTTTAAATATTTTTTCTGCTCTGATTTATGCAGAATGAGCTAAAAGTATTTTGCAGTTGTATGCTTGGTTTGGGATTTAATTATATTAATCTCGGGATCCCAAGCAGGTGGTACGAAATAAAATCCGTAATTGTTTTATTCCAATGTATAGTATTCACGTAAATATAAGAAATCATTAGGTTTAACAAATTTTTATTCTACTAACGCTACTTTCAAGTTAAATGTCATGACAAATCGATTTCACAAGACACGTTTAACTATTGAATGGTTTATATACCATTCAATAGTTAAATTATCTGTTTTTAAAGGAAGACAACAATAAACTGTCTTCAACTTAAATTACATTAAGTACCTGCCTTATATAGTATATTTCGGTTACATCAATTCGTTGAAATTACTTTATGGTTTTTTACTTAATTTATAAAGAACTAGATATTGCCCGCGGCTACGTACGCGTTCGTTTCTTATTTTCCTCGTTTGATTTTGTTGAAATTTGATTCCTCGTATAAATACTTCAAATTGTATGTATCTAGTGATCCACCATAGCCGTTTCGGAATCTATAGGGAACAAACATACACAGATCGACTTTTATATATGAAGATATGCACCCATAAAACGTGTATCCCACAGGAGCCGTACTTTTGTCCGGGATAAAAAGAAGCCTATGTGCTATTCCAGACTATAATCTATCTCTGTGCCAAATTTCATCCAGATCCGTTCAGCCGTTTTTGCGTGAAAGAGTAACAAACATCCATACATACAAACGTTTACATTTATATTATATAAGACAAGACAAATTTCAAAACGTTGTTATTGAAACTTACTACTCAAAATATATTTTTCCTATAT
>JWHW01053466.1:501493-534433 GCA_000931545.1 Papilio glaucus | reverse complement strand
CATCCAAATCCGTTCAGCCGTTTTTGCGTGAAAGAGTAACAAACATCCATACATATAATCGTTCACATTTATAGTATATAAGACAAGACAAATTTCAAAACGTTGTTATTGAAACTTACTACTCAAAATATATTTTTCCTATATTTTCATGGTAATTTTATATATCATGAAAATATAGCAAAAATATAAGACAATGTAGGAAATTTAGCTTTTATGCTTTTCCCTATCCCTTGTGAACACTTTATTTTTGGGATAAAAGGAATACATAAAGACTTGCGTGTAGGAATACAGCGTACAAAAATTACAAAACGATCGGGGAGATTTGCGATTTTGAAAAACGAACATAAAATTTTATGTGTACTATAGATTTGACGTGGAGTATCAATTAGCGTACCATAAAAATGTAGTTCAGGTTACCGAACTACATTTTTATGGAAGAATAAAGTAACCGGCTCACTAGACGTTTAGCAACCATCGCTGCTTTTGCCCAAATGTTCACAAACTCTGCAGTCATTGTAGCTATGTTGCCTGGCAACTGGCTTAAAGGTGGGTAGATTATCCGTAAAGTATAGCAATAGGAGGATTCCGCGAAAATAATTATTTAGGTTTAAATGCAACTTAGAGTGGGCAAGACTAGATAATTATTATTTTACACGAAATTTATTAAACTTGGTCACAAAATTTGCTTAATTTTAATTTTCATGATTAGAGTCCTATTTTAATTTCTTATTTAAAATTAATCTTATATAAAATTGTCTTTATCTTTGTAAAAAATACGAGTCAATAAATATTATTGAATATTAAATTAATACATTTTATCTGTTGACACATTTTTCATTGAGATCGCATGTGAGAAAGTCGTTGGAATCCCTGATCGTCATTATGGTGACCCCGTCAGTGCTGTTCCTGGATATGATGTTGTTTTTCTTCTTGGTGCTACCGTAGTCGTAGTTTGATATAACAACGCTCTCTGTAGGATTTCTGTAATAAGTTTAAAAAAAATATATTTAAGTCATATTGGGCAGGAGGAGGACATTGTGCTCATTTGTGGAGCGAACTTTTATTGCTGCAAACAGAAAGGCCAAGGCGCTTTTAGATGTAGTGAATTTACATTAGAAACATTCGATATTCAAACCACAAGACCTTATCTATGAACAGTACATGGTACTTCATTCCTCCATTATTCCTATTTGCAGCGGCGTCTAGGACGCTGGAGTTAAATCAATGAAAGGCCATTTGAATAGAGTCCTTACAATTTTTTTTATATTTGAATAAATAAGTACACATAGGTTTCCAATTCGTAATGCGTATCGTAATAACCTTGTTTTATTAACAGTAATAAAAAAAGAAACAATTCGGAATATTAATCATCTGCCTTATGGTATACGGAGATAATAAACAAAACAAACTCTACTTGTAACTGAACTGTTGAGGTTTCGAAGCTCAAAATAAACCTGTTCTCTAACATACTGGTACTGCTTTATAAACATTTTATATTATGTAGTACAACAATGTTATATTTTATAGCGTTGAATATTAAACATTAAAAACTTCAATTAATAACTCTTTAGTATTTAGCTATGCACATCCTTCAAAGAAATAATTAACATCTTTAATGTAATTACATAGTTGTCAGTATATAATAACACAACTATTGTGGCGATGCACGAGAAAATTATGTTACATAAATAAATAAAACCTCCTTCGAGAAAGAAAAACAACTTATATTTGCATGAAAAGTTTTGTTGAATGTAAATAATATTTACCTGAGTTATTTATTACTGTTTAATAAATCTACACTTCAGTTACGAATTTGAAATGTAGGAGTAAATATACAAAAATATTTTCATACTTTGATTTAGCTATATTTTATAACAGAAAAGAAATAGTCTAAGCCTGTTTTTCCTAGGGTAATAATTTACTACTAAATAGACGTCTGACTTAGGATTTGATGATTTCGTTTTCGATTCTCACCCGTACCGTTCCTAGCAAATCCCGATTTAAAAATTCAAACTTTTCAGAACATATTTGATAAAAAATGATGAGACAACCTAATATAATAGCAACTGACGGTATTGATGACCCCTGTATTTATATTCCGTCGTCTATTATTTGTATGTATGTATGTAATAAATAGATGCCTCTTAGGCTAGCATTTGCACCGTCCAATTATTTAACTTTGAAATCATAACAGTTGTTTACATTGTTTATGATTTCAAAGTTAAATAATTTTGTATCGTCTAATTCATACATGAATTAAACGATACAAAATTAATCTTATGTTGTTAGGAATCACATATGTCCAAGACTTTACTTATAGAAACGGACGTTTCTTACATTGAAACTTAAAATCTACCCACACTTAAGGATAATTGGTACATCTGGACTTACTTCTTTTCTAACTTTACACATCTATCTCAACTTTCCTGCAATATCACTCATGCCTCACCTGTTGCATCTATTTCTGTGTGTGCTCCTAAAAGATGTTTCGCATATTGCAGTCCTGGAGAGTCTGGAACTGCAAGTCGGGTGCAGGCTAGCACGACGACAACACAGGTATCGATTGAAGTGTTGTCGAAACACGCCACTCACGCAATACAGCGCCACAGGATTTACGCAGGAATTCAGGAAACTGATGTAGGCAAATTATTATTTCAATATTACACATAGTATATGTAATTCAAAATAATCAATTGCATCAAAAGTGTAATTAAATATCATTTACCGCAAAATCATTATGAGTAGGGGCAATAAATAAGTTTATCAAAGGTTTTTAGTCACACATCAAGTCTGCTGATGAGTAACAATTTAAGTGAAATATGATTCAAACATTAATTGCTGTCGCTTAGGTTTATGTAATTGCCGAGAAATTTTCATGTAATGTGCCATAAAGTAATAGTTTAAACATAGAATTTTCAAATGAGTTTAATAACAGTCCTCATTTACCTCAAACAGAATCCTATTATCCTCAACGCGTGCGTCCAATCATTGTAATCAATTTGAGCAGTCGGTGACAAATGGAACCACATCTCAAAAGCGTGATACGGTAGAAAACAAATGAAGAACACTGAAAACAAAAGTTTACTTTTATTTAAGGAAGAATCCACACTTCATCACGGAATTGAAATTAAAGAACGAATAATTTTAGTATGGAGGAAATATCTCACCAATAACAAAAATCAGAACCATGAGAGCAACTGATTTTCTTGCTTTAGCCTGCGCTTCTCCTTGTCCTCCATGCAATGCGCCAGGCATTTCTCTGGTGCTTGCTAATAAACGCTGTGCCATTAGAGAGTAGAAAATCGCAATAATAAGTAAAGGCAAACCATAGTATATGGTTGCTTTCGCCAAGGTCATCCATCTAAAAGTTAAAGAAAACAGTTGAGTACTTCATTTTAGATGAAACAATAGGAATATAAAAATGGTATAATCCGTAAAAGGTTTGACTTAGATTTTATAAAATACTCTGTGCAAATACATCTTGACAATGTAAGCTAAATTCCGCGGTTTTTTTAACCTTGAGTGATATTATTGAGTTTACTTGGGATAATGCGTCCAGCCTTGAGGGTATGGAGTGCAGTAGACAATAGTAATGTTATTGTGGAGGTGCGCAGTAACCGTGTTGGAGAACACGGCGGCTGGTGTGGCGAAGATAAGCGCCGCTGCCCAAATAAACGTTGCACATACGAGCGGAAGCTTCCTTAACTGAAACAAATTGTAGCTCGTTTATTATATACTTATTTCGTATTCAAAATCCACATCAACATTTTAGTTTATTTTTATCATTGTGACTTAACATCTACATTCTGATAGAATAAATGACGTATAAGTAATTTTTAAGCAATATTTATTAATATCGTATTCGAAATGTGATCCGGAATAACCAAGGTAAGCAAAACTGTCTGTAAATTTAAACTTAAGTCGCAAATAACCATTCATATTGATCGTAGAACCGATGGAGCTAAAAAGTGCTAGAATAACGGCCAAGTCCAAGATGACGCAGTAGTGTAGGTAGACCTCCCATAAGATGGGTCCGACAAGCTGGTCAAGGCTGTGGGTCTCCACGGGATGGAGAGTTTCCAGCATTGGACGACTATTCATTGATGTTAAAGATGATAAAGTTTTAATAAAATATGTTATATTACTGGTGAAACCTTCTACGAAAATTACGTTACAGTTGAGTGTATAATTTACACCAAACCCAAATAAAAAGTTCGCAAAGTGATTATTTACCACCGAACGTTCTCTTAAGTGAAAAAGTTACTTATACCGCACTCAACAGTAATTCTCATCACACTAACAAGCTCTTGGCTCCCGCCCGTGAGATATAAATCAAGAAAGTACTCAACAGGGAATAAATAAAACCGTTTAAAAAATATACTACGTGTACTTCATGCACCGTATTTCGTTATTAAAAACCGTCGAAAGCCAATAAAAAAACAAAACTGGCATGCGCAGAAGATTTTGCTTTCAGATTGAAATTTCGGTCACATTGCTGGTCGCTTTAGATGTTAGTCGAGTTTACTAAACGCTTTTTTGTCAGCGCTTTAATTCAATTTCTAGTCAGAACACGGGCGAGAGTACCTAAGTTTATTTCGACATTTATTAAATGTTGGCGAATAGGTAAATTCTTTAGATTTCATTCAAGAGTACCAACTACTTTTTATATAAATACGAGCGGTTTCACCCGATGTGACGTTTAATTTAAAAAAAATATCAATTCACCGATTTGTAAACAACAAACATCCAACTCCTACATTATACCTTTAGACAACGAATTCTCAAAAATCCCCAAATAAGTATTTAATTATTTGTACTGATAAGTGCTTGTATCAAAGCTGAAAAAAAATGTTTCTCCGTACAACGTATCATCCCTAAAAGTAAAAATAGAATAATATTTACTGAATATAACCAATGCTCACATTAGAATAATATTACTATTATTTAATACAAGTTTGTCGAAGGTATTATATATAAAGAGATGTCTCAGGATCAGGGAACATTGCAACATCAGCTTCCCGTCCGCCTGCCAATGATGAGTGTATTTCTTTGTACAAAATCTGACTATATAGACGAGAAAATATACGTCATCAAATTTAATAGAGCTAGATTATTAGGAAAGAGAGCGTTGAGATTGTTTACTAATTTAAAATCGCACAGTCATGAGAACTACACTCGGCGTTTCTTAAAGTTATAATATAAACCAAAGCGAAAAGAATCCTAGAAGATAAATTAGATGACATAGCTCTTACGGAATGCGTACCTGTGGTACTTGCGTCACAGAATTTCTTCACTAATTAAAAAAACAGTGTAAGTTTCAATCAAAACAAACTATTCTCCTTACCTGGAGCTTTCTAAACGGATTGACAATGGCGCAGTATCGTTCCGCAGATAGTGCAGTCAGAGTGAAAACTGACACACCGATGCTGATGTCTTTGCCCGCTTCAGATATTCTACAAATAGCTTCACCCCAAGGCCAAGATTCGAGTGTGTAGATGATCGAAACGAATGGCACACAGATAAGTATGACAAGCAGGTCCGCCAGAGCTAAAGAGAAAATGTACCTAAAAGAAAAAAGAAAGCATTAAATATTACAATTATAAGCATTCAAAAACAGCAAACCATTCAAAAACGGCAACCCAGCAGCAGAAGCAGTTGTTAAACGAATGGGTCAGTTCGACTAGGGAAGCATGTTATGTAGCAGAATGCCTGTATGTAGTAGTGGCATATACCGCATTTCGTCTGATAGGTACAGTGACGAAGGCATTACCAATGTATTCATCCTCTTCTTCTTCTCAATCATTATTCTCTATTTCATACAAAACGCTGGTAATACATCTATAACACATCTCATACCATCGGATGACCCGCTTGCTTGGGGACGCGATGTAACTTGTTTTTTTGTGAATGTTTCGTTTAGTTCACAATTTTCTGACAGCTTATAACAAGCCTTGTCCGATTATAAACTGACGAAGTTCACAATTGGTCGATGACATGTGCATTGTTTCGCCATAAAAAGGCAATAATCAATATAAGTATTTTAAAACTGGAAATAGAGTGACCTAGTTTCGATCTAGTCTCCCAAACGCTCTCATTTTCTCACTGATGTATTTATTTGTTTGCATAAATCAGAATCGACGAAGAGGATATTTATTATATAGTAAATCCGCAAACGAAATTTTGATGCACTGGGAAATTTTATTTGGACAAGTTTATATTATCTCGAGGAGATTTGCGGGGAAAGATAATTTGTAAAAAGCTAATAACGTCTGTGTTAAATATAGGCATGATTGATCATTGTAATTATTATATTATTCTATTAACATATTATTTCTCCTGATTTTTGAACATAATAAACAAGATGATCATTTGTTGTTATTTATGCTTGTCTGGTATTTTATTTTTCAGAAAAACACCTTACTGTGTAATCATAACTTAAATTTTTAACTGCGAAATTACAGGATATATAGACAAAGGGACAAGTTACAATGTAATTATTGAAAATACAATAATTTGAATCAAAGTGATCGATCAAATTATTGTATTCTGTATTGTCTTTGACAATTATTTAAGGACATCAACGCAAGCGAGCCACAGGTAGATGTAAAAATAATGTAGTTTTAAGTCTCACGTATTCGGAGCGTTCCGCATGCCTCTGTGCCTGATGTAGACAATGACGAGGGTCCCGTTGCCCAGGACGCCCACGATGAATATGATCGCAAATATTACCGGCACCAGGTACGTCTCCAGTCTGTCTTCGTACGGCGTGTAGTCGGTCGAATTGTCTTCGTTCGTTACGCCAGACATGTTGTTTTGGTCGGTTATCATCTTTTAAGCCTATAAAAGAAAGGAATTACTTAATACCTTATATTTTTTCATAGAAGAAGGTATCAAATTAAAATAGTAAATATATTCTATCAAAATGTTGCTTTCGTATAGCTGTCTGCATTAGTTTCACGTTGAATCCCAACTCACATTTAAAAATTTGTCTAAATTTAGTTTCATTCGTGTCAAAATTATTGCTGTGTATGTATGTTGCCTGCAAATTGAAACTACTGTTTTATACTTTGTCTCAATACTAAAACACACGCCATTTAATACTGAGTATTTAACACAAGAATACTACAAAAACGTATTTTCATTTTTTTCTAAAAGACGAATAATTTAAATAAAGAATTGCCTTAATAACATCAAACTATTAACTCTTATAATATCAACTGACATAGAATTTAAATTTCACAATTATTATAAATACGGAAGAAAAAGCGATGAACCGAAGTCTGGATAAAATAACAAGCGTTATATTTTTGTTTATTACATTTGTTGTTTGATTGTCGTATTATGTTTAACATGACGATAGCAGATATCGTTTTGCGGTTCCTATGTCACGCCAGACGCGCACTCGCCTTGTGTGCTTTGATAACGACGAGGTGATTAAGGCCAGGCGAGCACTTGCGTTTTTTCACCGCACGGTTTGGAACGAATCGTCTGTGATAAGTCACAAATTGTTTGTACTGCAGCAGGTAATATCCTTTTGGTTAAGATACCTTTAAGTATTCATTGTGGTATGGTGTGGTTGTATGGATCAATTTTTTTCATTTTTTCGTTGCAAAACTGCGTGCGTCTTTTGCCGTGCGACGAAAAGTGCGCGCCTGACCTAATTCGTCTCGCGACTGCAACCAACGCCGTATCCGACAATTTTGAAACGCATTTACGACACGACTTTCTGTTATTGAAGATAATTTTACAGTACTGTTAAATATTTTTATTTTTTGTATGGATAGATCAGATTTTGCACGAAGGACTGATCTGCTCAATCGGAGCAGGATCAAGGTTGCAGCAGTGTACTGGATGAGTAGATGAGTAGATGAGACATTTTTTGGCTAATAATGATTGAATGAACGATGATAATCTGATATTCATTATTCAAATTATATCTGAGTTGAATTATAAAAGGGTTTTGAGGAATCTTCGTTAATATTGTATTTGATTATTGACAGGTATATCGTTGCTGATCAAGTTAACATTAACGTTAACAAAGTTTTACTAGTGTTATTTATAAACTGCGGTTAATTTACCGTTAGCTTGGTAGTAATTAATGAAACTATAAAAAACTGTTCTAACTTTATAGAACATAATCTTTTCCGACATAGAAAGCGCAAAAATATCGGAACCATGTTTGGCTATTAAATCTGCATTTAATCTTTATAATTCTATTCTAGTTAAATTTCGATACTTAATACATAAGAATATATATAATATTTTAACACAATAGTATGTAAAAAAAAGAAATAATATTGCTAAATACCACCAACGTAATCTTATACATATGGACGTTATTGAATTGACGGTTTCCTATTGTTACAAACAATTTAATTCTTGTATTCTCAATTGATTCTCGCACATTATTTCTAGATTCCAAAAAAAAAACCCTCTTTATAACGATTTCAAGCAATATAACCTCAAAACAATTTATTTCTACTGGGAGGGAATCTATACATATAATAAAAAATATATAAAAATGTAACTGATCGCTGCATGTACATGGAAGATATTTGAGAAAAACTATTATTGGAGGCCTTCATAACGCAATAAACCCATAACAATGGTTATTAGAATTTTTGTCTGTTTGTATGTGCGTTTGTTACCGCTAATCTCAGCAACAGCTTAACCGATTTGGGTGCGGTTTTCACTAATGTATTGTGGTAAGCGTCACTTAACACTTTGTTTTATCTCAATCGGTTTATAAATAAAAAAGTCAAATAAATTTAAAGAACCGTGTCAAACATTTGTTCGATAAAAATAAACTAAGTTGAATAGGTTGAACTTTTAGTTATATATGTTATTAGTTATATTATGATCGTTAAAACGATGATGATTGAAAGATTATAGTTCAAAACAGGACAGTTTCGGAGATTTTGCAAGCATCAGCTAGACACACTGTGCATTTAGATTTTCATAGCACACGCACGTATTTCGGAGACGCACGACTCTCCCTGGTAATGACAATAGCTATATTTGGTAACGTAGTATTTACACGTACATAGACGATTTTAGAAATTACGTATTTATTCTTATGTAAAATGTTTTGTTAGGTTCGGTTAGTAGCTTATTATTCCCGAGGAGGGTTGGCGTTAGGCAGGCGGCAGGCCGTACAAAATGTAGCCAGAACCTACTATATCTTATGGACTGAGGTCACAGTTTAAACAATCATATGTGAATATTAAACTGTGCTACGGCCATACTGTGTATATGCCATACCCCACATACGCGGGAAAAGGGCAGGGAGATGATGATGAGGTTACGGTAGTATTAAGTAGGTAATATCATTTCGTTTAAGTAAAATTGCAGGGCGGGTGAAATCGCGGGGCACAGCTAGTCTACAGTTAAGTTAGTGGTGTTGCTACGGTGCCCTCATCACGTAGTTTTACTTGCAGCTATCGTTATTTTTATTACCATTTAATGTAACGACTAATCAGTAGGTTTTTTATTTTTTTTACTGTTCCTTTTGTTTATTATAGCTAGGTAATTAATGCTTTTAATTTATACAGTATTTGCTTAAGATTATACCTATAGCTCTTTTAACGACTTAATAGTGTTTCTTTAATGTCAATGACAATATTCACAGCTTTTCTTATTAAACATAAAATATGATGATCTTTCCCTTTTCGTTTTCGTCGACAATTTAAATTTGGCCATCTATTTTAAACAACGTTTGGGTTGTTATTCATATTTTTTTATGTTTTTATTATAAAATATATTTCGTGGTTATTGTATTGGATAACTTAATTAACTCATGTACATGTTTTTTTTATAACAGACAGTCATTTTCTTACTCATTGTCACTGGCACATATCGAAGAAAAGATATAAGTAATCCTATTAGATCCTATATAATGTAATCCTGACTACGACCTACCATTGCATACGTAATTCATTATCTTTTATCTTTCAAAAGTAATATCAAAAAATTTAACAAAAATGTCTAAGCGAAACTGACTCAAATGCGCGATGAAATCCATTTAACTGCTTTATTTGACTTAAGTATAACTGTAAGATAACTCAAATAGGTTTATTAAAGTTCTAAAAGAATTTAAAGGAATCAAAAGAAAAGGTAAAAAAAGAAAAATAAAAATCCATAATAACTAACAGGTTTAATAGCCTAGGAGCAAATTATTTTATTTTTGTTATGTGTCAGTGGTACGCCATCATGACTTCATTATGAATCTATCATTAAAATTATAAATGCGAGTATCAGAAGGTTTTCTTTATACTCGTATATAGGTCCCTACCCTCAGCTAACGTTAACATGTTGGAAAATGAAATTGAAAAAAATGAAACTGCCAAAAACTTACTGCGCTAACGCTGGCGTTACTGGGTTCGTTATCATTCAAGAAATTAGACAAAGTTTAGTTAGATTTTAATTTTTTTCCTTAGTTTATTTAATATTTCTATGGCATGGTATGTGTATGTTCACTATTCTTTGTACACTTGAGTTGTTAAAGAATAAAAAGTTTATGAAAGCTGAACTATGTTTAATTTTGTTTTAATATAAACTAGCTGTGCCCTGCAGTTATCCGGCCCTGCAATTTTACTTAAACGAAATGATATAACCTACTTAATACTACCGTAATCTCATCATCATCTCCCCGCCCTTTTCCCGCGTATGTGAGGTCGACACAGTTTGGCCGTAGCACAGTTAAATTGATATAACTTAATGTTAAGTGAAGCTAACCACAATACATTAGTGAAAACCGCACCCAAATCGGTTAAGCCGTTTCTGAGATTAGCGGTAACAAACGCACATACAAACAGACAAAAATTCTAATAATCATTGTTTTGGGTTTTATTGCGTTTAGTAAGGCCTCTAATAATAGTTATTCTCAAATACCTTCAATGAACAGACAGCGACCAGTTACAGTTTTATTATCTGTATAGATAAGCAGCTGTATTCATATATTCAATACATGAAAATGCTAATTGTATCAGAGTCAATGATCGTACAATAAATTTAACTGAGCGATTTTACAGAACCAATGAATAGCATAAACTTATTGGTAAGAAGCTCGCTATAAATCGCCGATATTTAATTTATTGTAATTTTTAAAATAAACAAATTCTTATCCATCATAAACACACATTTTTATATAAATTGGTCCATTGTAATAACATAAAGTAGGCACATTTGTCGAGAAATCGACATCTAATCCGTCTCGAAGGACCAAATGTTAGGGCTTGAAACTAACTTCTTGTAAAAAACGGACTGTGTGACATTGGTATATTTAAGAAGGTTAACTTACACTCTTTTTTGCCTATGCAACACATCGCTCACACTCCTGCCGCCGAGTTTTATCATCGGATGACACGACCGACCGCCAGGTACCATCCACGCCACCTGAATAGCTGGCATTCCTTAATAGTGCGGTTATCGCGAAATTTCCTGCCACACACAGCCGCGTCGTGGAACTGTCTGTCCTCGGCGGTATTTCCAAACCAGTATGACTGAGGGTCCTTCAAAAAGCGAGCTCTCTCTTTATCAAAGGCTTGCAACGCATCTGCAGTTCCTGGTGGTGTTGCGGGTATCCATGGGCGTCATTGATCACCTCGGTCTTCCCGCCGCTTGTTTGCCCCCTTCTCTTATAAAAAAAACTCGTACGCTCCCCGCCGGCATTAGACTTCTTGGTATTACTTTAGTCTTCATAAAAGTGTAAGGTTAACCTTAAAGTATACTTATGTCATACAGTCCGCATTATAATGCAAGAAAAGTTATCTTCAAGCCCTTACACATTGAATTTTGATAGTGCTATGTGTATTTATAATGTAATAACAGAGAGTGTTCAATATACAGCTGTGTTTCATTATATCACGCAGCCTCCGGCCTGGCTGGTTTCAGGTAGATAATGCTCATTTAACACGATCACTCCATTCCGCTCAGATGAACATGTCGAAAACACCACCGCTGCTCGTGACTGTACCTTGCTGATACACAGATTATCTTCAAGTCGACATTACAATGACGTACAAACGAACGAATACGAATTACGAATTTATTTGTTTTGGGACGGTAACATATTTATAAAAATATCACTCAAAAGTAAGATCTTATTACGTCATTGCTTTAAGTGATTAGCATTATCATTTCCCTTTCCATCCATACTTTATAGGTCTTTCCTAAAGAGATAAAATAGTTTTTACGACCAGCCGCCTGCCGGACACCAACTCTCCTCATGAATGATAAAGCGATGAGCATTACTTATAAACATCAAAGGCACCGGAAGAATCGCAGTTCTTATGACCAGCCATTGGTTTTAGAGGAGAATGGACTTTGAAGAGACTCTAATGTCATCTATTTGTACTAGATTTGGGTGACCTGGCAGGGAGTTCACGAGTTCCTGGTGTGTTACTGTTGGGATAGTGAAGGTAATAACTTAATGCCTTATTTGCGATTTCGAAGAATGTAACTTGATGGCGCTGTGATTCATGATTACAACTGAAAGTTATTATTGTCACTGTCACACAAGTGAACTTAACGTCAAGGAGAACTTAACGTCAAGTTTGCGGCTTGATTGGACCCCATTAAAGCTGCAGAAGGCACTGATCTTTGTAGCAAATTACAAGTACACACGTACATTTGTTCGCTAACGGTGCAGAAGACTAGACGAGATTTGTTGTTGGATAAAGTAATTAAAGAGGAATAATTCTGAAAAGTAAATTAATATTTCGAAAAGTGATTACGATTATTCTATAAATATAAATTTGTTTAAATATTATTATTTTCCTGGATATTTTGAAGTGGTATATATCCTCATACTATGTTTTAGTTTAGTTAGTGTTATTATAATATTGTTTAAAACTATTATTATTGTTTTGTTATATCACTATAATATCCTTTGATCAACAATTAGCTAGCTTAAGACCAATGGACTTAAAAATGGCCAGTTAAAATAGAGCACAGACCGAAGGGCGCCTCAGTTTTTAAGAATTGCGTAAATAACCACTATATGTAAACTGCATGTAGATACGAAAGCATAATAATTTTGAAAAAAGTATTTTTTCCTTAGGCCAATATTCGTCATCAAGGAGTTAACAATCTCGCCAAACATTGGAAGGTCTTGCAATTTTAAGTCCTAAAGATATAAGCAAAACCTTGCATTTTTAAGCAGCTAGTACGCATTGTGATAATATTTTACGCGTATCATGCTCTCGTATTATCTTAACTATAACAGATAGAAATAAGGATGATTATCACACAAAGTTTTTCGGTATGTATACTAATAGATGAGAAAGCATTGTGATTTGAAGCCATTTTCTTGCGCGGTCCTTATATGACCTCCTGATATCCTTATATTATATTTGTTAATCGAAGACACAGTAATCACTAGAACTTCATACTGTGCGAGTGTGAAGGTGTCATCTTAGAGTTAGGACTGATAAATGTTTATCGGTCCTAGCTTTAAGATGACACCATGTTGTAATATAGCAAAGCAACGATTATGTGACCAATAAATGTCATGTTATAAGGCATCTGCATTTTAATTCCTTATCAAGGAATAAATTTGACATTAGTGCATCCGCACCACACTGATCATTATACGAATTTGCGTTTATTTATTCAAATAAAACAATCCATAAAACCTATGTCTTAATATCACTTATTTATTTACATCTTCGGCTTCACAAATCATTCGATCCGCACATTTTAGCGTTAACATAACTTTCTTTGTTACGTGGAGAATTAGACGACTGAAATGTTAAGTATTGAGAATCACCTTCAAATATAAATTTTCTTCTTGATTGTGATAAGCGATCGTAAACTGGCTCAACGGAGATCACAGTGTCTAGTGATGATACAACGTCACTTATTTTTTCTTTAATTTTTGTTTCTTCAAGATTTTCAAGACTATCACTTTCTATATTTTGGAGATTATTAATATTCATATTTTCTGTATCATCATGTGATTCGTTATTTTTTGCTTCAATATTATCTAAATTATCAAGATCTTGAGAGAAAGATTTCTTACTTGATACGGAAAGACGTTTATTTTCATTAACTGATTCTTGTATTGATGTCACAAAATCATTATTGAGATTTTCGGAATTTGCATCCAATGTGGAAGGATTTTTTTCTAGTGTCTTTACTTTCAATTCTTCTAACACATTTGGCAATAAAATTGCCTGCCCTAATTTATTCTTACAATCATAACTTATTTCCTCAGTCTTTATTTCATGAGGATTGTTCGCTGTATTGACAGTTTCCACTTTTACAACCCTACCATTTGTTATGTCCATGTTTATGACTTCATCTTCTTTTCGATTATTGATAACTGCTGATTTTTCATTCCTATCAAAAAGTTCCATCTCTATATTATAATTCTCTTGTTGTAGGAACGTTATACTATTATCAAGAATGTATTTATGCTCTACTTCTTTACTCGACTTCGTAAAATTTACCTTTCCTGTTTTCATTTTCAATTGTTCTATAACATTTGAAAATCGATGTGTTATACCATGCGGTAACTTTGGTTTCCTAATAAGTTTTGGAGTTGTATCATGGTTTGATTCATCGGATTTTGTCTCAACTTCTCTTTTTTCGTTAATTGCATTATTTATTTCCAATCTAATTGCGTCATCCTCTCTTTGTATATTTTCATGTAAAGTTTTTACATTAGAACAGTCATTTGTAGAAGATTTGTCTATTTTTACATCTTTACAAATAGGGATGTTGATGTGTTGGTTGTGTGCTGATCTTGGCTGAGAGGGATGATACATATTTTGTACTATACTACTTTTATAATATTTCTTAAGACGCCATATGTAATAAAGTAAATAAACAACAATTATATTGTAAAATATAAATATGCACCCATAAATATACAGGTACTCTACTGATAAATTCATACTTCCATATATTTTAATAGATTCGCTTGCAATATTTGATTAATCGTCCATTTTTAAGGTAAGTCAAGGTTCAGGATTTTGTGAACCTGAAAAAAAATAAAACACAGAAATTAAAAAAAAAATAGCTGTGGTCTCTACGGTGTCGTGGTATTGCCCAAGATTTTTAGTTATATGATTTGAATTGTATATTTTTCATAAGTAATATCTTTGTTGTGTTTGGCGAGTCAAACAAATAAAAAGCGCTCGTAGTAAATTTCATTTTTAATTATTTTTTTTTTATGGAAAAAGGCCGCAAACGAGCTAGCGGATCACATGATGTCAAGTGAGCGCCACCCATAGACATCCGCAACAAGCAAATGTGTTGCAGATGCGTTGCCTACCTTTGGTATGGACAGAGGAGGGCATAGACAGGAATAAGGATATTTCCTTTTCCCGTTAACCCCTCCCCGTCCAATCCTCTTCCCGTTCCCATCCTATCTTTATGAGGAAAGGGTGGGAAGGGGAAGAGGGCTGAAATTAGGCCTCCGGCACTTCACTCATCAAACGAAACGTAGAGTACTTCTACTTCACACCTGTTTCCTGTGTGATCGTGGTATTTCACCGGTTGAGCCGGCCCATTCGTGCAACATATGTTGTTGTTGCGCACTCTACCACTGTTAAATGTAAGTTAATCAGAAAATACTGTATATAATATACAAGTATTTGTTAAAATTAAAAAAAAATAATAGTAGTGAAATAAATAATAGATAATACTAGCAGAAATCTTTATGTAGGTAAAAAATTGTCCGCTATGTCTCACTTCAAAAATAGGACGTTACGGCTAATACGCCACTAATGAATGGCGCTGATCAACGACGCTTGACGCTTGGTGGAAGAAATAGGAGTCGCAGTAAAATAATATAAGGAACGTGAGTTGTATTCGTTGGTAGTAGATATTTGGAGGCAGGCAATCTACAACGTGAGCTGAGGTCAATACAGATTGCCCAAAGTTTAAAATAAGTCGGCGATTTTATTGACGGAATTTCAGTCCTAAAACAAAGGGAAGTTTGCAAAACATTTGCGAAGGTAAATAGAAAAGGCAATGGAAATAGATTGGGTCTCTCTCATCCTATTAATCAGCTATTTTTAAATACTAATTATTTTTGTGAAACGACAAGAATGTATTTACCTTATTGGCCTTCGATGTGGTCATATATATGTGATTTCTAAAATAAAATTTCTTAGGTAATTAGAATGTATAATGATTGATGTATAATGAAGTTATTTCAGCCGCAGCTTCCGTTTTATGCAATTTTGTTTAGCTTGAATTACATTAATAATAAAAGTGTGTCGTATTTAGCGAAACAGGGCTGAAGTCATCCTCCATGAAAATTTACATGTATCCGATATCTTTAATATCTGAGTAAAGTCTAAAAGAGTTAAAAATGTTATAGAAAAGTGTAAATTGAATAAAATTGTATTTATGTTTAATATTACTACTTCTCTTTTGCAAGATATCATCATAGATGGGCAAATTTGTTGATGTTTAACAGCGGTAGGGCCCTTAACAACAACATCTGTTGCACGAATGGGCAGCCTCGACCGGTTAAATACCACGACCTGACAGAAGAAAGGCGTGAAGTAGAAGTATGCTTGCTGCGTTTCGTTTAACGAGTAAGGTGCCGGGGCCCGAATTTGGTTTCTTCCCTTTCCCATTCATACCTAATAGGGATATGATGCGAACGGGAAGAGGATTAGACGGGAAGGGGATGAATGGTCAAAAAGAAAGTATCCTTTTGATCATTCATCCGAGGACAGGATAGACGGGTGTCTATCCTGCCCTCAGTCCATTGAAGGTAGACAACGCATCTGCAACTCGTTTCCTTGCTGCAGATGTCTATGGTTGGTGGTCACTTAACATCAGGTGACCCTCTTGCTCGTTTGCCACCTACTTCCATATAAAAAAAAAGATTCAATAATTTTGTGTATTTTTCATTGGCCTTACTGCAAAAAGAGTATTTGGAAGCATCGTAATAGTACTTAGTGAACTTAAAATACATTCTTATTGCTTCAAGAACAAAATTTAATACTTACACAGTATATAAATTTAATAATAGAAACTCCATGTAACTTGTAAACTGATAATGTTTCTTAATATAAACACATATTCGAAACAACACGAACTCACTGCACCAAGTACTTAATATAATTAACCTTTTATTGTTTAGTTAGTCATCGGGAACGGAAAATCCAATGTTATTCATTTACCGTTTTCTCTTTTCCGTGTGGCCGAGCAACCGCAACCGTTGTGCGAATTAAAATTGATTTATTTCGTAATATTTATGTATATTGCGTATTTAGCAAAGAAAGAGTTGCTTAACGTGACAATGGGCACATTGAGCCAAAATATACTAGAATGATAGCCCCGAACTGTAACGGTAAGCCTCACACAAGAGGGATCGGCTCAAGGGAGCAAAATTGGCTCTGCAATGTTATCCACCTACATCTGCCACAAGTAAAAACCATTTTATCTAGAAATTCATAGAAAAAGAAATCGTTGAATTGACCTATAGTATCTCTCTAGACTTATCACTTTCAATATCTTTTCAAAATGAAATGATATTGAGTTTATGGAATTCAAATATATTAGTCGTGAGTATATACGAGTATAGTAGTCGTACAAGATTTTGTACAATGTAATCTACAATTCCTTTAATTTCATTAATTTATTATGCCTCATAATATAAAGCAGAAGTCATAATTAAACGTATAAACAATTGTCATAGTTTCATTGGTGGTTGAAAAATAAAGCCGATGGTGGGATGTATGTTTTTATTTATTTTTATCATTAACGTATTGATTGTATCGCCTTGTTCGGCGCGGCATTCGTTTCGGGAATCGGAAAAAACTTTTAGATTGGTTTATAACAAACAAAAACAGTTGGTAAAGGCATTGCCACAAAACAATGCTATAAAAAACGATCTTCATCTACTAAAATAAATATAAAATATAATTTATTCAAAAAAAGTAATAACGGATGATATTCGGTGTATATGACCAGTAATTACTTTGTTGGTTAGTACACAGATAAAATGACTAGGTAATAAACGTAAAAATAAAGTAAAATTAGTGAATAGAATTATTACATTTAGATTTTTTTAATTTAAATTAATTCTATTACTAAAATTAATTGCTTATTTGAATGTTTAGTAAATTTAAAATAAACAATTAATTATACCTAAAAGAAATACTTAAAAATAGATAATTGTAATAATAACTACAAGTCGTGTAATAGTAATATTATTTTTAAATGACAGTTTGTTTCCTAAAAAAAATAAAAAATAATCATTATAAGCATTGCAAAATAAGTTAGTAGTAGCTGTGGTACCTAAAATTTGCAAACTATAGATAAACAGACAGACAGACATACAGTTGAAACAGTTAAGGTAAATGTTTTTTAGAAGAGATGTTGTGACAAACACCATCCGTATAAAACTCAGGTGTCAGAGATATTTTAAATCATCTTTTGCTCTAAATTGCGAACACGAAGTATCAGTTTGGTAACGATATCCATTAAAATTTTGTACACGTTCAGTTTGTTGGGGAAAGTTTTATTGTATTTTCTGTTTTGTGGCTACTCCCAATGTTCGCTAAAGTTCTCAAATAGCTTCCACGTATGTCAAAATTTATCAAAGTTTTAAAATACAATAAACAACGTTTTAAAATAAACTTAAGAGTGGCGACATGTTTCTAACACACTTTAAAATGTTGTGGAACCTTTGTGGAGGGATAATGGATTCTTTCAATGTTCCTTATCACATTCAGACTTTTTGAAAACCAATGAAAAAATATATATTTCATAACTTTGTGCTAATGTAAGATCATCGGAGTTAAATATTTTTTACTAGAAAAGTAAGAAGTAAGATTCTTCTTTACTTGAAAACGAATTAACATTTGAATGAATGCTTTATTTATCAACAATGAACAGATGATCATTGAACTATAAAAGTATATTTTAACTTTAACACTGACATGTATATGGTAACTTTGTAACAACTAGATTTGGCGCCTAAAACATTTGGTATCAAATGTGACTTGTTCACTCTGGGTGTTATTTTTGTTTTGTTGATCGTTTTTGTGTAGAATTTATCAAATTTTATTCTATACCTTTGATACGTAAGTAGACAAAACCAGACAAGGTTTTTCTTATTGACTATCACAAACTCTTATTATAAGTAACAAGAATTTAAATTTTTTGACTTGAATTATACTATAGATATGTTATACGCATACAAAATAACAGATACAAAGTATTCCACAGTTGACAATGACAGCAACAGTCACGCATGTCGAATGGTGTAAAAGGGATAGCGTAATTAAAATAATAAGAATGAGGACAGCTGGTGTTTGACACTTAAGAAACTACGTTACAATTGGGACGTTTTCGAGTCTTTACTTTTCGCCCGCTTATGAAATATATTTTTTAAAATCATAAGGGGGCAAAAGCAGCGGGTCGCCTTTTATACTAGTTATCACCAACGCCCATGATAATCCGCAACACCAGAGGAACTGCAGACGCGTTGCCGGCCTTTAAGAAAGGAGTACGTTCGCTTCTTCAAGGGCACTAAGTATATCTGCTACATTTTTGTATTATATCATTGAGAGTAACACATTATGAATATTAAACGAGCATTGATGCTGCAGCGTGCGCTAATAGATGCAATTCTATTTTGGACCATGTTATATTATCTAACACGGACCAGATGTTTAGATTAAATAAACAAATTTAATTTCCATTGCAAATTCGTATTCACAGTTATATGGTTATTTTAACAAACAAGATAATAAATTGACTGTCTTGTTTGTTATTATATTAACTGGAGAACCTTACGTAGATAGAGTAGGTAGGTCAACCTAATCTAACAAGGTAGGGACGCCCAAGCGGTCAAATTAGGTACGTTTACTTCGATTCCCTATTCAAAGCTTGTGATGTTTATCAAAAATCACAAACTGTTTGTTTAGGGTATGGTTAGTTCTCGGCGCGTAGGGATAGGCAAACTTGAATCACGCATGTATATAATCTTACGAGCATTGTGAAAAGAAAAATTGATACGTATATTTGTGTACATACAACTATTGCATAATATACACAATGCTTATCATTAACTAAGTGAGAGAGTAGAATATTAATTTTAACTATACAAAACGCTCCTTAACTTCTATTAAGTTATTGCCTGACTGATCAAGAAGGAATGTAATGTTTTTTGCGGTTAGGATTACATATAGGGATATGTATGTATGAACGTTCGTTCCATTGTCTCCTCCTGTAGCCTAAATGACTCGACCGATTGTGAAGAGTGAGGTGTCATTACATTAGTAATCTTCACCTGATGGTCACATGTCATATGGTCATAAGACGTCAGCATGAAAATAGTGAAAAATAACATCCTAACATGACACAGTGGTAATAATTTTAAAAGTAAAAAAAAATATTTCAGTCACAAAATTACGCGTAAAATTAATATGAAATGTAAATTTATTCGAGTACTAAGCGAGCTCATTAATCATTTAGTTAGCGTCATAAAAACCGACGCGTTAACCACAATGAAAATTATTTATAGAGACTGTTAAGATAACAGCTCTTATGTTGTCAGCTCCTAATTGCTTGAGTTAAGGCAAAGTACAGCAAAAGTTTTAGTATCAGCCATGGCTCTACGCTACATCTGAAAACAACTTAGCACAATACTGCAACAAATATAATTACTTAAGACATCCGCAACACGTAAATGCGTAGCGGATGTGTTGTCTACCTTTGATAGACAGACGACAGACAGGAAAAGGATTAGATTAGGATATTTCCTATTCATTCCCTCACCTTCCAATCCTATTCTTATTAGGAATGGATGGGAAGGGGAAGAGAAGTAAAATTTGACACTTATCAGACAAAATACTACTTGTACTTCACGCCTGTCTTCTGTAAGGTCGTGGTATTCCAACGGTCGAGCCGGCCCATTCGTGCAACGGATGCTGTTGTTGACTCTAAATTGTACCAGCACAGCTGATATTAATCAGATATCAGCTTATAAAATGCTACTGGTTTGCAGAATGTATGTTTATCATTAAGAAAATTTTTTTTTTTCAAAAGGCAATTTTATTGTTTCGATGTAGTCATTATTAGATATCTCGTAAATACATCGATACCTAATTTATTTTTCTGATAGTTATCAACGTCTTCAGGAAAATATTTTATTGTAGTTATAATTACAATAACAAGAGGAAAATATGTTCACAAAATGTTAATCAGTCTATATAAATATACAACACAGGAAAATGCAGTGTTCAATTATTGTTCCAAAGCAATCAATAAAGACGGAAACTAAGTAGACCCAAGATGACCGCTACTGCGCAGGTAAACTTCAGTGAGAAAATGTTTGATAATGATATATGTATTATATTTTTAATAACTTTTCGATACGTACGTCGGTAAGCTAAGAGGTAGGTTTTCAAATTTTAAAGCAAATAGGTACTCAGAGTCCCCCCGTCAGGAGCGAAGTTCCTTATAATCCTCATTTTGTCTACCTTTTCCCTTTTCTCTCCAACTATCTATATCACTCGCCTTTCTCTCATTCTCACGCTTAATTGTTTACCTCTTATTTTTTTTTCTTAATTGCATATTCTTATAAATCTTCTTATATTCTATGGATTTCTTTTTTTATTTCTTTTCTTTATCTTTCAATTATGAAAAATAAATTCTATTAATATATATTTAAATTCAACATTTGTTTATTTATGAACATAAAAATAATCAATAAAGTACCTTGTATGTGTTCATTAGTAATAATTTGGCCATGGGCCCTAACATAGTACCGATGCATTCGCTAAATCTGAATCAATAAAAAACAGAGTGATGAAATATTATCCTACTGTTCATAACTTGGACCAAGAATTGCGTACGTGCTTTTAAGTTTTACGTTATCGACAGGCGCTTTAATATTTTCCGACTTTAGGCTGCCTGTCCATTGATGCGAAACCAGATTTTATGCAATTTCATGGTTAATACTTTTCCGCAGCCTGTCTGTTGCAATGGACAAGCAGCCTACATCCTCTTTTTTGCCGACCGCGGGACGTAAATTGGAAACTCTGGTTTTCTCATAAAACGTCAAGGTAAGAGCCGAGTTAATGAACACCACACGAACGCATCTCAACTCCGTCTTGTAGATGCAAGAGCTAAACAAATCATTTACGTTCAAATTTTGAATCTTTAACATTCATCTATTCAACTGCACACAGTAATAGAAATTATAAAGGTTGATTGAGACTTTTCACTTTTTAGGTCTTTGACCTTAATCACTTTCTGTAGTTTTAATAAGTGGAAAGAGTAATCCAATAAAAAAATGGGCATTGCAATGTTCAACACGCATCAAAATGTGATAAAACAGCTTTTACTACTCCAATAACTAACACCAATCTAATATTATCCGTCCGTATTATCCGTTGACGTCATGTGGTAACTGTTCGTCTTATTGGCGTTCATCCGATATACAACTTTCATTCATAAAAACCCGACACAATTATGATTAGAGATCGATGATAACCTCTTTATAGATATGCCACTACGCGAGCTTTTACAGTGTTCAAAAAAGTTTACGTCATGAAATAAACTTGTGCGACTAACGAACATAGTATAGCTTTGTCGATCGCTGTAACAACATTACCATTTTCACCAAACAATATCCTCTAATCACCGTATTGCTTGAGCTATCATCTAATTTAAAAGCAACCCACCTAACCGCATATCTCTTTCTTTCATCAAGTCTTTTCTTAATCTATATATTTAAGGGCAATGTGTGTATGTATGTTCCCTAGACTCTGAAACGGCTCGACTGATGTCAATGAAATTTTTAGGAAACTTCAAATTGATCTGGCGGGTGTTCCTGTGATTTGGTAGCGGTCGGATGAACATAATCTGTGGTACCCGCGCGAGGCCAAGGTCACTAGTATGTTATAGATGTCTTTCGATAATAAAATACAACTCTGAACAAAATAAGAGAATCATTACAACTACAAATCAATTTTCAATCGTTGCAGCAATTGATTAAAGAGAAACCACTAGAAAATTTATAGCTCATTGCAAGCAATTTACCAACATGTTCGACGACGTTGGGAAATACCCGTATGTAATAATAAAAATGTATTGCTATTTTTCTATTGGATGTTGTCTTCAACAATGCTTTTACGTACATTTATTTTCTATAAGAACGAATGGTCTTTGTAAAAAGATTCAGGCATTTCGCCAAATACTCTTCTACGCACTTGCGATATAATAATATGACCTCTTTAACGAGTATTTAAAAATCATAATAATTTATATACTTAATCACTTTTGATCCATGATCTTGGTGTTTGTCGTACCGATTTCATTTATATTTTTTTGGCGTAGCTAAGGATTGCAAAAGTCATTATCGATAAGTTGCTCCATCTTGAGTTTTGTCATTTTCTCGTTATAGACAATAAATCAGCTAGGTGCCAATAATTTGTGGGGTGCCAGGGTTTTACCCTATATTATTAGTATGGCAAAAAATATTAGTACACTGTATATTGCCGCAGATGATCTAAGCGTGTAAAATGTCTGATGCCAAAATACAGTGTTGTCAGCGTCAGAAGACGCTGCTGACAACACCAGATAATAGCGTGTTGCTATCTTTAATCTTAGATTGATACCTTCGGTAGGAAATTGTTAAAATTTAGTAGAGTTACTAAAAGTTATTTTGTAAAAGGACCTCGACGTTACAAAGATAAGAAAGGCTTAGTGCGGTGTAAAATCCTTTTGTTATGATTTCGCTTTAGCTTTAACAGTAAGCGGATTTACCTTATCTACATAATGGAATATAATAGTGGCTAATACTGGTATTATTAATAATTATTATGTTTATTGATTTAAAATACTAAATTAATTTAATTTACTGATATAAAATACATATACAAAAAATGTAACTGGTCGCTATCTGTACGTGGAAGATATTTGAGAAAAACTATTATTAGGGGCCTTCATAAGCGCAATAAAACCCAAAACAATGATTATTAGAATTTTTGTCTGTTTGTCTGCGCGTTTGTTACCGCTTATCTCAGAAACGGCGTAACCGATTTGGGTGCGGTTTTCACTAGTGTATAGTAGTGTGTAGTAAGCTTCACTTATCATTTAGTGTTTGTTTTATCTCAATCGGTTTATAAATAAAAAAAGTTATATCAATTTAAATGCGCTACGGCCATACTGTGTCGACCCCACATACGCGGGATAAAGGCAGTGAGATGATGATTAGGTTACGGTAGTATTAAGTGGGTAATATCATTTCGTTTAAGTAAACATTGCAGGGCGGGTGAAACCGCGGCGCACAGCTAGTAATAAATAAATGTGGATATCTAATTTTTAGATTTAATTCTTTGAAGTGAAAACTCCTTGAGCCGCGTAAGTCGATATTTGGTAAGGAACAATGTCTGGATTCCTATGAACTACATACTCAACCTGCATCAGCACAATAAGCGTCAGCAACATGCTAATTTGAATTTGAAAAAGTTTCGACGACCTTTTTTTTTTCATTTATTGAATATTGAATTGCTACAAGTGGTTATTTTTGTTGCTTATTTTCGTCTTATTTCTATTGTAAATTGGCAACTTTTCTTCAAGTCTTCTAAGACCTCTAGCACTATAATATAGGATATATTTCGCTTTCTCATCTTTTTTCTACTCTCTGTCTTGCAGTAAGCAAGCAGTTTTCTTATTACGTGGCTGGTTTATCCGCAAATAATCACAAAAACTAGAATATTGTAGGTGCATTTTTAGATTTTAAATGGGTAAAAGGAAGGGTACTTGAGAAAAAGAAAGGAAGAAGAAGGTAATCAGGCTTAAGTTAATAATAATAATAACCACCATAATAGGTTACAGACTTTATCAATATTATAGTCGTTATTGCTTATGAAACTATACCCGTTGTGAGCGCGACTATAAAACTTATTATACCTCGTTTATGAGGTAAATGTAAGAAAATGTATAAACTATGATTAATTGCGGCATAAAATCTTCTAGCGCTGTGTTTATAGGAACAACGAGTAAGACGCAGATTAGTTGGCAACTGGGTCGTTGCTCACAGAGTGTGTGGAATTTTAAACAAGAGCAAAGCTGCAAGTTTATTACAAAAATAAGCTCCCACGTATGGCTACTCAATTGGGGCGAACAGAGATAGCTATGGGTGTTCGCCTCCGGTTTTATAGTAGAAGTTGACTACCGAGCAAGCATCTTATATAATGTTAAATAGGCAGAGCCGGATGGCTCTTCAACCCAGAAGTGTTACGGATGTGTCGCCGACTGATTGCGGACTTTGTTAGTTTATAATCGGACTAGCTGTATTACAAACTGCCAGCAAATTGTAAACTGAACAAATCTTTCGAACAAACAACGGAGCAACTATAGCAATTAACTGCGTAGATCCCAAATTTATAATAATATTTTTTATATTGCTAAGGGATCCTGAACAACTTACATAAAGAACTCAGGTGTCGGATCCGTTACTAAATCGAATATCGCCGCCTCTATTCACAATATTTGGATTAAACTCGATCAACGCCGGGGTCAATGTACGACACTTTTTTCACATTTATCACATCCGACATCCGGCTAATATAAAAGTATAGTGTAGACACGATCTGGCACGATTTTTGACGTACGCTGGCAAGCTGTTCCACAATTTTTGATGGAGACGACAAATAATTTTGTGGTCTGGATTTAATAGAGCAAGGGCCTTCGACGATCTGACCTTCGTCATTACATAAAACATAAAATGTTCTCTATGTATGTCCTTTATACAGATAAAAACGATTCCCGAGTATGAAGTTTAGATCGCGGTAGCTTTGAAATATATCATTTAGCAAAGGTGTATTAAATTGCACCTAAACTACATTAAAACTTAACTGGGGACATGCCAAATTTATAACACAATAAATTCATTTAATTCATTTTTGTTATGAAACTTAGGCGGTCCTATATTATTGTCTTAATATCTATCATATCAACTTGTATTATAAAATATTAAAAGAAAAACTAAGTACTTACACTTAGTGGTATTTTTCAGCTTCCATTGATATGGGATCCTATGAAAAGCTTCATTAAAAATAGTCGGTAATTAGGAACTGGCTCTTAATTTAAAAGGCTCATTTAAATGTTAAGTGGCAAGAGATAGCGAACGTCGGCTCTCCACGCTTAGATTCATTGTCTGCTTTACATGTCAGCAATGTCATAGTAAACATTACGTTTTTTTACTTATTTTAGGATTGCAACACTTTTTACTGTTTCGAATGTTGATGGGTACTGGTAGTTTGGCTTCTTCTAATATTAAAAATTTAGACTGTCGAGATCAAGTAAACTTGAATACATATTGTTGGGGGCGTGATACCTTACATTTTAATTAAACATAAAGGACTTTATATGTACATTTGACGTTTATATTACAATACACAAGAAGACGAAGGAAGACGTACGACGCCGGTGCGTTATTCGAGTGCGTTGATGCGCGCGCGGAATAGTGCGCGACGGCCGAAAACGACCTCGTGCGGTTCATGTGTGACTGAACTTATATAAACCAATCATCATATAATTTCACAAGGAAATCTACGGGAAGGTATCGTATTAAGTAAAAAACTTGTCTATTTGTATACATTATTGAGATTTTTTCTAAAATTAATATGTTAGTTAGTAATTTGGGGCTACTTTTCAACAGTTCCACGACTAATGCGTATTTTGCGTTGGGCGGGGACTTGGATCACTCTAGCCAGCCCAAACCCAGCAACCCGTTAATGTAGCTGACGATCTCCAGGAGTGATCCCGGCGAGCCGAGATATTTAACCCTGTAATCAGACACCGCAAAGCAGTGTAGTAAAACGTGGGTCGCCGTCTCTACATCCTTCATTCACGCTCTACATAAAGAACTGTCTGTAATACCTATATAGCGCCGCCACGACCGTCCGGATATAATTTACTTAGACTTAGTACTTAGTACGTACTACTAGTAATTACGTAGAATATATATTAGATAGACTTTTTATGTTTTTTTTTATTTCCGAAGAGGATTGGCATCAGGCAGGCAGCCGTCCGTCAAAGCCTATAGTACAGACTTTGGTCATACTGTGCTGACCCCAAATAACGTGGGAAAAGGTCAGAAATGATCTGAATGAAACTCTATCTCAAATCAATAGTTTGTTCCATTTAATTTAAAAAGTATTCTAAGTTATATATAGTTATAACTTATATCGATCAGATTAGTGGCTTACTAAAAAAGGCCGATATAAGGAGCACCCATAACCGACGAGCATGTATGCGTAGATGTATGAATGTAGAAGAAGCGAGAGAGGTGTGCCAGGATCGCGCCAAATGGAAATCCATGATCTCTGCCTACCCCTCTGGGTTACGGGCGTGAGCGCATATTTATTTATTTTATTCTAAGTTCTTCATTTGAGACAAATGTATTGAATAATAGAGAGTTTTGACAACTTAAGTAATTTATGTCAATGTTAAAAATATTACTACGGTCACGATAGCTCATTTATTATAATGTAATGTAAAATTTTGTTATAAAATTTATATTCATGTCCCAAATTCATTATTATAATAAAATACGTGTCTCGTAAAAAGGAGGTTTAATGAAATGAGTAATCACAAAATTTGTTTCTGAGCGGCTTAATTAGTTCATACGGAGATGTGTCCGTTTTAAAGCGACGCGTCAACTTCATTACATACAGAAAATTTAATAAGCTGTAACCGTTCCGCACACATTTTGATTAATTATATGAAAAGCTGTACGTTGATTTTTTTGTTATATTATTTCTATTTCAACGCCAAGGCTTGAAGAATTATTAATTAGATTTTAGAATTATTAATAAACGATTAAAATGTCTAAAGATTACATCTAAACTTTATAACTCTAAAATAATAATAAATCAACCTTTTTTTAGTATGTTTCCCCACTGACACAGGCCTCCTCTCCGAGGGAGGAAAGGAAAATATAACTCTTTTTGGTTCATTTTATTACTTTTTTGAGTAGCCTCTAATAAAATATCATTTTTCAAATATAGAAACCGATTACTTTAGCAAATACCAACACTATAATTCATTTACAACGCGTGCATGAAACTCGTGTGGAATGCGACGCCCCCGCTCACGTCTCACCTCCCCGCGTGCCTTCTTTCTACAGCAAGCGACGAAGCTATATTCAAGGTCATCAATTATTCAAAACATTGTATATCGTATTACAATATATTAATTCTACTGAAAAAGTAATCCTTATACAATGTTAAAATTTAGATCTAAATTGCCGTAATAAAAGGCAATTAAAGTCAGCGAAAAGGATTTTTTTATGGAAGAAGGTGGCAAACGAGTAAACGGATCACCTTATATTAAGTCAGCGTTACCCATAGACATCCACCAACAAGATTTGTTTAAAATGTGTTGCCGACCTTTAATGGACGGAGGATTGACATAATTTTCTTACACTGGAATACCAGTTATATTAGAATCCCTGAAATTGATTCCTGCAATACGAAAGTTTGATTCTTTTACATTACATACATTTTAAAAATTATTTGATAAGTGTACTGTTTATTTAAATCTCTAGACTTGTACTTCGTTAGTACATTTATTTGTACAAAAACATCTAGTAAATATCACATCGCTTGGCACAGGGTTCCTTCGATAATGAGGCCGTGGAGAATTTGCGGCTCTGTCTTTGGTTGTTATGTATAAGAAAATATCACGCCTTTGTGATAAAATACTAGCGATGAGCTTACCCTTTGTCATATTTGAGGAAAACGAAGTTGAAAGAACAGGTGGAAGAATTTGTACATTTGGGATATAGATTCAGCAGAGTTGGTAGGCATGTTAAATGTGTTGAGCGAAGAGTGAATGCGGGAAATAAAATAAATGGGACTATAGGTACAGGTGAGGGGACAGAATGAGTCAATGGAGACAATACACAATTCTGTACTGGTCCCCACTTTAATATATTGTAGTGAGAGCTGGGTTTGGCAGTTAAAGCATGTTACTAGTATTTATGCCATTTATATGTGATTCTTGAGAAGTATGCTCAACGTGACTGTAGATGATAGGTTTAAAAATAGCGTTGTAAGGGAAAATATGCATTGAAAAAGGAGGATTTGACTAAAATTGAAAAAGGTATGCTTCGGTGGTTCGGGCTTGATGAATGAATGAATGAAGCGATAATGGCAAGGCAATTGTGTATTAAGACATCTGTGTTGGGGACGTCTCGAAACAACTCATAACGATCAGATTATTGACATACTACGTAACCGACGAGTGTGTATGCGTAGATGTAGAAGAAGCGAGAGAGACATGCCAGGATCGCCAAATGTAAATCCGTTATCTCTGCCTACCCCTCTGGGTTACGGGCGTGAGTGCTTACAAAAGGCGATTAATAGCAAATTCTGCAGCATTTCGATTAAATAATGTGGAATAAATATCTATGTAAGTTCTAGATTTTGAATACTTTACAGTACTAAAGATTAAACGTGAATTGATTTATTTAGTTAATGGTATTTTTTCGATCTACGTTCTATAGTCTCTTAAAATCAATTTTAGAACTTGCGTCTTTATTAGCTTGGTAAGTCATTCTGTTGACAATCGATACTATGGTGCGTTAAAACTTTAGTAGATTCCATGTATCATTCTAAATATGTTTCATTGTTCACATGCATATTTGGACGATCCTATTCAGCAAAATTTTCATTGAAATATTTTACAATACTCTAGCAGTAACGTGTTTACATATAATTTTGACACCTCACACATGGTCGAGACGTGTTAAAAATTCTCGTTACATAAATCATTGCGGAAACGAAACAAAATTTTAACGATTGACCGCACTCACATGCTGTTTCTGTTTATTTTTGTATCGAGCTGTAGAACAAAATGTTGTATCAGGTAATTAATAAAATACAAAATATACCATGACCTCTTATCTAGATAGGTAAAAAATTTTACACAATGTAAAACTGCACGACAGCACGAAGTCTATACAACTTTATCCGAATCGTATCCGATGAAGAAGAAAGGCAAATTTATAATACAAAATTGAGTAGCAGTGGTAGTAACCTTTTTAGACGAAGCTGTATTAAGAGTAAGTATACGGAACCGACGATCATGTTTACGTTTACAATTATAAATGGTGACGCAGTGTAGCGGTGTGCACAACGCTTAACCAAATGTAAATCTGTTATGTATACCCAAATTTCCGGATTACGGGCGTATGTACTTATAGTTCACTATCTGTTAAATGACAACGAGTACGCTAAGAGAGTAAATTATTGAACGGATCTTTTCATTAATATTGAAGAGTATCAAATATTAACTGAGGCATTTTTTTATCCAAGTTGAGTTAGTCAATCAACCGTCAGTTTTCTATCCAAAGCTAATTTTATCTAATAAAAAATATTTTCATGTGTGTCAGTTTTTTTTTAAATACTTATTATTTTCAAACTCAAATAAAGTACGCAAGTAACCCTACTTGTTTTGATACCAGCTGTTGAAGCGTACCACGATAATATTTGCATAGTTTTATTAAACAGACCTCGAGATTGTGTTCGGGCCCACTCACAATAATAGTCTACTTTGTCGTATACAATAGAATGCCGGTGAGGACGACTAAATGGAATGGATTCGCTTTTCTTAAGTTCTATTGGCTTTTTATTATACTCATGAATTTAATCTCTGTAAACCCTTTTCATTGAGAAATGTTTATAAGAATTCTTTGCACAATAGACTGGAATATTATCTTTAATAAGGTTTAGTTAGGTTAGGGTAGTAATTATTTATACTTTTCTTTGTTACTATACTTATATCGATCAGATTAGCGGTTTACTAAAATAGGGCGATATAAGGAGCACCCATAACCGATGAGCATGTAAGCGTAGATATATGAATGTTGAAGAAGTGAGAGAGGTGTGCCAGGATCGCGCCAAATGGAAATCCTTGGTCTCTGCCTACCTCTCTGGGTTACGGGCGTGAGCGCATATATTTTTTCTTTGCTATATAGCAAGCTAAATAATAAAAAGTCTAACTTTTAAAGCTGTTGTGGTGAATAGGCAAATGCACCTGTAGTTCTACTTACGTTTCGGATGTTCATAAGCGGCGGCGGTGGCCCACTGTTCGTTTTCCCTTATCCTATAAGAAACCTTAAGCAAAAAGAAATAGATCTTAGAAAGATCCTGTAAGCGCAATCGATTTTCGACTATCGGAACAAAATCCAATGGAACTACAGATTCTACAATTTCATTGGGTTTTGTTCTTTATTGGTTCATTCATTAAGGACAAAATTGATTATCAATGATAAAATAATAGAATTTTGAAACAAAAGATACACTAGCATATGGTGTCCCCGTTGAGCTGGTTCATATCTCGGTTAGCAAAATAGGATACTGGCACAGAATCCAATAAGTGTATTAACCAAATTATAATCATTAAAAATCAATTTTTACAAAATATTAATACCCGAATGGTACCAATATTAGTACGAAGCTATTTTTGACACAAGAAAATATTTTATCGGAACTTGCAGGCGCAGCAAATATGTATTTGGCTATCCTCGCAATTTACATACAATCACGTATGATGCTCAGGAGTAACTGTGTAAATGAATACGCAGAAATGAAGTCCAAGATTTATTTTTCTACCGCATCGACCGCACACACTGTTCGCAACAACTCGACTGAATGGCTGACCGCGAGTTGCCAGTTTTTTAAAATAGGGTTGTGACTACCCGAGTAAATAATAATCGATTGAACGAGTGAATCGAATGAGTAAATTATATTAGTATTGACTAATATAATTTAATCATTCATATTATATAGTTATACCTTGTTACACACGCTACTCTAACAGAACTTTCTTCCTTGTATTATCGATCCTTCAAGCTTTATCGAACCTCTGTACCTTGACGAGCTTTATCTTGTACATATTTTATTTTAATGTTTTATTAATACCTTTTCTTACCTTTTCCCGTTTCTTTTACTCTCCGGTTTTCTTAGGCGCGTCTACCGTAAACATATTCTATAAAGAAATAATATGTCTAGAATTAGACTACATTCAGGCAAGCTAACAACAACTTTTAAGAACGCATTTAATATATGTATATTTTTAAAACTAAAGAAAAACAATTTTAAAGTTGCAATTATTATACCTGACATAAGACACAGTCAGATGAAATATATCTGGTTTATTACGAATAATACCTTCAGAAAGATAACATAAAATAGGTATGTTTAATGGCTATGTCGTTGGAATGATTCGACTTTTTAACCGACTTCAAAAGAAGGAGGTTTTCAATTCGGTGGGTTTTTTTTAATGTATGTACATCGATTACTCTGTGATTTGTGATCCGATTTCGATGATTCTTTTTTTGTTCAATAGCTAGTGATCGCCATTTGGTCCATTTTTTTATTCAAGATCCAACCAGTCGTTTTTGAGTTATTCTTAATAATGCATAATATGACAACGCTGAATTTTACTTTCTTGGCTTACGTAGGCAAAACTATAGGACTTACATTAAAATGACGAATGAAATATGTGTAGCCCTTTAAATAAGCTAAATAAAAGTCCGCGATGACACATATCTATCTTGTATGGTTGTCTCACAATAACCATTTTTTTCTTAGGAAACATTATTTAAAACGCATACGCCACTTACTACGCTATTATTCGTGTTCGGTATGAATCCTTATCTATTTAATTGAGTTAATTATGAAGATAATTTACGCAAATACGCGCAAGTGATTTAAAATGCCGCGCAGTAGAGGGCTAGGCTTAGCGATGTGTTTAGTACTATGTACTATTATTTGTTTTCATGTATTATAGACACTAAAATGTAAAAAATAAAAAAAAAACTACTTAAAAAAAAACCGACTTCAATAACTAAGAAGTACAAAATAACTTAATAAAGATTTAATTGAATACACCTCTTATACAAACCTAATACCTTTAATATTCATAAAATACTATTATTTATAT
>JWHW01053466.1:465269-498972 GCA_000931545.1 Papilio glaucus | reverse complement strand
AAAAAGAATTTTAAAATTGCAATTATCATAGCTGACATAAGACAAAGTCAAATGAAATATATCTGATTTATTGCAAATAATACCTTCAAAAAGATATGTCTATGTATGATATGTAAGATATGTGTGTATGTATGTGCATGGCTATGTCGTTCGAATTATTCATTATGAAGAGCCGATAAAGACAAAGACTTTGTCTAGAAGCATGCTTAAAGGAACTAATACCACTTTAAGTTAATTTAATCTGAATTATATACACAATTAAGTGAGTGGAAGGAAAGAAATTATGACTTCAATTGGCAGGCATTATCTAATTACTGTTGGAACTCATATTAAAATATATATGTAGCATAATTTATTACAGCTTACGTTGTTCAGTATCGGTTATTCTGAAGCCCTTTTAGCTTTGCGCTCAATAGTCTATTCACAACGGACTTTAATGAGCGTACAGATTATAGCACGCCTGACAAGATACCTATAGCCAGCTACCGCGTTCAATAGCTGTTGGAAATCCCCTGTGGTGTACGACAGCGACAGTTTAATGAAGACAAAACTCGGGGGAACGCTGTCACTGACCCATTAAATACAAAATTTAGATATTTAATATCAGAACATAATTTTATAGTTATGAGAATTCTAACATAAATGATATGCGATTTGTGATTTGTGAGTTTTAGTGAAGAGTATGAACAGAATATAATTCATACAGTTGTCAAGACCAGCAAATTTGGTAGAAGGCGGGAATTTTTATGCGGCGGCTTTTAATTTTTTGTATGCTTTATTATTCGTTATGATACATACTGTGTTAATTAGCTATAGGCAATAAAAATATATGTACTAGACTCGATCTCACAGTACAACTACCCACATAGTTTGGGCGGAATAAAAAAAAACAAGCGATTTACCTAATGTCAAGTGACCCATGTTTATAGCATCCGCAACAATCATAAATATGGATAAGTTCCCAGACTTAAACTATTTTCCATTGCTTCCGTATGTTTTAATTTTACCAACTACCTGCTATTTCCTACATACAACTGTTCGCTTTTCCGAATATTTATTGAAAGGATGAATGAAGAGAGAATAAAGAAACAAATTTATGTAGCAAAAGTGAGTGGCAGTGTTGGTAGGGGACGCCCTAGGAGAACTTATATCGATCCGATTAGTGGCTTACTAAAAAAGGCCGATATAAGGAGCACCCATAACCGATGAGCTTGTATGCGTAGATGTATGAATGTAGAAGACGCGAGAGAGGTGTGCCAGGATCGCGCCAAATGGAAATCCATGATCTCTGCCTACCCTTCTGGGTTACGGGCGTGAGCGCATATTTATTTTTATTGAACCTTTAATTCGTTATTCTTTATTATCATAAACAACATCAATTTCATTTGTCCAAGTTAACACAAGTAATGCGTAACTTTCTGTAACTAACATAAGTGAGCTCTGCACGTCCAATTACTGTACGAACATTTGTAAAAACAAGTTTGCTCACGATATGTTCATCGACATGAGAATATATAAGTAAAGGGTACAATCAAATTAACAACCTGACCTAAACTTTTACACAAGAATCATCGTCGAACAAGATGTTGTTAAGCCAGAAAACATAAAGTAGGCTACAACCTTTTATCACATGTCGTACGCGCAACCAACATCTAGCACTCGGTTTCGGTTAAGTTTATTGCACTGAAATAACTTGAGAAAATGCCTTAACGATTTCCCTACATTGTAACTTCCTACAAAAAATATAAAGTTAACACAACACAAATATCCGAATCACAATCTTCAATTTTTCAAATTGTAATTTTGATATCTATATTTTGAAGTTGTCAAGTCAATAGCTTGGATCTTAAGCAAAATCTGAAATTAACTTTCTCCCCGACATAAACTGAACAACAACGGCACGACATATCTTTAATGAGTCAGTTACAGAATAAAGGCAAATCTTAAGTAGTTAGAATTTATTTTCTTTTGAGATTGTGTTTATTGTTAATTTATAAATAAAAACTTATGTTTATTAAATTTACGATAAATCTGTTTTTCTCTATTAATTTGCGTTGATTTCTTTTGACACTATTCACACACAGCCATCTGGTCCCAAGCAAAGTAGAACTTGTACTGTGGATACCAGATAACTGATATACTACTTTTATTTTTGTAATACATACTTGAATATATAAATCTGTATTTCTCTATTAATTTGCTTTGATTAGAAACAAACTTTTGAAACTTTACTGATATCATTGAGTTACATTTACGCGTATATTTGTAGTAATATGTATCATTTTCATCTATCATGATCATTTTAAACTAACTACGCATCTATAGCAATTTAATCTCATACAGTTGCTATGGCTTCAGCTTTCTTATACTAAAAAAACCACTGAAAAAATTAAAAGTATAAGCAAATATTTCAAATTGAATTCATGGCCTTGTTCCGGATTTTTTATTGCATGGCTCGCAATCAATACACGAAGAGAATCCCAATGCGATACGTGATCTGCATTGCTTCAGACCGATGCAATTTAATTGATATAAAAAAAGAATCTATAGAATTTACTTCTTTTCAAGCAGTTAATAAAAAAAGATATTCATGTCACTGTAACGCAAGAATCCTGTACCCCTTGTCAACCACTGTCTGGTCAGCATTAGAACATAAATCTTGTGGCTTTCGACAAATTCTCTCGTACAAAATATAGTAGATGTAAAAAAACTGCTTTACAAAAATAGATCACCTAAAGTGTTTTAAATAAATGTCTAAAAATAAATAAAATAAATAATTATGCCTGACCTATGACTAAACCACTTAATGAATATACAAATAAATATAGTATTTTCTTTGTATAGTATCATGGTAAACGAAATACAAAAGCCTAGTTTTGGTAATTAGAAAAATCAGTGATCAGTAATTAAGCGCCAATAGCCTAATGCTTAAGGGCACGGACTGCCGATCATAAGGTCGTGCGTTCGAATCCGCCATTCGACTGTTGTCATAAGCTGTAAAGTGTAGTACAAGTCTTTTAATCTGAGTTGAAATGGTTAAAAGATATATTAGTAAATTAATACAAAAATCTACTAATATTTTTAAATATATTTTTTTATTACTTAGTGATTAGCAATTTGTGAAAATTACCTTTATATAAAAATTTACTTGTCAGCAAGTCTACTGATTTTACCATCTTTTCAATTCTCAGCTCTCAACGTCTGATTCTATTAGCTATGTATTTTAAAATAGTATATTATACAATAGTAGTAAATGTAAAAGTAATACTATTTAAGGAATATTAAACAGTCCACAATCTTAACCAATCAAACGATACCCACATATACCTCAAACAAAATTTTATGTTAGTCCAATTTATTTTACGACATTCTTTGATCTCAGAATCCTTTTTATTTAGTTTTGTAATGAACGAGTTGTAAAGACGTTGCTACGCGAGTATTGCAAACAAATTTCAACGTTTATTTGTTGATAAATATTCGGATAATCGTTCCGTCGATCAATTGATCCGTAATAAAAATGTTAATGCCATTGCAAATAATATGTTTGCGTCAAATCATAAGTGTGGGGGCGTCCAGTCGCTCGGCTAATGAGACCAACTTGCGGAAGATGACTAACAAGTTAGAATTGGATCTTTGTATATATCAACTCTTTTAACCAGTGAAGAATCCTAGTGTAGAGGATCGGTATGCTTAGGATTTTTAGTAACTATACTAACAGGAAAGGTAGTGGAGAACGGAATTAATTATTTCATCATACAAACTTGTATTAAGAAAAATCCTTTCCTAATGTTCGCCTACGTCATAACAGAAATCTCTGTACAAAATTTTAAGTCTCTAGGCCTAGTAGTTTGGGCTGTGCGTTGATATATCAGTCAGTCAGTGTCTTCTTTCATAATATATTTATGTATATATAGATCATAAGGCAAAACGATTTTATTCGGAAACTAAGACGCCCTAGATGAGTGCAATATGAAATAGTCCTGAGCAGTCGAAGCTACTATTTAGCACAGTCTCGCCCAATCTTAAATTCAATACAGTAGAAGAATCTTTAATGTCCACTCTTTGTTTATATTATCCCAAAAACTTTTTAGAAAATTTCTCCAGAGAAACAAAAGCCTCCTCGCAAGAAGATTTTCTACATATGTGCCATTATAAGCATGAATTTGTGATTTAAAACATTTCTTAATTCTTGTAATATTTTAATGAACTACTGTACCAAGGACAATGTTGATAGAAACAGTTTGTAATACTGTGTGCAATTTGCTTAGTTTTGTTTTAGAAATCCGAGTGAATAGTTCACCTAATATTCATTATTCAATATGGCGATTAAACTTGAGTGACAATAGGTTAACGTTCTTTAGTAAATGTGGTGTGGTTGGTACGTCACCGCCTTTACATCTGTGTCAAAAACGTGCGTACATTTCGCCAAAATATTTCATATTTCAAGTGAAGTCGTAAAATATGCATATTCGTTACTCTGCCGTGAAATGTAATCGGGCGTTTATTTCACGTTTCTCTGAAAATATATTTACTCAAGGATAAAAAGGAAGGAAGGAGATATCAATTTCGCGTGAACTGAATCAAATCTATTGTGAGTAGAACAAATATTACATTGAAAGAATTTTGAAATGAAAATAAGATCACCTTCTTATTGTAGGTATGAATAAAATGATATACTTTAAAGAAGCAATAACAGAAAGCCATAATGCGTTATTACGTAGATTACTAGCAACCCGCCCCGGCTTCGCACGGGTAGTTTCTCGATACAAACGTTCATTAGTGCGTACAGTTTAAATGATTGTTTGTGATAAATGAAAAGGATGAACAGATAAAAAGTGGTCGTAGCAAAGTACAACTTGTCACGTATGAATTACTTTATTATGACAATAAGTTGTAAGAACTTGTATTCCGTGAAGGAAATTATGCCAGACATGTGCGTGCTTAATTTTATTGCTCTAACAGAATTAATAAATATAGTGCAAGAAGATTTATAGCTTTCGACAATGCGAGCAGAATAGGAACACAAATATGGATGGATTTTATATTTCCTTGTGAAAAAAAGAAAATATGAAAAGGGAAAAAAAATAGATATTATGAGTAAAAGGTATTGCACTTTGGTAGGCACATATAAGAGCGTTGCCACATAGGCGTTGCGTCGGCGTTGCGACGACGGAGCGGTACACTATCTCTATCTCAATAAACTTGAACTACTCTCATAGAAGAATGACTTAACGACGCTGTTATCGCAGAATTGTATGTTGCATTACTGCATTTGGTCGTTGCGACGCCCATGAGGTGTCTCTCTAATTTGTAGTCAATATTGAAATTACAATCACAATCATTGCCTGAAAGTTTTATCACTCTGACTCCTCTTTCTTTTATATAGAAACCTATATGGTCCTATATATCCTACCCTATGGACCTATTGTAAACTTTTAAGGATCGTAAACAACTCACAGAATATTTTAATAATAATAATAATACTTTAACACCAAGTCCAACTCTGCTTCACAATATACTTAAGTCCATAGTCTCGGCAAAATTACAACGAATTTTGATAATATACAGCATTAATCGATTATTTTCCGAGACAAAAAGATTAGTGAAAGGTAAACATGAATAAAAATGGAGGGACGATGTGACGGATGGTAGAGCGATTTGGAAGTTAAAAACATGCCACGCCGACCCTACGTAAATTGGAAACAGGGCAGGCAAATGATGATAATAGACAAAAATGTGTTAAAATACGTAAACACAAAGCGTGTTGGTATGTTTTAATGAAGTTTCAATCTGAGTTGGATCAATATAACAGGTTGTATAAGTATCTCTATATTCCATTAATTATTCGGACTGTGAACCCACAATCAAGAGATCAAAAGTTCTCTGTTCAGTCACAGATATATCGTTAGGTGTCTTATGAATTATACAACACATATATCATTTTAGTAATTACTTATTTATATTAAAGATAACATGTTTTTCTTATACAAGTTTTCTATTTCGGTATTCTTATTTATGTGCATACAAATATGAGTAGAATAATGATAGAACATTATCCTTTAATTTCTAAAACTTACCTTTTTAATTATATCGAATTAATCATTTAGGAACATCATACTGTGTCTTGCCTATCTCGGAGAGTAGGCTTGCAGTGGGGAAACATACTAAAAGACATATAAAGGCATTGGAATTAAGGCTTCGGCTCTGGAGTGAAATTATTATTATTAATATTTTATGAAAAAAAGTTAATGGTCACCAAAACAGACATGCAATAAAACCATTCATACACCCTTTTTCAGAACACTAGATTATTTTTAATTACATAATTTGTGAAATAAAATGTTATATTTTATTTCACAAATTATGTATAACTATAGGTATATAACCTTATTACAATTCGTATTATACATTTAATAAAATTTTAATATTTAAATGAAATAATATTTCTTTTTTAAATATGTCGACGCAATAAACTGTTGTTAGATGAGAAATGAGCAGGGCTATGACTATTGTGTTTAATTTAATACAATTGATTTTGATGTGTTATTAAATATATAGATTAGTCGCGCGTCGTTTTTATTAGTAGATCATATATTTTAAAGGCTTAATATTTTCAAAAATACATTGTAGACCGAAACAAATATCCCTTGGTATCTTCCAACATTTTACTCCTAAAGAAAGTTATTTTTAAAACAAAGTATGACAAAAGTTTCCGATCGGTATCTTCTACCTTCCGTTAATATAACAAGTAATAAAGATAATTTTCTACCAACTTACCAATAGTCACATTAATTCGTGGAAAACATTAAAATTTTCCATATCGCCGCGTCGATGTCATCAATCATTGGTGATTTTATGACCGCAACGCATCTATCACTCTCTGAGCCAAATTAAACTTTAACTAACGATGAAATTAAAAATAGACATTAATAGTTACAGAACTCGCACGTTTAGAACTTTTAAACCGAGATAAAACTTTTAAAAGTTCACATAAAAGTCTGAGAAAATTACAATTTATTCCTAAGTAGTAACCTGGAATGATTATAGAATGATTTATTTTTAAACATTCGGAATAGTAATTGTACAGTTCTGAAACACTACGCTGAAAGTTGCGTACACTGAAACGCGTTCCTTCAGAAGCGGCCTCGCGGCGTTGTCTCACGAAATGGACTGGAGTCAAACGCAAGTCCTGAACGGGACGCTACGGGAAGAACTATGGACTGCGCATGGTTCGGGACGATTTATCTAAGAGTAAAGTGCTAACACGCTATTGTGAATGAAGTAATTGTTAAAAATGTGAATATCGTGCAATCAAAATACCTCATACAGTATGGAAATTATTTAAGCAAATACTCAAGGCATCATGTATTATAGCAGAATAATAAATTGTCTTGCTTTTTGGAATTAAACTCACAATCACATTGAAAAACAAAACAATAAATATATTGCATGCCATCGACTGAAGGAGATTATGGAATGATACGATTTGGATTGTTCGCGTCACTAATTAAATTGTATGATAAAGTGGTGTTTTATTATGATAAATACATTTACATTTTAAATAAGAATTTATATTAAAAACAGAGGCAGTCATAAGGACTGCCGACAGAAGTTAAAATTCAAAACAGGTGGGAAGGCTCGACAATAGTTCAAAAATAAATAATCAGAAAAATAAACCATTGCATCTTAACAATAAAATTCAAAATTGAATAAAAGAAAAATAAATGAAAAAAGGTTCTTTGAAATTGTTCGAAATTCAAATAAGCATGCATTCAATGCTACCGTGTCTTGGTGACGCATGTTGAGAGTGTTGTTCATCCGAACCTAATAAGATTTTCCCATAGCAAATGTCGTGTAATGCGGCTTCAGAAGTTTTGACTTCAAAAATACGTCAAATAAATAGCGTTAAATCTAGAGACGGTCATAAACTGTCTAAAAATAGTTATTTGTGTCATCACGCTGTGGTTAGCGCTGGACACAAAGGGTTAATCAAGATTATGAGAGATTCGACGTGATAGAGTGCGGCTTTACACGAAAAATCTAGCTTGAAAATAACAAGTCTCTTGATAAGAAAGGACAATCCCATACAGTATTAATACTATGAAATAACAGCCCAACATACATTACAGCTCGAGACTCTAAGGTAGAGACAGAGATTGTAAACATTTAACTGCTTTATCTTTTCTCACAGCCATTCATATTGCTGACTTTTACGAGTATCACATTATCAATCCGGATGACATGGTAATGCACATAGTGCATCTATCAGCGGATACATGTGTCGGTGGTATTAAAACAAATCCAATCGTTCATATCATATTAAATGTTTGAACTTTGTTTCTGCTTTAATAATGATGATGATCACCACACATCTCTTTAATATTTCTGTTCAGTTTTTATGCTAATATTTAGTATTTAGTTTATATTTAGTACTGACCACATAGAGAGAGGCTTTAAGTATACCATTTTATTTTATTACTTATACAAAATTTTATTATCCCACGTGGAATAAGCCGGAAGGACGAAGCGAATTCGGCTAGTTGCACCGGTCGCAACCACGCGTCCTCAATTAGTTCTAAACAATTTTATTTCATTAGTTGCTCCCCATTCATACTTACAACTCCTAAATATACAAACACAAGTCTTTCTCATTCCTAATCTTTATTTTCTTATCGTACAGTTTCTAATATTTTTATTTAGACTGGATACTTCTTTGTAAGTTATTGTACGACGACGTAAATATCTAAGCTTAGCAAAATGGATATTATTGAACACTCAATACTGGAATCGAAAAGGGTTTCATTTAGAAACTTCAACACAGCATTTCAACATTTTCAAAGGCTTAATTTTGTATTGCTAAAAGTTATTTTCTTGATGTTCTTTGCTATCGGCTAAAACGAGGACGGCGACCATAAGTTATTTTCTTTGAAAATTAACCTTGTTTGTATCGGGAGCGAGATTTTTCAAAAAATAGCTTAAATACGTGTGTGAATATGAGGAAAGGCGTGACTTTGCACTTACTACACCTCGTACGCACATGTCCGCTGCATGTTGCGGCTGAGCGTAGTGCGCCGTGTATGGTGAACAACCACTTATAGCACGATCCGCACAGTGCGTATAGCAACTGTTCAGTCATCCGCAGTGGACCAAAGCGGTCAGCCAGCAGTTGCAGCAGCAAAACATATTTTTGACTGCGGCTACGTGAGTGAGGTGCGTCCGTAGCGCCTAGTGCCATAGCATGTGTAAGCTCTGGAGCTAAGCGTCCACATCTTCGCATCGAAGGTACGCATTAAACGGATTATTTTTTCGTAGTGCATTCAATATCACCAGCGATCGGATTTGGCGACGCAATTACCAGAAAGTGAAGAAGAACTAACGAAGATCACTAGTTTGTTAGCGAAAAAAAGATATTAAGATAAGAATAATAGAAGATTCCGTATGACGTCATCGGCACGCATCATACACGTTGCCCCTCGGAGCAGCGGTTAGGCAGATTCGAGATATACGTACGGTGCGGATCAGTTACTCACTTGTATGACTCTATACAAAGAATACTACGATCGGTTTGACACCATGCGTCTGATACTTACGATGCGGACATTTAAACGCTTAGCCTTAAACCCCTCGCTGGCAATCTTCGGGTGCGAAACTAGAAAAGGCTTCAGGAACTCTCATGAAACTCACTGATGTTAAACAACTACGATAACGACTAACTACCCAACCATCTACTAATAGCTTAACTGCTAAATAAGCAGTTAAGCTAGTAGTATATGCCAGGATAACGATATAGTGTATGCCAGGAATTTCACGGGGCATTCCATTTCTCATCGTTAACATAACTGGCTAGGTATTTTACTACCATTTTGTGATAAACTATGAGAACAATCTTAGTTTAATTTACCTGTTCAATGTAGAATTTCAAAGCATGTATTCTGTGTAACAATGTCTTTGAAATGAAATGAAGCTTCAGTATCCACCGTAATACACTAGATACGATACCTTGAAAGACTGTATCTAGAATATTCGAAATTCGGACTATTCGGAATGTCAGTTAAGTCCTTTAGATAACCAATGTTTTCTTGTTTATAGTTAGTATTACAATAGACAAAGTAATTATTGTATATGATATTGTATATTATTGTGTTCTATAATCGATAATTTATTACAATATTTCTATATTAATAAAAGAAGAAACTGACTGGCTATCTAATATATCAACGCACAGTCCAAACTACTTGGCTTAAAGATTATCAATTTTAGACTTATTTTGTTACATAGGCGAGCACTAATTTGTTTTTTTAATTCATCACCTAAAAGCTTAAAGTAGGGGATGAAACTTTGTATGGAGAAATATTTTTAATTCGATGTAAGTAGACCACAGATTTATATAGGCGATTATATCGAAAATAGTGTTCAGCTTAGGCTGGACAATTTTTGGTTAAATTAAATTGCACACACAGGTGACAATAAATGAATAACCCTATATATAGTATAAGGGGATATAGTTTTGTAGTATATTAGGTGGAAGATTCTTTTGTGCAACTTTACGAATAAGCACGTAAGGTAAAATGACACACAATCGGCGTCTTTAGCGCCTGAACAACCAGGACACGTGAGCTGCAGGGGTTATTATCGGCTTTAACGCTCTTGTAATTTGCATGATCCGAACTAGAAACTACTTAGACCCAAAATGTTAAAATAAATTTCAACGGCGCACTCGTTGTTTTATACGCCAGTAAATATAAAACAATATATTTTTCTTACAACAAATTGTTACACATAAAAAGTAAATGAGTAAAAAGTTAAAAATCTTGTACACTGCAGAAGATATAAATTTATAGGATTTAGAGTCCTATTTAACGCATGATAGAACTTCCTATTCGCGACTGTACTGCAGCAAATTCTTATTTAGTGTTGCTATATCACAGTGGTCTCACAGTAACGGCTAAAGTTGGGAACTTTACTCGGTAATCCGTGAGCTAAGCTCCGTTTTATATAGGTTTAGTAGTTTAAGCGTACGGTCATCTTTAAGTCCAGCCATGATATCACTTTTCACACGAGATAAATAGCAGCAGTAGCGTTTCATCTGAAGATTTAGGTGCTGAAGGTTCCATGCGTTTCTCTTTACTTTAATACAAGTAAAAGCTTTTACATTACTAAGATATCGACTGAAGTTCTGCGCTTTTAAAAATACTAAGCTACCATTTCTTTCATTTGTTGAAACAGACTTTGAGTCGGCGTTAAAATAAACAAGGATTTTACAAGAAAACAAAATACAAGAGGGTTACTAGACTAGTTGAATATCGAAAAAGGAATGAGAGGATTTGCTATACTTACAAAAGGCACCGCGTAGAGTCAGTTATGGGTCAGACAGATCAGTCGCACGCAATCATGTCATCTAAAAGGGATGCTTTTTTATGGGCGCAGTGTCAACACAATTACTGAAGACAAATACTATGTCGGCGCCAGTTTATCGCAGAAAACCATACTAGAGGGTAATGTGTAGTTGATTTTTTATGTTTCATTGCAAAATAGACTTTAAATTAATCTGAATAAAATTTATGTCTTCTGTAACCTCGACCAGATCTTTGGTGCATATTTTTGTCGGTTTATCAACGGTTCAACAACCTAACTTAGACAACATTGTGTAGTCTTTTACCCCATCGGTCATTCATTCTACGTCTGTTATTATTGTTATCATATTTGTTTAAAAATGAGCAGGAAAATTAATATAATTTTATATTGATATTAATATTAATATAAATGAATTGCTGTTAGTTACTCATGCTTATTCTCAAAAACATATACAGCCTATATTATCGATTTCAATTATTTAACATAACATAATAGTTGGAAAGACAATTAGTATTGATAACCGCTACGGAAGAGTTGTAATAAAATCGATTTATTCAGGTGATACGAAATTCACCGGACCATCTAGTTCTCAATAAAATATACATTTAAACTATATCTTAAGAAACTGTGAGCTCATTCTGCATAGATTAGAGCAAAAATATTAACTAAAAATAAGACACAGGGTACAATTTGTCAGCATTTATTATTTTAAGAGAAGGGCGCGAACGAGCAACGGGCCGCCTAAAGTCAAGTGCCGCCAACCATAAACATCCACAATATCAGAGGAACTTGAGAATTGCTGCCGGCATTTAAGGATGGAGTACGTTCTTTTCAAGAATGTTATAAGGTACTCTAAACTTTGGGAACAATATACATTAAATAAACGCGATAACATACATAAATTTTGTTTGGTTTCAATGTGTATTCGTGTAAGTATAAAATTCATTGTATAAAATGTACCTTATATTTTATATAATTTTATAGCATATAGAATTTAATCTTGTTTACCAATTTAGGAACGAAATGTATTCGTAACCCGTGCGAACACTAAGATCGTCCAATCGAGATCTAAGACAAAGTGCCTCATGTTGGTAACATTAGGTTTCTTTTTACGTTCACTAATTAGATAAAACAGCGACTAATTCTAATTCATCGGGCAATCGGGAGTTTCTTATTCGCTCTGACAATATATATCTGGTAATCTTTTAGAGATCCCAATTTGTTTTCCGATGTAGTTACATGTATCTAACATAATAATTATTCTAACTGTTTAATATTAAACTTCGATAAAATGGATAATACAATCGGTATTATATCCGAGTTAACTTAAACAAATGTATTGAAGTCCTTTGTGACCATTTATTACTGTTTGAATTATGTAGCCATTTGTTGCTTCATCATCACCATCATCATCAGTCTGTAGCATTCCAATGCTGAACATAGGGTCACTCCTCATGACATTCACAATTTGCGGTGTAACGCTTACCACGTCCAATCATTTTATAGTGTCTCTGTGCTATGTATGTGTGTTTAAATTTGTATAGAGTACCTCTTAAGCGGCAGGAATTTCACTGTTGTGTAACATATGCTGAGTACTCTGGATTGCTTTTGTCTGATTTCGATTCTGTGATTCACCTGATGTTAAGTGACCTCTACCCAAAGGAATGTGCAACAAGCAAGTTGCAGATGCGTTGTCTGCCTTTAATGGACATTGGAATGGGACAAAAAGAGAAATGGGTACCTTTTCCTATCCATCCCCTCCCCCTTTAAATCCTTTTCCAATCTTTCTTCATTTATTTTATTTTATTGTTTTTCACAAGGTTTTGTCCTTTCTTCTCTTTTTTTTTGCACTGATATAATTTTATTGTCTTTTGTTGCTAAAGTTACATAACAGAAAGAAAGAAAACAATGTTTGTTGAATGTGTATTTAATGATTTTTTTTCTTTCATATCTTGTTTACAGTGTCATATATCCTTGTGGAAAGAGGAACTATTCATATACTATAAAAATATTAGTGGATTATTGAAATACTAATATTTATTTTAACCATTTCAACTAAGCTTAAAAGCTTGTTCTAGGATATGGTTCACGACTATAGTCGACTGACGAACCCACGACCTCGGGATCGGCAGGGCGTACCCTTAACCGTTAAGATATTGGCAATTCAAATGATGAATGATGATTGGTGAATCCGTTTCTACAACTTTAGTAACATCGATGTTAAAAGACAAAGTCTGGTTTCCAAAGCTATGACCGCTCCAATACAGTTAATCGTCGTAAGAATGTCGTCCCACATTTTGTGACTTTTTTTTTAATCTACACGAATATTTCTAACATACTATCCCTACAGGTGTACCCTTGACTTATTACAAGTCCAGAGTACACGTGACGGTATTATGTTTGAAATATTCGTGCCTTGCCTTTGAACCTTTTTACGTGTCAGAAAATTTTGTGCTAAATGCGACTTTTATACGGAAAATGTATTTTAACAGAAGGTGTAAACTTCGTATATTTTGTAAGGTGTTTTAGTAGAATGACTCTACGTACACTTAAATGGAAAACGGGGCCAAAAGTTTTTCATATTCAGTTATGAAAACTTTATAGTTAAAGAAAACATATGATCGCAAATATTAAGACTGAAAATTTAATAAGGACACTGTTTTTGTCCAAATCTATACATTTAATAAAAATGTAACTGGTCGCTGTCTGTACATGGAAGATATTTGAGAAAAAAAATATATTGGGGGCCTTCATAAACGCAATAAAACCCAAAATAATCATTATTAGAATTTTTGTCTGTTTTTCTGCATATCTATTTGTCTGTGCGTTTGTTACCGCTAATCTAAGAAACGGCTTAACCGATTTGCGTGCAGTTTCCACTTATGTATTGCAGTAAGCTTCACTTAACATTTAGTTATTGTTTTATCTCAATCGGTTTATAAATAAAAAAGTTATATCAATTTAACTGTGCTAGGGCCATACTGTGATATGATGACATATACGCGGGAAAAGGGCAGGGTATGATGGTAGATAATATCACGCGGGGCACTGCTAGTCTTTTAACTATAATTGAACCAAGGTACCAGTTTCTACCGGAAATCAAAGTATAAAAATTTGGGAGCTTAATTACAAAATACAACATCAAATCCGTTAATGTATTATTATCTCGATGTAATTTGTAAGTGAATGATAATAAAAAAGTCAATAACGTTAATGGCATTGGTTATCTGTGAAATTATCGAACATAATCTCTTCGTGCCGGAAGGGCCACGGATGAATTATAATGTAACATATAACATGTTAATAAAGAAAATGAAATCCTTGTTCTTGCTGGATAATGTGGATTTATAGTTGTAAAAGTATTATTAACATCCGGGTCCAATTACAATTAAAATGATTTTTCATTCTCAACTCTCCATTATCTCTATCTACATGTAAAATAGTATCATAGCCAAGTTATCTGTTTTTAGTAGGGGTAAATCTTATAGGTTCGCGTGAACAACATGCATCAGCGACATGGATATTTGAATTTGGAACAGTTTCGTCGAACTTTTTATTTTTGTTGATTATTTATCATATTTTGAACTATTGTCGCGCCTTCTCACCTATTTTGAGTTTTCACATCTGTCGGCAGTCCTTGGCTGCCTGTGTTTTTTTTTAATTTAATTTAAATGGGAAATAATTTTTAAAAAGATGGATGGAAGATTCGAATGGATGTTGTAAATTAAATTATTTCACTCTTTCGTTCGATCAGCCTCTTAAATTAGATTGCTAGATAAAGTTTTCTCTTAATTGTTCCTCCCCTGTGTGGTCCATTGTTCTCCAAAGTAGACTGGTAATCTGGAATTTTAATCAATATTTAATTCGTCCATTCATATCAGTCACTAGAAGATCGCCCTTGGATATTGCTTACGCTGCGTCTTTCAGTACGTAATTTCCAGTCCAGAACATTTAGCATTATCGACCATCAGTTGTATGTGCAATGAGTAAGGAACATTACCACCTAAACCTAGGAAATCTTAGTCTTATTCCAATTTAGTCATTTTTCTAAACGAGGTCTTTCATTACAAATTATATTAAACATTATTTTATTTTCTTGCATTGTCTTTGATTTGATAAATGAATTCACAAGGTTGCATTGCAGCTGCTGCGAGGGCGACGCTACATTCTAAAATTAATTCTCTCCAGCCTGTCTCGTTTCTCATTATTGTGTAAATGATATTACTATTTCTTTAGCCAAACAATTAAGATTATTCCTTATAATCGATAAGAAATCGACTTCGTTCTAGTGTTTGTTCGTACACATAGATATTGTGAACGTAATACTTCTTCTAAATATTTTTTGTTTTTATTATTTAAAATATATTTTATTAAGCTATTCACTTCTAGTTCTGACCACTTTTTCCAGTTGAAATAAATTAGTTCTCCCTACAGCCACTACAACTTAAATCTGTATCGTCATTTTTAACCTTGTACAATACTACGCTACTATACTCTAAAAGTTCGACGAAAAATCTTTTTAAGTTTACATTGTTAAAAAGAAAAGAACTTTATCGTACGTCATCTCAAACCTAAAAGAAATAGGCTGGGAAAATATACACATATGACGCCACATCTTATTTGAATTGCTTACGGAAGTTTGCCTGTACTTTGTAGGTAGTGCACGGTGAGGGGAATTGGAAAAGTTTTAAGTTAATATCTGTTATCAGAACAAGGCTACGCCACATCAAACGGCCCGTCATTCTAACTTGCTACTTTGCTTTTAAATTGAAAATAGGATATCGTGTATTATTACTCACTAGCTATACTCTCCCGGCGTCGTCCGGATAAATTTGAAATAAAGTTATAATTAATTCTTGACGTATGTAGCTTTGAATTGGTGCAAGAATTATTTTGATATATAGTATAGTAGTTGGAATAAAAGTAATTATACGGATTTTATCGCGTTTATTTTACATTTTACCGACGACTGAGGTGTCAGCCGTCCCAATTTCAAAAGTTGCTGGCGAAGTACCCACTTATTTTATACTAGCTGTGCCGGTTTCACCAGCCCTGCAAGTTTACTTAAACGAAATGGTATTGCTTACTTGACAGTAATTATCTATATAATAGTACTCTATTTTATAGTATTTTTATCAAACAAATGTTTGACACTGTTCTTTAAATTTATATATCTTTTTTATTTATAAACGGATTGAGATAAAACAAACACTAAATGTTAAGTGAAGCTTACCACAATACATTAGTGAAAACCGCACCCAAATCTGTTAAGCCGTTTCTGAGATTAGAGGTAACAAACGCATAAACAGACAAAAATTCTAAGAATTATTGTTTTGGGTTTTATTGCGTTTATGAAGGCCCCATTTAATAGTTTTTCTCAAATATCTTCCATATACAGACAGCGATTAGTTACATTTTTATTATATGTATGGATTAATTATTTCTGTTCCGATCTATGCAGAAGGAGCTTACTGTATCTTGAAATCTTGCAATTGTATGCTTGCAGTTAATATTAAACAAGATAAAATCCATAAAATTAGTTTTATTCCAAAGTGTAGTATTCGCGTAAATATAAGCAATCAGTATATCAGTAGTGTTGAATTTTATCTATTACAAAAAACAAACATTTCCTCCTAATATATTAATAAAAATTCAAATGCTAAAAATAAATAAATAATGATAAAGAAAATTCTTATAATTAGATTATTTACGTGTTCTATCCGGTCCTGGGTTCGAAAATTGTATCTGGCTAAAGTGTCCGGAACGTAAAAGTCACAAGTTGTTTTATTTAGGACGTACAAGGAAGAGGAAAAGCAGATACTTACTCAATTTTTATCCTCCCACCCCTCAATTCGTTTGTTTATTAGATTATTTGTACATTGTATAAAACAAAGTATCTGCAGTAAGTTCCCTTAGACCTTTTAAACTACGCAACGGATTTTAATGCGGTTTTCATCAGAGATAGAGTGATTCAAGAGGAAGGTTAATGTGTAAATTATGTATATTGTAGTAGATGAAAGCAGATTATTTTAAAGATTTGTAATGTATTTTTGTGGGCTTACATTGAATTGGAATTGGCTTAACCTTACGAAATAAATCAGATTGCATGCCCCGCGGAATTGTGTATCTTAAAAAGATCTACAAAAAAATCCGCGATGACATATATCTATCTTTTAAGGATACCTATACCCATTCTCATTTCTAAAAAAATGGTTACGTACAATGTGATGCGATGCGAAAATAAAGCAAGCGCGGGGCTCACACCTATGTCGGGACTTTTGGCTTGATGCGTCCCGCGCCGCGCTTTTGCTGTGGCCCACTGTACAACAACATAAGTTAATTTTAATGTGGACCAAAGTTTGTCAGATCTGCTAGTTAGATTATCTATCTTATTTGTTTCTGTCGATGTGACATGAAACTTTAAGCACACATATTTTATACCTGGGTATAAGTCACGCGGAAATCAACAGGGAAAATGATTTATTACAAAGTGCAAAACCCGTCATACGCGGAAGGGTTCGGTTGCTGCTATAGTTAATTATGATTGACTAATATCGACACGCAACACCCTCTGAAGCGATACATCATTAATCAAACGTCAGGATTAGCCGATTTACTGTTGAAGTTTAAGTTTTTTTTATTGTGTATTGGTAAATGTTTTACTTTTACCGTAGATTGAGTTAATCTTTACATCACAGCTTTTAAATATATTGGGGTGAATAGATAGCATTTATAAATCGCTCTTTCCTCATAACTAAAGGGGAAGACCAGTACCCGATCAGATAAAATAAACATTTAAAGATGTCACTACACATTTGATTCCTCACCGCATCGGTCTGTCTATATAAACGCAATGAAATCAAAAACTACTAAACGTATCAATTATCAGATGGCATTATAGGATATAGGATAGCACAAAATTTTCATATTAAAAATAAAACAAGAAGTGATTCATGAGGAATGCGAAATGATTACTGATAAATAAGCTGGCTGCAAGCATCTTTGAAGCGATCCTTGAATCCAGCAAGGTTTTTGACTTATAATATAATAATGATGTCGACGATGATGATGAAACCCAGATACATACTGTAAAATACTGTAAAATTAGGTAATAGTTTCCTTGTACATAGAAAGCTATAAACTAAAATCAATACTGCTCTAGTTAGATACAAGGGCAATTCTAATCATTTGTAGGAATTCACTTTTAAGGCATTATTTTTTAACTCAGCTATAAAATTTAACTCTTCTTGTTTTTGTTGTATTATATCGTATTATTTATTACGAATATTCCAACGATTGATGGAAGATATTAGTCAGTTTTATTTCTTTGGCGCACGCTCGGGAAAATTGTAGACCTCGTGTGTGTATTTACTTTGATGAACTGCCAACCGGCACACATGTTATTAGGGCAAAATGTATGAGAAAGCTGTTATTTTCATGACGTTAATTGTCGAAGCGATTGAGAAAATAATACTGGGCTATATTCATAATACGCCAATTTTCATAAATGGAACAAAGAATGTACCTTTTTCTGAGCTTCTTTTGTTATTCGTACATAGGTTATTAAATAAAATAAACAGACGTTGCGGGCTCTACCACTGTTTTTTTAAAATTAAATCTAGTCAATGAAGAGTGATAAATAATCACAAATTTCAGCCTTGTATTGTTTTATTAGCTTTTTAAAATATACAAAGAATTATTGAGATAAATTGGAATAGTACAAAAATTAACAGTAATAATTATGCTTCCGGTTCTACATTTGGTTCAGCATTGTCTTCAGTTACTCCGGTAACAGCAGTCGTTGGTTTGGTAGTAACTACACTAGATGGTGATAACATGGGCAAAGTAGATTTAACTGAAGATGAAGCCTCTGCTTTAACAGTCGTTGTAGAGGTAACGGGTGTCGTAGTTGCGAAACAAGAAGGATCTAGCCCCTTGCAAAATATACAAATAATCTGAAACAACATACAAACTGGCTTATATGAAATTACCACATTCAACTAATCAGGTGACATTCATACTGATGTTATAAACAGAAAACATTTTCGTTTGCAATGAGTCAACTCTGAAACTAATGATACTGTTTTTATTAAGTAATTTAGGTTACCCGAGATAAAAACAAGAAGTGGTATGTGAAGGTAAGCTTAATGACTAAGTTGGACGACTGATCAGGTTGTAAGATTGATTTTCAGCATCTTGTATAAATTACCTTTTGGTTATCTATACTAATAGATAAAAGGAAAGATTTGATTGTTTGCATATTCAAGAAATTCTGAAACTACCAAACCGATTTTAAAAATTTCTTCTCCAATAGACAGCGAGTAAGCTAGGCAAATTTTTTTTCTCTTTTTACGTTACCAAGCAAAGCCAGGGCGGATTGCTAGTTTTTGTATTGTCGGGTAAAAGGCAAGCACAACACAAGTAATTACTGTGACCAGAGCTTATAATATAAGGTAGAAATATCTATATCGAATATTGTAGAATAGTACAAACATATACATTTATATTTATACTACCTGTTGCCCGCGACTTTGGCACTAATTCGTTTCTCATTTGGAAATTTTTGTAACATGATTCCACGTATTGTAATGTCAATGTCATGTCATTTCAATAAGTTGTTATTATCAAAATATGAAACATTATCATGGCAACCGATATTGTTGATGAAGGTTTATTTACCACGGGAACACTTTTATTTTCGGGATAAAAGGTAAGTATCTCATGTAATTTTCTCTCTCGGTTGAGTCGTTAGAGAGTTACATAACTCATTACAAAAACAAAATCACCTTCTCATTTATAACATTAGTTAGGATATGACGACACGACTCATTTCTGTGACATAGTTATATTCATTGGCTAACTGAATCTGAACATTGAATACTAAGCTTATTATTGTGGAGATCACATATAGTATTTTGTAATTAAACAATAGTGTGATATTCTGTGATGTATGTTGTTTCAAATAATTTAAGCACTGTTGAAAATTTACTCCTTAAAACAATACTCACTTTCTGGCTTCTATAGTAGACATGTCGAGTGTAAGAATGACAAAGTTTATTAAAATTAGGCTCGGCCACACGTAGATCTGCAATTTTTGTAAGCAAAATGTCATACTGGCATTTAATAGAATACACGAAAAACAATTGATAATATTGTACTAAGAAACGGGGCTTAAATCATCTTACAAACGAACTTTTACCAATCAGTATGACCCACTGGCCTTGGAAATAAATATTTATTCTAGTTTATTTACATTTGCTACCACTTATACGATAGGGGAATATTTCAGTAAACTTTACATAAAATATGATACATACTCGATCGAAGATTAGATTTTGAATTCACTGCTATTGATATTACTAAGCGACTATCATCTCTGTAATAATATTCTAGGCGAATACTGAATTTTAGATTGAGAATATTCTGTTGGTTATATAATTATTGATATTTAGGATTATTTACTCTTATTCTCTACTGAATTTATATATTATCAAGAAAAGAATACATAGAAATGAATAGATTTTAGTTAGAGTATATATCTTACCTTGATTTTCCTTGGTGCTATCACAAACGGATATCCAATACGACATCATTAAAATAAAAACAAAAGGAAGTCTGAACAAAAGCGCCATGTTGTTACCCAGAGAATCTAGGACAGAAAATGACAACGAAATCAGTTAAGCTGCGCTATTTAACTTATTCTTTGACGAAATATTTACGTTGGAAACATGAGGACATGACTATTCTTAATTAATAGTATATAAATATACTATATGCCATCTCAATTGCCGCGATTCGAGTTTGTAATAGCAACGATGTATGAACTTAACTTTTTGCTATTAGAAATTAACAGTGAAGGAGGAATTTGGACTTCCATTCACCGGGACTGGTCTGTCCACAATTGAATGCTAATGCTATCGTTTGACAGTCCACAGGCATTGGGGTCCATAATGCAAGACAGACAGTTGCTCCTCGAAACACCGAAGCTGACTTTTATTTAATGGAATAAGGTGGCAAACGAGTAAGCGGATCACCTGATGTTAAGTAAGCGCTACCCATAGACAACCGCAACCAGCAAAAATGTGCTAAAGATGCGTTGCCTACCTTTAATCGACAGAGGAGAGGAGAGGGCAAAGACAGGATAAAAGAAATATCTTACCTTAATAACGTGCAATTTGATATACTTTTGCTACCTAATATCTTTCAAAGCTACCATAATCCAAATTTTATAATCAGGGATTGTTTACATCTGCATTAGGGACTTTCAGGTTTTATAAAATGATGAAGGTCAAATCGCGACTGGCTCTAGGGTTATTCTTTTAACAGTTCACTTGCTATATTCGCTCGATGTTGTCATCTGTCAACGTAAGATCGTGTTTTTCGGAAGATATTTGGTGATCGAATAATTACATCTGGCGTCATCTCACAGAAATTTAATAGATTGAGCAATTATAGCGATATCTGAGAGAAAGCACTCTAAAAATTTGTTTATTTTTTACACGCGAATTTGTGGCTTTAAGTATAAGTCACCTACATAGATAAATCTAGAAATAAAAATCGTATCTAAATACAAATTCTTATCAAAATCATTAGAGCCGTTTCCAAGATATCAGATTATATATTTACAAGAAGAATACCGGCGTAAAGTTTTACTACTGCGTTTTATTCGATAAAAAGATAGGCTCATCTTCCCTCTCTCCCTCCTGGAGTATCTTCTCCTTACATCTTTTCTACACATAGTCTGAAATGCGTATTACCTTAAATTTACAAAAAGGCGATTTAATGTAATGTGATGTGTGATTACAAAAAGGTGATGATTAACATGAAAGCGAAAGATAAGTAAGCAAGTTCTGTTAGGTAAATATTAAAATTCATAAAGAACATCGTTTCTTTATAATATTACAACAAAATAACTTTGTCTTACAGAACTCTCTTATCTATTTTGCGTTCCGCTTTCTTCAGTGCAATAAAACTAGTTGTAATAACTTGAAAACCATGTTAAAATGAACTAAAAAGTATTTATTATCTGTGAACTTAGAGGTCTTGATAAAATGGTTACTAATTACGGTTAAATATTTGTTAATATTTATTTGAAATATTATCACTTGCTTGTCAGTTATTTGATTTTTAAGTAACTATTTGTATTCTTTGTATGTAGAAATATTATCATAATAAAAATAGGAATATTTTGATCGCCTGTGATTGGTCCATTAATCTACACATATGTACGTTATTAAATAATTGATTTAATTAATTTAAAATTAAAATGAAAATCATGCCGCATTAGGAGAGCGAATAGTGAGGGGTATTATGTACGTGACTAATGTTCTACATATATGTATACTTACATTTTAGTTACTATGTAGTTAATAACATGATGTATCAGTATTACTTTTACTGTATTACGGTTCACTTATTGTTATTTTGTAACTTGTAATATTTACTTAGTTCGTTTGTTTACTTGTTTATTACTAAATAACTGTCTTTTCTTATGTCTGCAATATACTTATATTCTGTAAGAATGGACATTATTAGAAATTGCAGGTCGATATTCATTTATATCTCCTATATTTTTTTCAAAACACACTCAAGATTCCGTTCCATTAAGTCGTGGGAGGTTCGCTACTATTGCTAATATTTAGCTGACAATACACGGGAACTGTTTCTCTGAGTATTAATGCGGCAGAAAATTCTCAGAAAAATTTCTTTCTTTGTCGCCTCCAGATTTTTTTTCTACTAATTATTTTCTAATCATTAACGAAGGAATAAACTTCTATGAAGGTTTGAAGCAGTCGAGTCTGATTGAGATTGATCTATAAGGAGATTGATACTATAAGGAGATAATATTAACCATATTTGTGTTGACGAATAAACCTGGAATTAGCTTAATGAATGTGAAAGAACTGATTAAAACGGATATTCGACCTTTACATGTCCTTCAAGAAGGTTAGTAACTTTCTTTTTTTTATGTAAATAATAATACGAATCCAATAAGGACATTTTGAGGGTAACCTCATATTTTCCTAACGAATACTATAAATGCGAATGTGAGTTTGTTTGTTTCTAACGCTTTATATCCTTATCAACTCAACCGATCATAAATTTTGAATTTCACATTGTCATTGGTTCAGAAAATGACATGGGGTACTTACCTTTTATCCAGAAAGTACTAACTGTTCCCGAGGTATACAAAGCCTTCATTATCAATATCGGTTGCCATGGTAATATTTCATGTTAGGGCCTTTGTACACGACGTTTTTTGTGCGCGCAGACGACGTTTTTGATGAGCGCTTTAACTGCGCATTTGTGGCAATACAAATACGCTGCGCGTCGCGACGCGTCGACGGTCTTGCGTTCGCTTGGCGTCCTAATCGCGTGCAACGCGCACAAAAAACGTCGTGTGCAAAGGTCCTTATAAATAAAATTATTTTTGGACCGTTACCTATAATTCGAAGTTGTTATACGCGCAATCATTTTATAAATAATTTCACCGTGGGAAATGAGAAACAAATGTATGCGAAGCCGTGTGCAATAGCTAGTCTAAAATAAATCAGAAGGTATTTCGTAGGTGTCACATCAGTTGCTATTCTTGTTTGAATTTCGTTAGTTCAAGTGTTCCAGCAACACTTTACGTGAAACTAATGGTAATGCAAATTCAGACCTCATTTTGGCGGTGACGTAGACAACCCTAGAGTACATATTTATATTTTCCCAAACTAAAATGTACCTACGAATTATTATTTTAGCGCCATTATTTTAACAACTATCACAGCGAAACTATTATATTTCCTAATCTTCGCCAGTGTATTTCTTCAATAGCTAGACATAAACAAGTGTTTTCTCTTTCTTTATCACGCTGTCATTTTCTACAGATGCTTTAACATTCTATTCTTAATATTAATAAATTATCAGGTACTACTTCTAGGTACCGCTGTCTTGCAAGTTGATTCAACCCCACAATTGTCATAGCTAGTCACGGTTTCAGTCTTCGATACCAATTCACAGTCTGTTCCACTTGAGAACTAATAAAAGGATAGGTATATATATTCCAGTCTCTTCTTCTTTGGGTGCCATCTCTTAACAGAGGTTAGTGGCGTAGACTTATATCCTAGATTTTTATTATGTCACAGATATTTATAGATGTTCAGATACCAGAATAATTAACAATTACTTTTTTTTAATGGAAATCGAATGGGATGTATTCGTGGTCTGGACTACGCATTAAATGGTCAAGGTATTCTAATTTTCTCGTTTTAATAGTTTTTAGAATTTTAACTAAGTCTACCCTAGTAAGGTTAACAAATATAAGCAAATATTTTTTTTTTAAATTGAACAAAATTTATTTGTTACTTTCCTTGTTGTTTGTTTACGTATTTATAAAAAAAACAACCTTCGTTTAAAATCCGTGAACTTTTATTCATCCAATTTTATTGTTCTTAATGATGTGAAGGCGTTCATAAAAATTACCTTTTCAGTATGCTCTGTAACCTTAATTTTTCATAAATATTTTCTTTGTAAAGGAAAATAAAAGGGATCGAATTGTAAGAGACGAAAGTGCGTCATTTATTATCGGATGGAAACGTCTATGGCAACAAAAGCTCTGTTTAAAAGTCTTCTTTTATATTTCGCATCACTCAATCATTCATTTCACAGTTATAGAAAGTTTTTCTCCATAGCAATGATATTATATGCATCTCTTTGTATTCTAATATTGCAGTGCTGCATCTAATACTGCATAGTATGGCTATATAAATATATATGTCATCGTGCGATTGAAAACATGGTCGCTTTATTAACTCACTAGTTCAGTGACAATTGACCAAAATTGCCAACTGAGCTTACCGCGAACACATGTTACTCAACAGAGTCAGCAATATGCTTATTTGATTTTTTTCTTGTATCCAATTTTGTTATTTATTTTTAAGATACGAGGGTTTATTTTGTTGATTATTTATTTACTTTTGAACTATGGTCGCGTCTTCCCGCCTGTTTTGTGTTTTCACAGCTCTTATGTTTTTTTTTCTTTGACAAACATATTATCAAAATATTATTGAAGTGAAAACACGTCCAATTGTTTTACAAATTGTTACACATCAAGTTGTTTCACAAATTGTGACTATAAACTAAAATAGTTCACAATCTGACTGGTCTTTATACATAAGACTTGCGTTACTATACGCCACTTCAAACAGTTTATGTGGATAAGAATTTTTTAACAGTAGAATGGTATCATATTATCAAGTTATTCACTAGATTAGAGAAGGCCGCTACCCATTAAACATTTGCATAAAGGGAAAGGGGAGATAGAAGACACTTCGGCTCGAAGACAAATTCACCAAGCGAAACGCGAAAATACTATTCTATTTCAAGTCGGTTTTCCGCCGTCAGTTCTCGATACTTTTACAATTGATCCTACACAATCGTGTAGCAGTTAAGACGCTTCGTAGACTTCGTTTCCATTTGAATTTTGCTACCCATTATTGCTACCCATGGGACACGTGGTAGCCATGTGTTCGGTCACTCATTAATTAGTTGATTAAATATAATTTATTTCTACTCTTATCTCCATCTTAAATGTACAGGACTATTATCTTGAAGGTACACGGTAAAACGTCAAAACCGTTTAGTAAATAAAATAGCCCTAAAAATAATAGTGTGTTACCCTCGTAAATTGTTAAGCCGCCTGGCAGCCATTTTAGTGACGTAATTTCGTGTCATTGAATACTCAGTACATTATATTTTCTATATATTTTCATATAAATTCTTCATCACAGCATGGGAATGAACATCGGATAATATAAAGACACTTACCAATTTACCTTACAGACTTTTATCAGTAGAAAACATTAATATTTGGTTTTATTTTAAAAAAATAACTATTCGATTAAACTACTATTCTTATTGACAATAATAATTCTGTAGTTATTATTAATTAATTCTCTACATATTAAAATTATGTTGTTAGCTTAACTTTTAAGTTACGGATGACGTCACGTGGATGTAATATTGACAAGTTTCCCGCGCATTATCAACTAATACATTGCAATTTACTGGCGTTAGATGTTTTCTCAAACATAAAAGTGTCGCTTCCCTCGGAATGAAATATCGATTCTCTTATCGCTGTTGGCCGCGCTTCCGTGCAAAAGTGCCGCGATTTATGTTAAACCTCATGCTTGTCAGCCATCCGGAAGATACTTAAATTTTAGGGATCCGTGTTCGCGTAAATTTTCTTTCTTATATTTCTTCCCAACGTTTATAAATGTATATAACTAATAAAACAAGAGACACCGATGGTCTGACTTTCGTCCATTTATAAAACCTTAAAGTTTATCTGTGTATGTGCCTTATACAGATAAAAACGATCTCTGTGTATATTATGAAGTTTGTATCACGGTAGCTTTGAAAGATATCATGTAACATACGTGAATAAAATTACACCTCAACTTCTACTTCAGTGTTTCGAAGACCTGAACTGTCTGTGTTCAATAAGAAGTCCGATGCCTGTGGATTGCTGGTATTAAGCGTGGTCAGACTAGTCTCAAAAAGGACGTCGAAATTCCGCCTTCATTGTTCATTTGTAATAGCAAAGATGTAAGTTTGCACATCATTGCTATTCGAAACTATCAGTCAGGTCAGATCGTCGCTGACTCTTGGCATATAAGCTGAAGATCCAGAGTACTCGTTTAGTGGATATTAAATAACAGGCAATATACCGGATATTCTGAAGAACATCCCAGAACCCCTTAGCCTATCGAGGTTAGCAACCAAAGGGGTTAGACTGGGTGCATACGATACGTCTTTCGTAGATGTTTTACTCAATTATATTTACATGTATTACATCTTACAATATTTATTCTACCAAAATTTACTGAATTAATCTAAATTTTTTAACCGACTTCAAAAAGGAGGAGGTTCTCAATTCGTGTGTATGTTTTTTTTTTTATGAACCCTCCTCCTGACTGACTCCAAAAATGAATATGATTAAGAATTGATTTTTATGTTTAATTGCGTAAAATTATTTTATACTTTTAAGTGCATTTCTTGTTTTTGAATATAGTTTTTATGAAGTCGGTTTTGTTTTTATTTAAAAGTTTTTATTATACACAATATTTTCAACAGGAAATATCTGTACTCTTGCTTTATTTCTGTTTGGAAAGTATTGAAGATGTTTACTCAAGAAAAACTTCAATCAATGTTATATTTGGAAAATATTACCAGTGCTAACAGAACTCCAATTTTCTTTGGAAATCACTTTATAGGGCTACATTCGCCAGATGTTCCGATAAGTTAGTTAATGTGTTAAATATAAATATGTAGCCGTATTGTCAGTTTTTGTTTTCTAACAAAATAAATTATTAAAGAATGCTTTTCGACATTACGTGAAATATCGTATAAACCTTTCAAATTGTTTATATTGTTACTGACAAAAACATTGTCAACCAGGAATGGAATTACTACCAAAATATTCTAGAATGGCGGCCATCTGCAGGTGGACTCATGGTAGGATGGTAGGTTGATATCCTACAAGATCGACGATCTGGGCGACTTCACGGGAGTCTACTGGATGACGGTGTCAAGGAACCGATCTTTAGTGATTCATTGGGGAGGTCTACGTTCAACAGCGGGCGTTCTTCTACTGACAATGAAAATGAAAAAAATATCAATATCGATAAAAAATATGGTGTCTATTCACCGCCAAGCCAGTCAAGAGGCTCAAACTTTTCGGACTCACCGCCTGTCTGCAGTTACTGGGTGTCGAGATCTCGGCGAATCTTAACTTTAGACGGTTCATCAAAGAACAAGACCTTAATTTAGTTAGTCTTGGATAAAGATAAACAGCACATAAATGTATTAATTGATTCCTTTACTAATGTTTATTTCAATTAGTTGTGCAATACTTAAGTTAATACTCGTGGACAAAGTTATATAAATTTCTACGCCATCTAACTTTGGTTCGCACAAAATTTTCCATGCTTGTAATCAACATGTTGAAATAGATTTCTTCTAAACTATTTTCTTCGGACTATCGGATCGGAGAAATCAAATCTTTAATTAAAGTAAACTTGACTCTTAAAAAGAAGATATCCTTAATGTAAGGAATAAACTATTATATGTATCATTTAAATACAACCAGCTAAATATTTTTAAGCCTTCACGTAAAATTACACATTTTTATGGCTGGAAAGAATATGAGGCGAGTATGTACGAAGGCATATGTACATTATGATAAATTCACAACCAAACATCTAACATGTGTAAATATTGTTCTACAGCCAACAGAAATCAATTTCTTCTCAAACATATTGAAACTGTGTCTTGCTTGTATATAGACAAACATTTCCCGTCTAACGATATTTTAACTCAATATTTTCTACATGTTTGACAGACAAAAATATGACACTTTCTAACAGTGGAAAGCCAGCAGTAGTAGCTTTTCCACGAATAGGCTTAAGCGAGGAAATACCCCAGTCTCTCAAAATACATGGCCGCAGGAGAGGTATTAATACTTCTTTCGTCTGATGAGTGAGGTGCCTGAGGTCCAATAGACTTATTATCCCTTCCTCGCCTTTTCCTTATAAAAGGAGCCCCGATAAAAAAATAATCGGCCACTCTTGATTGTTTCGAATTTTGATTAGTCTCGTTAGATGGTTTACATGGTTACACTAGCTGAGGCCCGCACTTTCACCCGCCACGCAATTTAATATCCACACCATCTTGATAGTTGGCGTTCCACTATAGTGCGGTTTTCCCGAAATTTCCTACCTCGCGTAAATTTCGTTGTGGAACGATCCGTCGCCGGCAGTATTCCCAAACCAATATGACTTAGGGTCCTTCAAGAAGCGAGCGTACTTTTTCCTTAAAGGCCGGCAACGCGTTTGCAGGTTCTCTGGTGTTGCGGATGTTCTTGAGCGTCGGGGATCACTTTTATAATAGGCGACCCGCTGTTATTTGCCCCCTTATGAAATACAAAAAAGTATAACCGCCTCGGAGTAGTAATACCCTCGTATGATGATCAAATAGATAAATAAATAAAATAAATATGCGCTCACGCCCGTAACCCAGAGGGGTAGGCAGAGTGGATTTCCATTTGGCGCGTTCCTGGCACACCTCTCTCGCTTCTTCTACATTCATACATCTACGCATACATGCTCGTCGGTTATGGGTGCTCCTTATATCGCCCTTTTTTAGTAAACCACTAATCTGATCCATATAAGTTTTCCTAGGGCGTCCCCTACCAACACTGCCACTCACTTTTGCTACATAAATTTGCTTCGTTATTCTCTCGTCATTCATCCTTTCAACATGCCCGAAATCAAATAGATCTGAGGTCCAAAGCCAAAGAGGTCCAGGTTTGTATGGAGGAATAAATTGGATTCAAATTATTCCTCCATACAAACTCAAAAGTAGAGGTATATTTATACCCCTACTTTCAAACCTTAGAAGATGTTTTAGAAAAATTCTTTCTTAGTGCTCCCTGACGTAATAACAGAAACCTCTGTTGAAAAAATCAAGTCTGTAGGGCTAGTAGTTTGGGCTGTGCGATGACATATCAGTCAGTCGGTTTCTTCTTTTTATACATATATATGTAGATAAAATTTCTCCACCATTTCCTTCCATCGACTATTAAAAAACACGATGATGTCACGAAGCTGCGCAGTTGCAATACGTCTAAGAAAACATACAATGAAAGTTACCAATTGTCGTCCTTTAGAAAAAGACAAATGGTTTCCAGTTCAAGTTTTTTTTTCTTTCTTAGTCGTGCGGCCGTCGCAATAGATCCCTCAATTGCTACGAATCCATCCATCACGTCGGCACGTTCATTTTATTTTATTGAAACAACTTTTCATTTTCTTCTCACCTCACAAATGAATCTAATGAAAGACAAAGTTTCACATGGGATCTTTACAGTTTACTAGATGTTGCCCGTGACTTTGTTCGCGTGAAATTTTTGATGTGTATCTGTGGGAACTGACGGTCTGATTAAAATGTTTTAAAAGGGCGCTGCTAGGCATAAAGTAGCCCGTGTACTTATTCCCAACGATCTATCTATGCCTCACCTGTTTCACCTCGATTCATTCAGCCCTTCTAGCGTGATTGAGTAACAAACATCTATCCAAACTTTCGTGTTTATATGTTTATATTCGTATATATTTTACTTCTCGCGCGAAGGTATAATACTCGGAAAGAAAAAAATAAATTTTCTTTCCGTAAGTACTTCTACAAAATATGAGATAAGTTAAAAAATATATAAATGAAATAGCTTGAGTCGTTCTCAAGTTATGGCGTGACCAAGGGAAATAGGGATTCAGTTTTACATATACTAAAGATAGTCCAGTGGTCGAAATGCGACCGCAATTGTTTTTAATATATATTAGTATTTACATACTTAATAATGTTTAATATTAGTCTATTCGTAACACTATGTACGAAAGAAAAAAATTTGCATATCAACACAAATACACTAATATTTCTTCTTCTTAAAACCCATGTTAATACACGAAATACAAGGTATACCTTTGATACCATATTTAGGCCACGATTCCCATTGGCTGCAAGTCCATAGAATGTTGATAATAAACAAGATATTTTACGACTATTAAATAAAATCTACTATCTTTAAATCTTTAATCACTTCGGACCACTTTGTAGCCGCCTCCTGTATTATTTAGACGCGACTAAATCGGTCAACCGTTTAAGATCAAAGTATTTCTTTGTAGACGACTTTAATCGTCTTTCAGCCGCGCACAAAATATTACTTGGGAGAGCTTAAGGTCCATATGAAATTGCGCGTGATAGTCACAGAAACGTATGATCCCCTCGAATCAATTGTTTCCACTTTTTAAGAATAAAATTTTATATTTTTTTGTAAGGACAAGGCGTGTTCTTAAAATAAAAGTAAAAAATATGAATCTTACAACATTTCAAATCACAATGATAAACCAAGGTATTTAGATGTCAACGATGGACATAGGACATCAAATTGTCAAGGATTCAATTTGTGTGATGTGCTTAAGAGCCCACCAGTTCACAAAAACCCTATTTGGGGTGTGGGACATTACATTTTATATGATTCTTCTTCTCGCTTATCATCAAGTGGAATCATAAACTCGGACATGTTTCGAGTAACTTAACTCGATATAAATTTTTTTAACGCGTATTTAGCATAGATTTTGTTATTTAATGTATCGATGCTAACGCATATCACTTTGCCTAACGAATACTAGTTTGTATCTTTTGCGTAGGACTTTAAAATTAACATGATTCTTTAAGTAAACAGCCATGTTCTCGCCCTCTTTTTTAAACGAACGTAATCTAAAACATCGATGTAGACAAATAAAATACGCACAGTTTAAGGTTATATCGCTTTCAACACTGTTAGCATTTTTATGTCCAATGATTTATCAAGAAAGTAGTATTTTACGGCGTCGTTCAATATTGTTTTATTTACCTATAAACTCGGGAAACGTAAAACTGGTCAATAATTTGACTATACCTACACTTGTCAATCCTAAAATGCCTCACCGATTGAGACTGGCCAAGTCTCTGAAGACTTTAATGCGTCACGTCGTTACAAGATCGTACCAGGGATCGGAGTTTTTGAAGTGAAAACTTCTTTAGCCGCGTTAAACGATATTTGGTTAGGGAAAATCTTATAGGTTCGCGACAACATTCTCACATGCGTCACGAACAGGCGTAAGGAACATGCCTATTTGAATTTGAAACAATTTCAACTAACTTTTTTTCATTTATTTTTCTGTATTCAATTTTGAATTTTATTGTTAAGATACAAGGGTTTATTCGTGTTGATTATTTATTTATTTTTGAACTATTGTCGCGCCCTCCAACCAGTTTTGAGTTTTCACTTCTGTCGACAGTCGACTGCCTGTGTTTTTTTTTTATCTTTCTGATATGAAGTAAGATATCGTTGACGCGTTAAGTTCTGATCTTGATGTAAAGTGATCGCGTCTGCCAATTAGCATGCGTAACGCAACTTTTATTTGTAGGATAGTTGCTAGTCTGGTTACGAAAAGATGGGGTCTGTCTTAATCACAAGACAAAGTTTGTATGTGTCATTCGCATCGATATTCTATAAAATCGAACAGTCTCCTAGCTCGAGTTAGCCCACTTAATCGAACAGTAGATTCTACGACATTTGAATGTACCCCTTTAGCTCTTTCTAGAAAACATATGCTACTTGTATATTACTAATTTGCTTTTTGCTGACGCGAGTAGCTCCGTTCCTTACTTAAATATATAATCAACGATTTACTGATAATAAAAACTTTTCTGTGCATTGGTAAAGTACTTTCTGGGATATTGAGTGTGGATGGCGACGTTGAGATGTCAGGTCATGCTGTTATATGTGTGATAGAATCATGCGCCGGCTTGACCGGTGAAATACCATGACCTAACAGAAGAAAGGCGTGAAGTAATATTATGGTTCTTCGTTTCGTCTAATGAGTGAGGTGCCGTTCGCCCAATTCCAGTTCTATTCCATTTCCCATCCTTTCCTAATAAGGGTAGGATGGGCACGGGAAGAGGATTGGACAGGGAGGGGATGAATGTGTAAAAGAAAATATCCTTTTTGCTGTCTTTCCTCTCAACTATCCAATAAAGCATTACATGCAACTTATTTGTTTGTCCCATACAAGCGGTGACTCGTTTGCTCGTTTGCGATCTTTTTTCATAAAAAAAGAATTTATTTAAATAGTATTAGAAGCACATGAATATCAACAAATATCAAAATGAAATGAAATCAGGTAATAATTAAAAAAAAAAAACGATTGTTTGTTAAAATTGCCAATTTGTATGTGAGCCTGTTTTCAACATAAAAATTAAAAAAAAAATTGCTCGTTTCCCTCATGATACGTGTATCTATTTGTTCCTAGTAAGGAAGTTACACGTCATGTCTCATAAGACGTTTCTTTTAGCTTCCGTCGCACATTTGGGAATACTCGTACATGCCTGGAATAATATTATATCTACATTTTCAGTAACAAGAATTCTTAGTAAGAACACGAAACTTTTGCTGATATTATTCTAAAATGAAATTGCACAATCCCCTTGGTCACGGTATCACGCGTGGCTGGACCGATTTTGCTAATTCTTTTTCTTTTGTGTTCGTTCTGGTCTGGAGAAGGTTCTTATGAAATGTAGGTAATATATAATGTAGGTAACCTTGATGATGATGTCTTATATCATCATCAAGGTTACCTACATTAGAAAACCTTAGCGATTTTTAAATTAGGTAACCTTAGCGCTTTTGGCTGTCAGTCGTTTGTCAGTTGACGCGATTACCAGAAGGGATGAATGTTTGTATGGAGAAACTACCCGTTCGAAGCCGGGG
>JWHW01053466.1:439993-462180 GCA_000931545.1 Papilio glaucus | reverse complement strand
AGCATCAGCTAGACACACTGTGCATTTAGATTTTCATAGCACACGCACGTATTTCGGAGACGCACGACGCACCCTGGTAATGACAATAGCTATATTTGGTAACGCAGTATTTACACGTATATCGACGATTTTAGAAATTAAGTATTTATTTTTATGTAATGTTGTTTGTTAGGTTCGGTTACTAGCTTATTATTCCCGAGGAGGGTCGGTGTAAGGCAGGCGGGGGGCCGTAAAAACTGTAGCCAGAATCTATATATAGTATGGACTACGGTCACAGTTTAAACAATCATATGGGATTGTTAAACTGTTCTACGGCCATACTGTGTCGACCCCACATACGCGAAAGAGGGCAGGGCAGGCAGATGATGATGAGGTTACGGTAGTATTAAGTAGGTATTATCATTTCCTCCCGACCGGGTTCCCGCCTTGTCGTGGCTGTGGGGATCAGTAGCCGTGGGTGGGGGCCCACGGCGAAGCTAAGAGGAACCCACGGCCGGTCCATGAATCCCGAACCTGCATTGCAGTGTCGCCTCCAAGGTGCGCCCCAGACCATCTTGGGGCGCGGCGCCCTTTTAAGGGCATAGTGCGGGGCCCCATCCCGGGGCGGCCAGTGGGCGTCACGGTGTCACGTGCTAGTCATGCTCCAGTGGCGCCCACACCACGGCTATGAGGGAACGTTTGGTTTTTAGTGGGTACGCCCCTCGTGGGGTAAGCCCCAAAGTCCCCCCTGTTGCCCTGAACAGACATGCATAAGGCGCATTTTCCAAACGTAAAAAAAAGTAATATCATTTCGTTTAAGTAAAATAGCATGGCGGTTGAAACCGCGGGGCACAGCTAGTTGTAAATAAAACTGAAATAAGTAAGAGATAATACTTTCAAAAAAAATACTTTTCCTTAGGGTATATGTCTGAAAAACGATATTAGCATACTTATCCTTATAAAAGATTTCATACGCAAAAAGCGAAATAACAATGTATTTATCTTTTTGTCACTTTTCTTTATATCTTATCGCTGTGATCGGCTTAATAATTTTATTTTTTTGTGTTTGATGCATCACTCTAAATATACTTGTCCTGGATCTCGCCACGCGCCGTTCTCAAGGCGATGCCATATTTACTTAACTAACAATGCTACAACTCGCAGTTTAACAGGAAATTTACTTTCTACAGTAAATATTTCAAGAAATCACTATCTCGAGGCAGTTTAAACAATATTTGTTCTAGAAGAGTTAACAAGAATTATAGGATTCATTAATGAACTTTACAGGCTACTATAAAAGCCGGAAGAACAGTTGATGCTTTTCCAATATTTATGTAATGCTTACTACATCGCCTGATTGAGGAAATAGAATAGACGTGGGCACGAGAAGGAAAATTTGAATGGAAAGACCCAATTTCACGAAACCGAGTGAAACGCCGAAGTGAACTTCGTTCTTTTTACGCTATTATTTTGACTTCTTCCTTGTTCTTCTAGTGTTCGTATTCTTTACAGGTAAACTTGTATAAATTCAATTTACATTAAATTTACTTGTTGATAATTAATCAGTATTTTCAATTTGTGGGTCGCGATGCATCAGTAAAAAAGGACCAATAGAGACTTAAAAATTATAGGATTTTTTTATTAAGGAAATACTTTGTAGGTTAACACAAGTCAAGCAAAGCCAAAAAATAGCATTTGTATTTATGTATTACCAATACCTAATAATAAAAATCTTGTGCCGAATAATGAAATGATTTGATATTAGTATCATATCGATATACAGGTTAAAAGCGACGAGAGGTTGAAAAACAATGCAATACAAAAAAAAAACAACACAACAAATACAAATACGAAAACAAAACAATAAAATATAAAAAAAACAGTAATAATTCTTTCTAGTAGATACGTTATTGTTGTTTTCATTATCTTTCTTTGTCACTAGAATTAATTTAACAAGGATTACGAGAGAAAGCTTGAGCGCGAGTGTAGCACGGATAGCAATGGACTTTTCTAGTACAGGTTTTCCGTTTTCCTTTATCTGAACTGATAGTACAAAGCCGTTTTATAATTTATAGGATTATCCACTCGCTGCTTTTACTATTTCATTTCTAGTTACATTATACGCTATGTATTTGTATGTAAGGGAATTTTTGAACGTAATTTTAAACCCCTTCGATACGAGGCAATATGTTGGGTTATGTTAGGGGCTTGCGGTATCTAACTAATTAGATAAAAGGCACGAATACACCATTACTTCATCCCTGTGTTCCTTGAGGTCGTGGCACTTTCCCACCGTGAAGTCCGAGGCGCTGGTTGCCTAGGCAGCGGTAGTCTGTTTCTGATTTTTGAAGCTAAATTTCTTTAGCTGCGTTAGACAATATTTAAGAAAATCTTATAGGTTCGCGTGAACAACATCCTCAACATGCGTCAGCAATATGCTGATTTGAATTTGGCACAGTTTCGACGAACTTGTTTTCATTTATTTTTCTCAATTATTAAATTGTTGTTAAGATTCGAGGTTTTCTTTTGTTGATATGACTATTTATTTATATTTTAAATATTGTCGCGCCGTGCCACCTATTTGAGTTTTCACTTATGTCCTTATCTGCTTATTTTTTCTGTAAGTACACGCACACGCGCTAACACGCGCTTGTCTTCGCTCAATAGATACTTGAAGCTCTATTGTTCCTAGCAACAATGATGAGACGAAGTTGGCGTTCGTTTAAAACTTCATCGTCCGGGATCTAATTTTAACTTCGCTATTCAACCGTTCATGGTGTATAAATTTGTAAGATTTATGTATGTACGACGGACTAACAACTTCACACTGTGAATGATTCCTTTACTTTGTGAATATTAGTCTTTTTTTTATTCTATTAAAGGGGTTTTCAATGCGCATTTGGCTTGAAATCGTGAAATATATATAGTAGTATCGTATATTATAAACATGATATAATACACTGTCATCAAGATAGTATTTAACAGTCAGTAGTTTTGATTATGTCAAAAAAAAGTTTCTTTTTTTTGTATTTTAATTTAAACCTATAATATCTCTAGTATTAATTCATACACTTAATCATTCGTGTATTTATTTAGTTAGTTATGTATTTATATTAAGTTCAACGATTTGAATTTATTAAGAAAGTAATCCATAGAACTAAATACTAATTACCTATACACATAACTTTATAATGCTTAAAAAGGACCCCTACAATGATACTTATTAAGATTTCCGTTCTCAAGGGCCTCTTGTTTACATAAGATCCTGTCCGATAATTGAAAAGGCACGTTCGGTTTTCCTCTTCAGATGTCGTTAACTCTGAAAAAAAAAACGATAAATCTTTTTTCATTATATTTACGAGCTACTAATTTAAACGCCTATACAGACAGCCAGAGAAGTATAACTATAACTAAAAAGTTCCCTGCCTCCTTCCTTGTCATCTTCCTTCAAAAAAGAAATATATAGAGAAGTGGTAGCATGTAGTTGTGTTTTGCGCCATTAGTCAATTTCAAGGACTGTCCGCAATAGAAACTTCTTTTTGTACGCTCCATTACTGAAGGTAGTGGTTGTGTTGAAGTGACTTCACTGAGTTGTCGACAAGCTGCGTTCACACATTTCTATCATTAACTCGTCTCAGGGCCTAGGCATATCGAGTTCTAACATCGATCGTACTTGGTTAGACCAGTGGATAGGTGATCGAGCCCGTTGTCTTTTGCCTTTCCTATCACAATCAGTTTCAAGGTCTTCGATCTACACAGAACAGTATTTGTAACCAATAATTGAATATTATATTTAAACTGACAAATTGAATTCACTTCAATCTTTGTATATGGTATAGTTTCACAACTAAGTGGTTTACCGATCCATTAAGCCGTAGAATCCAAGAGTTTATTTAAATACGCCCAAAAATATCGTTTGACTGATTCGGCTGAAAAGTGGATTTAGAAGGTTGATAATTGACTTCTAAACACTACAAAATGTTTCTTTCGCGTTATCGGGTTATAGTTTATAAAATATAATCTTGCGAAAAGTTTAAGTTTGAACCATCTTTTTTTAGAGCAGTTTATATGGACTTCACCATAAGGTCAAGGTCCATATTAAACTGACAAACTAAAATCTAAATATAGTGTCACATAAATTCCATAAATTTTTACTTATAATATAAATATGAAATACCACGATCTGACAAAAAACAGGCGTGAAGTATTCAGCGTCTCGCTCGATGAGTGAGGTTCCCGTTCCCATCCTTTTCTAATAAGAAAAGGATGGGAAGGAGAAGAGGATTTGACGGGTGAGGGTATGGACAGGAAAAGGAAATATAATTTTTCCTGTCTGTTCCCTCCTCTATCCATTGGCAAGGGCAACGCATCTGCAACTCATTAGCTTGTTACAAATGCCTATGGGCAGTGATCACTTAATATCAGGTGATCTGCGTGCTCGTTTGCCACCTTCTTTCTCGAATCTAAAAGTTTACGTGTTCTTAATCAAAGTTAATTGATCTCAATTTAGGCAATTGACATGGTCAGCAATATAATACATTTAAAACATACGTTAAAGTTTAATAAATATATTTTTAAGTTATTCTTAGAAAGCTAAAATATCTATACAGATAAATAAAATTGAGGCGTCTGTATGTAATATCAAAATAAAATTTCCATACTCAACACATAGGTGATGGTAGCGATGTCGGTTTCAATTTCGGTGTCGTTGTTCTTAATTAAAAATGCGCATTCTAGAAATCAAAATTAACAGCGTGTACAATATAATATAATAAATATTTTAACAGTTAAAATATCAGTTGTAAATCTTAATAATAAAAAAAAAATATCAGTTGTAAAACTTATTTGTTCTCTGGTGCCGCAGCTTACGAGGTCGTAAACAGCCGTCTTTCTTTGTTATTGTTAATTGCCTTGAACAGGTGCGTTATTACTCTACCATTACCTTTAAAATTGAATAGCAACAACACCGGTGAAATTTAGCTCTATACAGATAAACAAAATAAATTGTTTGTAATATCAAAATATAATTTTTGTTTCGACGTTTTATTTTTTTGTAGATTTATGTTACGATAAAACAATTAATGTAAAAAATACGATAATAAACTTTTATTCTGCGAAGTGAATAATCTGATTTGACGCGGACGAAGTCGCGGGTATCAGCTAATTCAGAAATAATAGCGAATGACGCACAGACAGAGACAGTTTGTCTATAGCTTACGTCATGTTTAATTGTTTTTAATTTTAATTTAATTGTTTTTTTCAACATTTACGCTGTGACAAACACTAGTTGTCATCTTTTTTCTTATTGTTTTAGTTACTCTATCCTTTTGACACCGTTTGATCTCTGAATGTAGCTGTCACTGATGTCACTGTCTTTGGAACACTTTGATCGATGATATTATATAAGTAAGCCATCTCTATAGTATAAAATATCATTGATATTCACAGACACTCAGGGGACCTTTTATATCTCGTTGTTATGAATACGATAAATACTTTAGTTAAGTTTATTCAAATTTGGCTACAACGTATTCAACTTTTGTTCACAAATTTGATGGGGATATTTTACTTTGTAGATATTTTTATAGGTGGCAAGGGTGGGATAAATCATACGTCCTAAACTGCAAAATGACTTAAATGAGAATATTTTGCATAAACATTTAAACTTTAATAAGGCTTATAGTTTTTTTATAATTTCCAGTGGTTTCTGTTGAAGCTTTTTGTGTAGTAAACATATTTTTTATATCAATAACCTAAAAAATTATAGAAGTGGCCTCTTTAACCTCATCAAATTCGAACTTTTTCCAACACATTATATAAGTACATATGTGATTATATAATGTGTTATTATTATTAGAGGTGTGCCAGGATCGCGCCAAATGGAAATCCATGATCTCTGCCTACCCCTCTTACGGGTTACGGGCACGAGCGTATATTTATTTATTTATTTATATGTGATTGTATTATACGAAACGATGTAAAAACTAATGTAGAGAAAGAAATTACTGTTTATAGTATGATTTTCTTAAAAATATGCATTTTAGTAAAATAAATGAGAAGCTGTCAGGCAATTAATTTTATATATATACTGTTCAAAGATAATCTGTGGCTATCGTTATGCGAATTTTGTAAAAAATGCGTGATGTAACAAAAACCAGCTTCAATTGTCAAGAAGAAATAATTTCAAAACAAGTCTTAGAAACATTGCTGATATAAGAACTTTAGTGTTTCTCAACGTGAAATTCTATTGCCTTCTGTAAGAAAATTAAAAATAAACATCTAGATGAGTTTCAAAGGAAATTGTGTGTTCGTCCATCCGTTTATTTAACGGTTGCATTTCTTATATTCTCTCTACTCGGTATAGTGGATTCTTGAAATGAAATAAAATGCTTGAAACCTAGTAAATTATTAACAGTAACTGTATCGCCTTGTTAACCTTTTTCTTGTCTTATTATATTCGTTCAATACTTGATACTCTCATTCCGAACATCCTCTTTACAATATTTTGTTATATTCGCACATTTCGCACAGAAATATTCAAAGTCACGCATAACATACTATTTATACTGCGTTTCGTTTTCAGTTTCTTGATTATATTCAGTTAATAATTTTCTCAAGCCTGCCTTCCTCCTGACTACTATCCTTATGTTAAGAAGGGGTTTGATCAAAGAAGGGTACGCATTAGATTATCCTATTCACTCATGCCTTTAAGGTACCTACATCGAAATCAACGGCAACTGCAATTCTTAAGATACCTACTTCTTCTTCATCGCCTACTTCTTCATCATTTTTTTCATCATCATCTACTTCTTCATAATCATCTTTTTGTTTTCATCTTCTTCACCATCATCTGATTTTTCTTCGTCTACTACTTCATCATCATCTACTTCCTCATCATCATCTTCATCCTCTTCTACTTCTTCACCACAGTCAACTTCTGGTCATCATTTCTTTCATCATCATCTGCTTCTTTATCAACATCTATTTCTTCATCATCATCTACTCTATAATTAATTGTCAATTCATTTCTATTGTCTCTATTCAATTTCTTTTATCCATTCAATTTCTAATGTCAAGTCAATTTCTATTGTCAATTTAATGTCTATTGTCTATTTAATTTCTGTTGTCAATTCAATTTCTATTGTCAATTCAATTTCTATTGGTTATTCAATTTCTATTGTCTATTCAATTTCTATTGTCTATTCGATTTCTATTGTCAAGTCAATTTCTATTGTCAATTCAATTTCTATTGTCTATTTAATTTCTATTGTCTATTCAATTTATTTTGTCAATTCAATTTCTATTGTCTATTCTTCAACACTTCCGGTCACTTTTTAAAACCTACAAACGATTTACTCTGAGATACTACTGACCCAGGATGCATGCTGACGTAGTTAAATTTATTTCCGCCTGTGATACTTGTATTGCTTACAAGCATGAAAATCATGCTCCTTTACCATCATTTTCCCATTCCGCTACAAACAGTTAGCATGGATCGTTGATCGTTGAATATGCTATCAAAATATAACGTCTCTAATTAACATTTCACACCAAAATACTGTCCGCAAGTAAACACTATCGAACGATATAATTAAACTATTATAACAGCCATTTCAACATTCATTGAGGAGGATCATCTTGTTTGGGATCAACTTATTCCCAAAAATCAATTCATCATCTACTTCATATTCGTCTACTTCTTCATCATCATGTACTTCTTCATCATTTTTATCATAATCTTCTTCAGCATAATCATGTTTATCACCTGCTTCTTCATCGTCTACTTCTTTATCATCAGGTTCTTCTTCACTATCGTTTTCATATCTTCTTGATCATAATCTCTTTCATCGTCTGTTTCTTCATCATCTACTTTTCTTCATCTTCTTCTTCATCATCACCTACTTCATAATCTTTTTCATCATCATCTACTTCATCATCTTTTTCATCATCATCTACTTCATCATCTTTTTCATCATCTTCTTCTTCATCGTCTTCTTTTTCTTAATCTTCTTCTTCATCATCATCTACTGCTTCATCGTCTACTTCTTCATCATCATATACTCCTTCGTCATCATCTTCATAATCAAAAATTCAGCCATGCCGCGCTTATGCGCATAACGTTCGTCAGTTAGTATTCCGTCGTCAAGGCGTTTTGGCGTTCTTGCCGTTTTACCACTTCGAACTCCTTGTCTGGTTCGCTTCGTTCTCTTGACAAAGGATGCTAATTCGGCGGTAAACCCTCGCATCCATGTAGTACTATATCCACAGGCAGGCAACGAGCCAGAACTATCGGCGCCTCGAAGGATATATTCTGTACGCATTTTCAGATCGGCACAAATAAAGAATGTATTTTCAATAATATGCTAGGCCCACCATACTTGATGAGTTTAAAAAAACTTCAGACCTCATAGAAACAAAAACATTTACAACAAGTGTTCTGCTGGTTTTGTCAGCGATAACTGTATCGTCTAGAAATGTCTTTAGAATTTTCAAACTATCATAATAACCGAGATAATTTTTCCCCAGTGGATATTCTGACGCATTATTCATCGTTTATCGCGACCGTTAGGAGTAATTTTGATGTTATGAAAGTATTTACTTTAATAGACCTTGTTATCAACGCGATCTATTGTTTGTTTTCTATGCCATTTTTATTATTTGAATAAGCTGTTTTTTAAGTCAATAAATATGTGCATATGGTCTTTATGATAATAAGTATGCATTATTTGAATAAGCTGTTTTTTAAGTCAATAAATATGTGCATATGGTCTTTATGATAATAAGTATGCATGTATAACACATGCATACTATATATAAATATCTGTACCTATGACGTTAACAGTGGTAGAGCCCGCCACTACATCTGCTGCACGAATGGGAGGGCTCGACCGGGGAAATACCACGACCTCACAGAAGAGAGGCGTGAAGAAAAAGTAATCTGCGTTTCATCTGATGAGTGAGGTGCTGGACGCACAATTTCAGTCCTCTTTCCCTTCCCACCCTTTCCTCATAAAGAAAGGGAACGGGAAGAGGATTGGACGGGGAGGGGGTTAACAGGGAAAAGGAAATATCCTTATTCCTGTCTATCCTCTGTCCATTAAAGGTAGGCAACGCATCTGCAATACATTTGCTTGTTGCGGATGTCTATCTGTAGTGCTCACTTAACATCAGGTGATCCGCTTGCTCGTTTGCCACCTTCTTCCATAAAAAAAACTCTAGAGTTTATAATGATCTTCAAGTTACGTACGTAGACTAATGATTTAGTGTATAATTTAACTAGCTGCAAACTCCTGCTTCGCTGTATTTTTAATTTATTTTCTTTTAAATCTACAATTACTTCTAACATATTATCAAAAACACATTTTAAATCCCTACAACTGTCCAGGTGGAACCATCAACGTTGAGGCACAACCACTCATAAACGCATTTGCTCTGCGATATGTACTTCTTGCTAAAAAGTGAAATATAAGGATACAGAAATCCAATTTTATATAGCTATATATAAGCTTACTACTGTATGTAGAAGTGAATCATGTATTAATGTTAACAATATTACAGGTGGAGTTTACTAGAACATTTGAAGAATCCATTGGTATAACAACAAGCATACCATGGCCATAGATACTTAAAATCCATTGCAAATGAAATATGTGAAATTTAAAATTGTGTTGAGGGACGACATACTTGTAGCACAACAAACTTCATGTTTGTCACTGCTGGAACAATGTATTGTAGTAAGATCGAGATGTCAATCGAAAGAAGAAGGAAGACACAATCTTTATGAATAATACTTTCCATTGGTGTTATAAAATACTTATGTTTTATTTTTACACATTTTTACGGTTTTTTTTTTAACTTTGAATACACAAGTTCAAATTCTTTTTTAAATTAAAATGCAAGTCTCTTTAAGTGAATCTACAATATTTAAGGTACCTCGCCTAGATGTGGCATCGCCATGTATATAAAAGAACAGACTGACTGACTGATATATCAACGCACAGCCCGAACTACTGGGCCTAGTCTTTATTATATGAACTACTGGGCCTAGTCTTTATTATATGAACTACTGGGCCTAGTCTTTATTATATGAACTACTGGGCCTAGTCTGTATTTTGCACAGAAATATTTGTTATTACTTAAGCGAGGATTAAGAAAGGTTTTTTTCTGAATTCAACCCTTAAAGGTCTAAAATAGGGGATGAAAGTTTTGTACATAGAAATAATTTAAATGCAATGTAAGTTGATATCAGATTTATATGATCAATCATATTAAATAGGGTTCAGCTTAAGCTGGACTAGCGTCGGTTGAATTAAATTTCAGCGGACGAAACCGCTGGACTCAGTTTGTGTGCAATAATCATCAACAGCGGAGGTATTTACTGTAAATTCATTGGTTAATTCTATCGTCTTCTAGTGTTTATTAATGTGTGTATATGAAAATCTGTTGTCTTAACTTCTCTAATTGAATTAAATAAACAATACAAACTAAACTAATCGATAGTATGATAATATAAAGTGTAAATCAATTTAAACATTTTCAAGTACATGTTGCGAACTATTCCTCCAACTATTAATTAATCTTTGGTTTACTTCGCCGCCTTGTTGGTTCACTGTTCGATAGAGAAGATATTTTGTGTGTATATTTAACACAAATTTAAAGTGAGTCGGATAATGCAAAATCATATATTGCGTGAGATGCGATCCTTAAGAAGTATGTTAGGCGTCACTTTGAATAATAGGATTAAAATTGTGTTATAAGGGAAAAGTGTGGGTTAAAAGTAGATCTTGTCACTAGAATTGAGAAAGGTATGCTTCGGTGGTGGTTGTAGACATATTGAAAGTATGAATTAAGAGAGAAAACAATTTTTTTGTTGCAATAGTGAGTGGCAGTGTTGGCAGAGGACGTCCAAGAAGAACTTATATAGATTAGGTTATTGACATACTAAATAAGGGCGATATAAGGAGTACCCGTAACCGAAAAGCATATATATGTATGCATAAATTTTTGGATGTAGAAGAAGAAAGAGAGGTATGCCAGGATCTCGCCAAATCGAAATCCATAATCTCTGCCTACCACTCAAGGTTACGAACGTGAGCGCATATTTATTTATTTATATATTGCACATGAATATACCATAAACAATTTAACACTTAAAAATGAAAAACGCTTACTTTGAAATAAGTCACCATTCCAAACATAATAACAATTTTTTATCATATATAACTGAACATCGTTACAAGGTTACGTCGGTGAACACTTATTCTTGTTGACAACTAGGGACGTTACCCAAAACAACAAAAGATACCATAAATTAATTACCGCATGTGCGATAATTATTGAATTTAATTTATTTATTATATATTTATAATTTCTCTTCCTTTATTTACTTTTTTATTACGTATAGTACATAAACTATTAAACTAAATTGATTGTCATCAACACACATGCACGTGTTTATAACAACTCGTGTGCCGGCTAGTGATACAAATATTTGCTCAGTGATACGTGCATGTGATGACAATAAGTGAAACAATTAATGTGACAACAATAGCGAACCTGTCGATATAAATTCTAATGAATCATAATTATTTGCGAATTTAAAATACAACAAGCTGTTGCGGTAGCACTGCACGCATAATAAATTGTAATAATAGAAAAAAAAAGTTGTAATTGTCGAAACATAATCATATAACTATATCTTGGTTCATAGCAAGATATGATTGTTGTAAACAAACAAACATCATTTACTCGTACATTACACTGCGCCCATTTTTATACTTTCATCGGAAAAATAATTTTGTAGAAATCGTAAGGTAAAATAACGTGAAATTGTGTAATATGAATAGCTAGGTATAAGGTAATGTGAAAAAAAAAATTTTTTTTCGTTAAAATTGAAAGTATTTTGGAATTTACGAATTTTAAAGTAAAAACCTTCGTTTACAAAAATGCCAACTTACTGCGCAACATGGTATACCTAGTTATATTTTTTATCCTTCGGAAAGGTTTTTTTTTGATAGAAAAAAAAGACACAGCACATAGCTTTTCTTTACCCCTGATGCTATATGTGAAAAAGTTTTGATTAAGTTTGTATAAGCTCGGGTGAGTTGTTAAGGCGTAATTGTTTGCGAACTTGTTGAAAATTCAACCATAATTGTTAACTGTTGCTTTCTACTTTTCAGCCGATAGATGTCCACTGCTGGACGTAGGCATCCCCCATTGATCGCCACAAATATCGGTACCCTGCCCTCATCCAGTGGGCTCCCGCAACCTTGACCAGATCATCGATCCTGTAGGAGTCCACTGATCCATGAGGTTACATAAACTACGTAGAGCAAAGTGCAAGCTTATTTTTAACAAATTTAACTTGACCTTACTCTTATATTAATAAATAGAATCTAAGCGGCGAATCTTATTAAGACGACGGAATACACGGGCTTCATTTGCGCAAGCGTGTCCGAATTAATTAGATGGAAGGCCGCGCGCATTTTCAACCCTCGTGCATTTAGTCTCTGTCCACAATGTAAAATTGATTCAATCAAGTGTCCGTTGTAAAAATTAATGTTATGATACCTTATTATTTTAATATTTATGTCTTTTTTCAACAAAAAAATATAACTAAAATTTTCAATAGCTACAAAAACTTAAATGTAACTTTATCTGATCACGAAATAATTCATTTACGTAAATATAAACAAAATGTTAATAAACTCATATTTATAAATATATATTCGATTCGCATCGTGTTGTAACATTATTGAGAGAAAAAAATCTAGTACAAGAGTAAATAATACAGTAAAATAACCTTAACTACACTTTATTTTATTGAAATAAAGCAAAAGTTTATTCGTTTGAACGGAAAATTGTTTAATACTTACACATTACTTTAAAATTAAATTACGCTCAAGCTCAGCGTGGGTCGTGGGGTCCACGACACTGATTTTCATATTATTCCGTACATATAAAATGGAACACAACAAAATGGAACACATACAATATGGTACATAAACACAAGGCAGAGCTCCAATTTTGCTTCCCAAAGCGATTACTTTATTCAAACAATAAATTTGTATGATCCCAAGTGAACACTTTAATTAACACTAGTTATTACATTCGTTCGTTACCTCGACATAATAAAATAAGGGAAGATATTAACAAGATACGAATGAACATGCCATCAAAGAAATGTCAAGATTCGACGACCAGAAATGAAAAGTTTGACACGTAGCCGAATTGGCCTCGCAAACTTTCAAGCTTTGCGATTTATTTTTCGATATTGGAGTATCGAAAATTTATGTGTTTGTTAAAATAAAACACGTCAACGAAGAGGACACTGTTTCTAAATATTTATAGATAGAGTAATGACAGACAGAGCTTTTCGCGTAAAAACTTTGCACATGACTCATAGTACTAATTTCCTCGGCGAAAAATATTAACTTTATTCAAGCGATGTAACATTTTGCCACAGAGAAATGATTAAGCTGGGTAACAGTAATTACAACGATCGTATGAAAACTAATGTTTAATAGAGGTACATTAGATTTCGTTTTGACCTACAGTTGAAATTAGTCCATTCTTGTACCATTTTTCTTGAATAGGAAAGAGTAAACGAACTCTTGGAGACGTGAGTTTACTTACTGATACTTCTTATCTTTACGTCTTTCTCCTCTCTCTCTCTCTCTCTCTGTTGGACATAAACCTCCCTATTGATCGCCTCAAAGATCAGGTCAAGGTTGCAGGAGAAATACAGTCGGCTCCTGCAACTGACCAGATCCTCGATCCATCTTGTTGAAGGCCTATACGCTGCATCGACATTCCGTCCCTCCGTTCTGCGAGCAATCACAACGACAACAAAGTTTTGATCAGACGTTTTGTAGTCTTTTCGAAAAACGCACATATCTGAAATAAATATTGCTTTCGACGGTTACGATTTTGTTCAATCGGTTAAAATAAAAAATTCTTGACCGATAAATGAAGTAAGGATTATATTTCTGTACAATATAATCGATTGCTAGGAAGTGTTCATACATCCCATTAACATCCAGACCAACTAATAAGTTAAACCGAAATCAATTTATTATTTTGAACGCTTAACAAAAAATATTTGTTAAAAATAAAAAATCTCTCTTATTAAAGTTCAACCATTGAAAATTACAAAGTCAAGCATGGCTCGCAATAAGCAAGGGGATTTGTTTAAAATAATTAATATCTATAATAGGACAATTTAAATGACAGTTTTATTGTTCACATTATTTTCAATAGACAATTTTATATGCGAATATTCGCTGCGACTTTTCAATGAAAGAATTATTATTATATGCACTAAGTTGGTACTACATTACTTTAGTATGTTGGCCTCTTGTGGTAGGTACTTACACTAAACTTAATTAATTGCCTTTGATGTTGATGAAGCCTTTGTTTGAAGTTGTACAAGTAAACTAAAAGCTTTGGACGAATCATTTAAATTGTAATTATTGCCTTTAAAGCATCAATCAAATAAAAAGAAAGACATAAAATTAAAACACTAAAATTAAGTGACAATAAGTTGAACACATTGCTCGTATAGTATAAGATACGAAGTAAGAAATGTATACGCTAATCTGTTATGTGGTCAGGACTTATTGTAAGACTTAGCTCGGCAACCAATTTATGATTCATACATCTGGACCTAGATTATATGATATCATATAATCTAGGTCCAGATCAAATAACAGATAGTATAAATTTATTATGGGTATAAATTATTCGTAAAACACCCATATAACATATGTTTTACAAATATCTTAGACCAGTAGAACGGAGAAAGAAGGTTCTAGAATGGAGCAGATAGGTCGACTCACTGTTAGCCTCTCATAAGAGTGACCGCTGGTCGTCGGTCACTCTCCAACTAAAACTCTCCGTCAAGGTCCAATGGATGACAGTGCAAGGAAGAGTGTTGATGCATGGGGCAAGCCAGGGGCGACCAGCAGTTATCATAGGTTGCTTACCAAAATATTTAATAAAATATTTATTCGTAATTAGCACAGATTTTCTATTGAATTACTAGTACGCCGCTTATCTCTTTTACTAGCGCGGGATCAAGATTTAATATAACGGAATTCCGAGACCCGACATAATCTGTTCCTAAACCTAATTGAATGAAGCACTATCGCTGTAATATAAATTAATACAATAAGCTTTTAGTCAGTCTTTTTATCTGATTGGTCCATACTAATGGTAAACTGAAGCTGAGTGATGCCTCTACGTACATGGATAATAACATTTTTAAACTGCCGTCCGCCCGAACAACGCTTTAACTTCTTTTCTCTTTAAACTTTTATTCTGTAACTCTCATGATTTTCATTCGCCCCTTCTACCATAAAAATATTCATCAAAATTTTAAAAACAGATGATGTAAAACATTTATGGGGGTAAGGAAAATTTGCAAAGGAAAATATTACTAGCACATATTGATTCCGTGTTGAACTATAAACGAAATAAATATGCGCTCACGCCCGATCCTGGCACCTCTCTCGCTGCTTCTACGTCCATACATCTATGCATGCATGGACGTTGGTCACGGTTAATTATTGTATCGCGTTTCTTCAGTATGTCACTAATCTGATCGATATAAATTCTCCTGGGACGTCCGCCTATTTTCACAATTAATTTGTCTTTTTACTCACTCGTCCTATATCCTTTCAACATGCCCTAACTATCTAAGCACAACTTTTCCCTTGTAAGTTATCATAAAGTCACGCCTGACATATATTTCTTAAGGAGTCTATGTTGTAATTTTTTTTACTATTTACAAATAGTTAGGGCAGCAATCAGCCACGAACAATTGGATTCCCAAAGAATATCATCTCTTGTGCTGTATTGGTTGTGATTCCGCGCATGTTAATGTAAGTATAAAGTTCGCGGAAAGTATGCGAGAAAAGCTATCTTTGTCGCGAAGTGAAAGGTGTTGGAACTCCACAACTATTTTATAGTTCGAATAAAATTTATTTCATAATATGTATATTTGGTTTTGCGTAATAATTTTAGGCGTATGCTCCACTTCAATTGAGGCTTTCTTTCTTTTTGCCGGTAAGTTTTTATTCACTGTAAGTTTCTAGTAAGTTCTTTAATTTTATTTAATATTATACAATGTGACTAAATTGATACAATAAATTTGTGAAAATTAACGGACTGAAAAAAGTATTTTATGTTAGTATTATTTTATAAATCCTAAAAAAAAAATTATTTTGGTACTATTATAAGTCTTAACATACATTCAAATATTTACCTTAGTTGCCCGCGGCTTAGCACGCTATTTCCTCTCTGGAAATTTTTGTAAGATGATTCCCCGTACTTCAAACTAGGTAACTGTGACAAAATGTTATTGTAAAAACATGAAATATTACCATGGCAACCGCAATATTGTAAAGGGTTTTTGTACCTCGGGAACAGTTTTATTTTTGGGTTAAAAGATATATGCCCCATATCATTTACTGTATTCCTGACAACGTGTGTGCAAAATTTCATGATGATCAGTTGATTGGTTAATTATCTTGTATTTAAAATATTATGTTGTTGATATTTACCGAACAGAATGGGTACTAACTACGAATATTCATTTCTTGAGCATTTTATGTCATATAAGAACTGCCAAATGATATAGTAATTAAAAAATTAATGTGTTTTATTATAAGAACGAACGAAGAACGAAGTTTGCCGGGTGAGCTAACTTCCACTTCCACAACTGCCTTCCTTCAACTTCCACAACTTCGTTCCTTCAACTTCCACAACTTCGTTCCTTCAACTTCCACAACTTCGTTCCTTCAACTTCCACAACTTCGTTCCACTTTATTTATTTACGCGCGCGTTAGTTTTTATTTTGCGATAATTCCCAAGATATTCGTTTAAATTATACGGTGTAAAGTATTATCATAATGTGCATAAGATACTTAGTGTAACCAACATATTTAAGTTATCGTCTAAATAGCTTCCCAAATACCGCAATGTACGTGATCATTTTTAAAACTTTTTGTAGACCTTTTTAAGATGTATAATTCCGTGGAATATTATTTTGATATATCTCGTTTAGCCAGCGTGTACAATGTACACGCTGGCCTAAACCTTCCTCTTGAAACCTATCTATTAAAAAAAACCGCATCAAAATCCGTTGCGTAGTTTTGAAGATCTAAGCATACAGACGGACAGGCAGACAGAGGGAAGCGAGTTTGTTTTATACTATGTAGTGATAAAATAGGTACATAAATGTCTGTACTTTCTTTCTTTAAATTCAATTTAAAAACTTTTACAAATAAAAAATCATAAACTTCACTTAAATCCAATACTCACTTTTAATATGACTACTAAACTCTAATAAAACCTTTTACAAAAAGTCGTAACTTTTAACTTAAAGCTGACAATTTGACAATTTTATTACCATTCGCCACATCACGTAGCAATTACAAAAGTAATCAACTCAGCAATGAAAAATTCTTCTGTCTAATTCACTGTTTAAATTAAATTTCAGAAAAGAACGAGCCAATATGGTTTTGCTTAAAAATTTGTCCACTCTATTGCCCTCAACGGAGATACGATGAAGGTAAGTTACTAATATTACAATTTATTTTTTTAGCAGATTCCTATAAATATTGTGATTTATGTAGCTTACGTGATACTTCGAGCTCCATACAGTTGACGATGGTTAAAGACGAGTATATTGTAAAGCGCCGTTTTATTTAAACGATATCAATTTACCCATTTCTAAACATTTACAGTACGTACTTCAGTATAGATAATTCTTTTTAGTAACATTTTTATATTCGTATTTGGTATGATATAGATTTCGTCAGAGACATTTCATTGATCCCTTCCCCTCTTTTTCTTTCTGCTCTTCTGCTTTTCTTACAGATAAAAGTGTGCCGTCAAATAGCCTATAACATTATTTAATAATTAGGTTGTCAAATATAATAAGAATACTTCAGATCCGATGTCGTCGGTCCTCAGATTAGCGCGTAGACAAATTGCTAAGCTTCATTAATCTAATGGATTGTAAAACTGTTAAACTAATGGTCTATATGGATTGTATCGATCGATAACAATAATTGACGTTGACGTTAAAAAAGATGGCGCTAGGTTCCTTGTCCTCTATAATTAGTTACACAAATATGTTTTCTGATTATTTTGTTTTTTCAGGAAAGACACCTTTTTAGATATACTTAGAAAAAAGGCTAATCTTTATCTAAAAAAAACGTTTGATTCGAATTTTTAGGACCATTTCCTGAGATACATGAATCGAATATATGCGATAAATTAAGCAAATTTAACTTTTTAGATGCGTCGTCACTTATATATTGGGATGATTATGAACCAATACACGAAGAATCAGAGATCATAGTGCCGTACCATTACTTCTGCAAGCCTCCTAAACCTAAACCCTCGACTACACCGAAGCCTACAACTACTACAATGGCGACCACCACCGAAGAGCCAACATGGATTTGCATGGTCTGCATGAAGAAATGTGGTAAATTGAAAAATAAATGATTTTGTAAAATAAATTATTTTAATTAAATTTTATACAGAATTTTACATGATTACTATTTTTTATAGATGTTATTTCTAGTCTATCCTGTTATGCCTGGATTACGAATTAACATTTTCCATTACTTCATTCGCTCCCTCAACATCCATAAATCTACATATATTTTGAAGTGAAATCTTTTTTAGCCACGTTAGACGAATTTTGTAGGAAAAAATCTTTTAGGTTAGCAACATGCTTATTTGAATTTGGAACAGTTTCGATAAACTTTTTTTTCATATAATTTTCTCGTATTCAATTTTTTAATTTATTGGTTAGATACGAGGGTTTATTAGTTGATTATTTATTTATTTTTGAACTATTGTCGCGTCTTCCTACCTGTTTGGAATTTTCACTTCTGTCGGCGTTACTTATGACTGCTTTTATTCTTTTGAATTGCCTAACTTTAATGGATAGATGAGGGAATAAACAAAAAGGATATACGTTTCCTATCCATCCCCTTCACCATCCTTTCCATATCAGAAAAAGATAGGAAGGGGGAAAATTAAGATTAGGCCTTCGGCACTGCACTTATCAGATGAAATGCATAATACTTCTACTTTATGCTTGTATTCTGTGAGGTCGTGGTATTCCACCGATCGAGCCGGCTCATTCGTTCAACAGATGTTGTTACGGGTTTGCAGTCGCTCTATCAGCAAATCGTCTAGACATTTGTACGTGTGCCACATATATGTGTTTGTTTCTAATGTTATTTCATAACTCAGACTTATTAGAACAGTAAAAGGCATTATACACCTACCGATTATGCTACTATTCTTTGTGTCTTCGATCGATTTTGTTTATTTCCTTCTATCTCCCAATACACCAATGTGTGTTTTGATATATGATGAAATTGACTCTTTAATATTGATATTATGATTTAAAAAGAATAATAATAATGAATAAAAAATTCAAATTTATTTAAAGCTTTAGAATAAATAAAATAAATAAATAAATATGCGCTCACGCCCGTAACCCAGAGGGGTAGGCAGAGATCATGGATTTCCATTTGGCGCGATCCTGGCACACCTCTCTCGCTTCTTCTACATTCATACATCTACGCATACATGCTCGTCGGTTATGGGTGCTCCTTATATCGCCCTTTTTTAGTAAGCCACTAATCTGATCGGTATAAGTTCTCCTAGGGCGTCTCCTACCAACACTGCCACTTACTTTTGCAACTTAAATTTGTTTCGTTATTCTCTCTTCATTCATCCTTTCCACATGCCCGAACCACCGAAGCATACCTTTCTCATACCTACCTTTAGAAGTAAATTTAAATTAATTAATTATAAAAATAGTGTAGCTGTAGATAAACTTTTCTTTTTTAGATGTTATTGTGCCTACATCGTCTATATATAAATAGAGACAATATGTACGTCTTTGTCTAGAGTTTAATATATCTGTCAGCCTAAAATTGTAAACATGGTCAGTTTATAATCTCACTAGCGATATTATAAATTGTCTGAAAATTGGTAACTGGACGAACCATTTACAATTTAAAGTATTTTTTCTGTAATATTTGGACGTAAAATCGTGTATTAATATGCATGCCTTGCGTGCCTAGTGCAAAAGAGAAGAGGTAGAATGGAAATGAATTCCTGTAGGTTTGAGAATAAAATGTTAGGCTAGCTAGCTAGCTAGCTATCAAATGTCCGATCAAATGTCATTTGAGATGCTAGCATGATCATCAACTTTTTTCTTTTTCCTTTAGAAACTGAAATTTATTTGACATAACGGCTAACTTGAGAGGAGTATTAGTTAAATAAAAATTTGACGATACTTTCATAAACCGGGCGTTAGTGTTCGAATAATGACATTTAGCGTTACGTTACAGAAATTTTGTACTAGCGAAAACATTTACATCAAACATCTTGTAATCTCGAAACAGAGAGATGACAATATGTGAAATTCCGGCAGTGTGAAGTTACGTTAAGATAAGCACATGCCACACACGTATATAAACGAAACATTAGTGTATTTCTGAAATAAACAAAGCATCTATTCAATAATTTATATTTATAACACGGAAAACCACAGGAAAACAATATGTGACTAGCTTTACGATACATTTAGCATCGTTACGTAAATTCCTATTGACTATTGTTCCTACCTCACTTTCCTTTTCACTGACAGTCATGAAATGTAGTATTTCAGACTTACCTAAACCTAACAGATTAGTTGACAAACTTTAAACTGTTACTTTTTGTGATAGAAAGAGGTGAATAAATTGTATAAGCCTTTTATTAAACTTATATCTAGAATAATTTGTAGACATTACATATTTAAATTAAGTCTAAGGGTGCGTCCAGATCTGGCGAAAACCATCTCATCCGGTCACCATCGGCGTACAAACAGTGTACTGCGTACATTTCCTTTAGATTGGAAATACAGGTGACGGTCGAATGCACACGTTTATGGACGGTGGTAATCACGTACCCGATGACCTGCTTGCTCTTTGTATCCTGACGAAGTCAATGGGGAAAATGAAAATAGCCAACTGTTGTATTTGAAAGGATAGGTCCAACATTTATAAACATTGCTTGCATAAGCATCAACAAAGTGGTATCACTGGTTCTAACTGATAATATGTAAACGCGCGCAACTCTCACTTTTTGCTCATTTCCTCACAGATAATTGGCCAGTGACACTCCTTATGGTCAGGGCTTGAAACTCGTTTATTGATCTTTTATTACTTCGCTCTTGGATAACCCGATACGATCTGTAGTTAATTTAAAACTGAATTTATTGCACTGCCAATGGCTTTAAAGGCAAAATTATTAGTAGGTGCAAAAGGCAGTCCTCTATTTTTGTATTGTTAACTTTTGCCGGCTCGAGTAGTGATGTCCTGATCGCGTTGCTGACACGATTTCTGAAAATAATTTGCCTCTTTTTAAATACGAAATAAAACAAAAAATTTGGTTGTTTTAATTTCTTTACAGACATATTATCTAAATATTTAACCTTAATTAAATAATCGCTAATAATTTTATAAGCACAAATGAAAATGATTAACAACCCTTTATTATATTTTATTATGGGAAAATCACCTGTATAATTATGATTATAATCGATGGGGTCAAAAAACGTCGAAGATAATTGCCAAGTCCCGTCACTATTATACAAAAAAAAACAGTGCCCATAAAGTAGGTATTGGACTTTTTGCTACGACATTAATTCAATTAAAGCGCCAATAGCCTAATAGTTAATGGTACGGATTGCGAAACATGCAATACATGGTCATGGGTTCGAATACGCCATTCGACTATTGTCGTTAACCATTTCCAACCAAGTTTAGGCATGGTGAGGAATGTTTAAAAGAAATATCAGTAAATTATTCCGATAATCTATACATATAATAAGAATGTAACTGATCGCTGTCTGTACATGGAAGATATTTGTGAAAAACTATTATTGGGGGACTTCATAAACCCAAAATAATGATTTGTCTGTATGTCTGTTTGTCTGTGCGTTTGTTACTGCCAATCTCAGAAACGGCTTATTTGGGTCCGATTTGGGTGCTGTTTATACACCAATGTATTGTGGTAAGTTTCACTTAACGTTTATTGTTTGTTTTATCTCAATCGGATAATAAATAAATAAGTTGTATCCATTTAAACAACCATTCGTTCGATATAAATGCTATAAAACAGAGTAC
>JWHW01053466.1:417972-431049 GCA_000931545.1 Papilio glaucus | reverse complement strand
ATGTTAATGAACTGGGAAAAGCTATTATGCAAATGGATACTTTAAATTTTGATTAGTGGCCGTGAATGGATTTCAATTTGCAAATCAAGGGCCTTATGCAAATCAGGATAAGCAAATGACCGCAGTAGATATGGGTTAGATGTGGTCCGTATTAATTTAAATAAGGACCGAGTTAATAAAGTATGTTAGAATAAAAGGATTAGAAACAACGTGTAAGGGAAAAATTTATCTAGAACTTTGTTAAAAAGGACTAAGTGAGTAAAATTGAGAAAAGTATTTTTTCGTATGCTTGTTTTGACCACATGTTAAAATTTAATTAAGCTTGACCAAATTAGTATTTTCTCAAACGCATGTTAACGAAGCCTTTACCATTACAAATCAATATAATACAGACTATAATAATAAATTACATAATTCATGCAATATGTAACAGAGTTCGCAAGACTAAAACGGTTTTTTGTTTGACATTTGACTGACAGTTCTACGTGCCAATGCATCGGCTTCGGGCATCGGCGCAACGCAGCAGTCCTTCGTTCGTTGTTGTTGATGCGTTTGAGTCTCGTTGTGTGGTGTGCGATTGTGTGTGTGTTAGTTAAGACAGTTTAGACAAGTTATATTAATATTTTTTGGACGTCGTATCGTTCAAATCGTAAAAACTACTACATTACATTATCAGTTTTTATATGTATGGGCTTTTAAGCTGCAAAAGTAAATGAGTATTTTAGCAGGGATGCTCTAGGACAGTGGTAGCGAACCTTTATCTTTCAACGCGTCATTTTTTTAGGTTAGTTAAGCCGTAGTCATGCCGTCAAAATTTGTTTGACTTTGTAATTATTGAGAAAAAAATAATATTAACGCAAAACTGTTTATTTAATACAAAAGAATACATATTGTAATGTCTCAGTTAGTGTGACTTTTGCTGTTGAAGCTTAGATGAAAAATAAAAGTTTTATTAGCATTATAAGATGTTACTTTTAGACGAATTCATGCTAACCTGGACTTCCACCAATCGAATTGGGACAAGATCAGTTTATCAAGTGAGGTTACATCAAGGCATTTGAGTGTTTCTGATACAAACTTTTTTAATAAAATTTTACTTATACAAACATGTTCAAGAAATCAGATATAATTATTTATCTTATTACTGTTAATTTTTTTCTATATAATTAGATTTTTTCTATATAATCTATATATAGATAAAGAAAGAGAATGTATTATCCTTCTACATTTCTTTTGTTAACGCACTTAAGCACGTCTTGATACAATTAGAGAGGTCACACGTGCCGTGGCGATCTACGTGATTTTTGTTTGGACTAGATCTTTTTGTTATTGGTGTGAATTAATCTAAATATTTGAAAATCAAAGCTATTACAGTAATATAGATTTCCTTGTAATTAACAAAAGTAAATCACATATTCAAAGCTCTTGATTTGATTCGAACTTTTAAATGCAGAAGAAATGTTCGATAAAACAATATATGTAAAGTTAAAGGATTAGAGGAGATCTGAAAGTTGCGCCAGGAACATATAAATTGAGCAGCAAAAGGTAGTATGGACGTGTAATGCGGAGTGATGAAAGGCATATAACGAAGAAAGTAATGATAATGAACGTGGATGGTGACAAGGGTAGAGGAAGACCGAAGAAATTATGGATGGACTGTGTGAAATACAACATATGTAAGAAGGGTGTGAATTCAAATATGACAGATGATAGAGGGATATTGAAGAAAGTACCAACTGCGCCGACCCCACATAGATGGGAAAAGGATGATGATGATGTATAGTTAATCGATTACCCAATGAGCTAGTCCAAAACCTGATAGAGATTGCTTTTTGTGCTAATCCCGATTAAGTAACTGTCATGAGAGCTTGTTTATTGGTTATAGTTGCGACATAAGTCTACAAAAGTTTTAACTTAAATGTTCCATAAAAGCCTTACAGTGTATTCCATTTAAGGCACACAATACGTGGAACATCGATAAATTCCTAGGCAAACTGCTCCAGAATTAACGTTTTGAATATAGAGTAAAATACCACAGTTAAATATATATATTTTTGTGCCAGACAAGTATTAGTAATCCAAAAATAGCATAGCTTAGCGTGTATTGTGATAGTCCAATCCGAAGTCTCCTCTCGGAGGTCCTTGATCGTAATCACTCCATGGAGCGTCAACCTAAGCAACTTAAGAGCATGGTGACAATCCGGTTACAATAATTAAGTATCGGCCCGAGCCGAGGCTACTGAAGGAGTTCTCGAGCTTAGTTTAGTACAAAGATATTTTGGCTAAGCACCTTTTGCGCTCTACCACCTCAAACTTGGTGTAGTTTTAGATGGCTCCTCCAGGCGAACATTGAGAAGTTCGTTATAAAACTAACAACCATTTGGAAAATCGATAAGGAAAAGAGGAGAAAGACATGGGAAGTGGCATATGAGACACAGAAGTAGCTAACCCCTTGAACAAATTTTCTAGAACTTTACTACAGTGAAGACTGAGGACGGGGTGGCTGAAAATTGCGCAGTTTCCAGTGTCAAAATAGAAGCAGCAGCAGACGAGGTTTTTCCCTTTAATCCAAAGTTTATGTGGTTTTGTTTTCTCCCTTTTTCGACCTCAAGCTCCTTGTTTAAATAGGTCGTTCCCCAACTTAATTTTCAAACATTTCATTCATTCATCATTCTTCAAAATAATCTACAGCTTTAATTTTATTTGCATGTTTATAAATATGAGTCGCCTGGGTAAAATACAATAATTCACACAACAATGAACAATACAGTCCTGAGGTATCGGTTCAATCGTTTCAAAGTTTACCCGTTACAAACAAACAAAACTTTTTCTCTACAATATAAGTATGGATCGCATCTAACTAAATAAAACACCATTGCTTGTAATTCTTAAAGTATCATTCAAAATGCATCATCAGTTTTAGTTTTCTTATTGCAATTGTTAAAAAAGGTCTATTTCGCTTTGCGTACTTTCATTGTGATTTATAGTGGTTGATCGTACGTGCTGGTTATGTCTGATTTAATATTTCTGCTAAGTAAAGAATTTATTGCGATATTATAGTTTTACAGCTAAATTTATGACTAAGTGCAATTGTACGTCGACTTTTCTTTAAAGCTTATGAAGCTTTCAGCTGATGTTAAGACGGATTTCTTAAGTATGCACAGTAGCCGACTAATACAAAGAATAGGGAGCGATAATGTAGTCACCAAAAGACCACATAGTACAGGCGGTTTTCTTTTGCTTTTTCATTGTTTCGATGCAAGATATGATTGTTGTAAACAAACAAACGTCATTTACCATACATGGCAGCCATTACACTTTTTATACTTTTATCGGAAATGTTGTAATTTAGAAAAGTAAAATTGTGTAATATGGATAGCTAATAACAATAGGTAATATGAGAAAAGGTTGTTTTTCGAAAATATTTTGAAATTTACAAATCTTAATGTAAAAAGCATTGTTTACAAAAATCATACCTTGTTTCATTATTGATTATTGTACATATACCTGAAGGAATCAGATGTAACCCAGAATTACCCTTCTTCAAGCCTGTCTTTTGTGAGGTCGTGGTATTTAATTGGTTGAGCCGGCAGATCCGTGCAACGGATGTTGTTGTCGCGGCCTCTGCCACTGTTAGATGTCTACATATGTATTTTTACAATAAGTTATTCTGAGAGAAAATAAGTGATTCTGAGAGACGTGACGTACAATGGGAAAGGGTTATTAAGACTACTTGTAACCAACGGACATACATGCATGTAGCTGTGTAAAGAGGAGAGAGGTGCTCTATCCTAATCTGTCCACTCTGTGTTACATGAGTGTTAATTTTATAGCGCTCTTTGCGCATAGTATCGGTAGCACACCGAAATTAATTTTTGTTTTTGTCCGGTAAGTGAAGTATTATTGGTAAAAATGACGATATTTGATATCGCCTCCTACACAAAAACCTATAAAAAGCAATCTGTCGGTGCCAATTTCACATTACACAGAGAGGTCTTTTTATAATTGAATAATTGTTGTCAAGAACGGATAATACACATTTACATCAAATCGGCGTTTGTATCATTTATTTTTATGAAAAATTTAGCAATTATTAAAAGGCAAGGTTTTCCTACAGAAACAGCATCGGTAAAGATCTCAGCTGTCTAGAATTGTGCGGCTATCGAAGCTATGGCGGTTCGGAAGAAGCCTTGTTCCTGGGTATGGTTTGGATGATATGATAAGGATCATGAATTATATTAAAATATACATCCTATAAGTTGTAAAATAACGTGTAAAAATTCGGAATGACAGACAGACTGTAAATTCTTAATTTTATCATATTTTATTCTATTTTTTTTTTGTGATAAAATAACTTAGTATCTATTTTCCGTCCTTTTAATTTAATGTAGAAATAAAAAATTATTTAAAAATCTTTGATGTGATTGTCTAAGCCCTTTATAAAATCGTTTTGATGAAAATTCCGACGCATAATCTGTTTTGAAGAGTCTCTCTGGTAGCTTGTTTAAGAAGGGCCCTTCAATATACGGAGATTATTATGTTCTTATGAATTTATAAAATGTTATTTGTACATTTTAGCGTGTATATATTGATGAGTTTTCTACTTAGAATTTGTTGTATATGCCTTGTAATTGTTTAATTAGTACCTATAATAGAATAGATATATTATTGATCTATAACATGTCCAATTGATAGTGATGAATCGTCGTTATTAAACCTTTTCGTATATATTTAGTTTTTTAATCTATTGTAATTTACAAGGTTAATCATTTATGACTTATGTTTGACTAGCTAGTCCGGCAAACTTCGCTCCGCCCTATAATTAATAGATGGTTTATGTTTTGGCGATAATGCCTTACATATAAAAGATAGATATATGCTATCGCGAGTTTTTTTGTGGGACTATTAAGGGTAAATTTCCATTGTACATTATATATGTGTAACTCTATCGGTTTTGGCAGCGCACGCCAGAATAGCTCGCACATGGTGGAATTTTTTCCTCCTTACATGACACTTATGGTTATATTTTAGACAATTCACACAATATCTTTATAAATTATACTCTATGTGTTATTCTGATGTATAAGCTATATTATTGTAAATTTTAATTAAAATCCATTCAGTAGTTTTTGCGTGAAAGCGTAACAAACATCCTTACATACAAACTTTCACGTTTATAATATTATTTGTAGTAGGATATAGATAAAAATTTCTAATGTCAACAGATCGGTGAAGTACAGTAATAAAATGTTAAAAATGTAATAATGTAACTTTATAAGATCTTCATTATAAAATTTTAGACAAAAAATACCTGTCTCTTTTAAATATTACTACATCGCTTTCTGATATAGTCTGTTTAAGGTTTGCCGGGACTCGATGTCTATACGCGATTCAATGTCTTTTTATTTATGACTTTAGCTTGTTTGTTTTTATTGTCTACTTTACTAAAACTTCTCCTTATATTACATGCATAAAATACTGAAATTGTAATAAGAAAATAAAATTAAAATATTTTAAAGAAATATGCCATCTAGCGATCAATGTTAGAACTAAGACAACCATGATATTCAAAAAGCCAAAGCGCTACAAACTTTAATACAAATTGATCAAGTTAGGAATGTTGTCAGTGGAAATTTATTTCAGTGATAGAGTACGAAATTTTAAACGTATTTTTAGTTCACATTTATTTTTTCGGAATTGATTATTTCCAAGAAGTTTTATTTTATTTTACTTACAAAATTCAAATACGTTATAAACGGTTCTTGGACATTTCCAAGACAAAAATTATTGAGTTTTTGAAACTTGAAATATTTTTCTTGGTTAATTTAGTTTAGTTTAAGACTTTATTTTCTTTAAATCGATTTATCGGTTTCGGAAATTAGCCCGAACAAACACGTTGATTTTACGTTTGTATTGACATTTCAAAATGAAAGTTTATTACCATATCCATAAAAAATAAATTATTACCATATCAAAAAAAAAAGAAACGGAAATAAAATGTAAAACAACAATTACAAGCCGTGCACATCTAGTCGGTTCTTTATTAATAAAAATACATACATACAACTTGCTTTTGAAGCATGCAAGAAAGCAACTTTTACATGAATTTTACAAACCTAAATGAGTTTCTCGGAAACTAGATACGTCCTCGCTGGAATGGTTGTTCATTTGTCAGGACGCCTTTATTAAATTAGCTTTCTAGTAGTGCCCGCGCTTTGAGATCGTACAGACATTTATGTAAGTTAAATGACCGTCGGAAATAAAGTTTTTATGCTTTTATTCGTAATTTTTTTATTACCTCTAATACATACATATGACAATACATATATGAGAAAACGAATCACCTGATGTTAAGTCACCTCTATCAACATCAACTATTATAATAGGTTCAGATGCATTACTAGCCTTTTTGGAGAAAAGAGGAAGAGTTATGAAAAGATATGGTAAAAAAGAGAAGATGAGAAGGAAATCTACTTAGCGAATAGTATAAAACAATTTCTACCTGTTTTTCATCGATCTTATTAGGTCGCATACTAAAGATTAAACAAATTTTAACCATTGGATTTTTCGTAAGCTTGAAGAAAACTGAAAACTCATAATGATAATTTAATTGTCTTCCTCAATCCCGACCGTCTTATTATTATAAAACTAGCTCTTGCTCACGGCTGCGAACGCATTTCTTTCTTATTTTTCTCACTGGATGTTTTTAACTTGAATTTGCGTAATATAACATAAAATTATAGGTAAATGTGAAAAAAGTAAAACCGATATAATATTACATTTTTTATCCGTTAGGAGGTTTTTTCTCAAGATAAAATGTGTGTTCTCGTCTTTAACCCTGACAATGTGCCAAATTTCATGATGATCTGATTGAGTCGTTAAGGCGTGTAAGAATGCTAACAAATATTCTTATATTCGCATTAATAGTATAAGTTAATATTAAGCGCGCGCTAAGTCATCTAATAATAAAAAAAATAAGCATTAACTAAATAAAAGGTGTATTACAGTTTCTCTGATATCGCGACTTCAGAGTCAAGTACAATACTTTAGGGACGCTTCGTAAAATATCACGATATTAATCTCGACGTCGAGAGTCCTCAGTTTACAACTTAAAAGGGTCTCTCAAGAATTATTTATAAGAGTAATGGATAGCAAAAAAATTGTAGCAATCAATTGACTATAATGGATAATATTTATCCAGACCTTTTTTATTTTATTAGAATCTACGAATATACGAACGTGGGCGATTTGAAATTTTCACAGATGATGTATTTCTGTTGCCGTTACAACAACAAATATTAAAAAACAGAAAAAATAAATACTTAAAGGGTCTACCATACAACAAACCTGATTTTAATAAAGATAATTGAATGGAACTCTTCGTGCGCGAGTCCGATACACACTTGGCCGGTTTTTAATTTTTATATACATGTCTTATCAATAACAACGCGAATTCTCGTAATAATTTTGTGCACTATCTTTTGATACCTATTTGCATTGTCCACTATTGGTGTGTTGTTGTCAAGGACAATAACTTACTGATATCTCATCATTTTGTTAGATGGCGCTATATTATGACACTAGCAGCTTGCCCCAGCATGTAAATCAAGATGCTTATAACTGGGTCTAGCGCAGTGGTAACTGGCAATACTACCAACTAATACAGGTTTGGGCCACCTCGATTGGGAAGGAACCACGAATCATAAGCAGTGGCCTAATTTTGAAAAGTGGTAGAGTCCGCAACAAGGCTCGACCGGTGAAATACTACGACCTTACAGAAGACTGATGAAGTCTGATAAGTGAGGTGCTGAAGGCCTAATTCTGGTCCTCTTTCCCCATCCTTTCGGCATAAGATGGATAGGAAAAGGAATTATCTGTTTGCCCCTTCCTCTGTCAATCCCCCTAGCTTGTTGCAGATTCCTATGGTTAGAGGTCACTTAATATCAGGTGAAACGCTTCCTCGTTTGTCTTTTATGAAAAAGCATAAAAGCAAGTAATCCTATCTCGATATGCTTATTTAAATTAATTAAAATTATTATTACATCTGATGAAATAATAATTCTACAGTTAATATTCCACGTAAACACATAATGAATGAGTCCGTATCGAGATGATCGCTTTTAAACTCATTTTAGTAACAATCAATTAATTAATTGCTTTCAAAATATACCGAGGCGTTTCATTCATCAAATTTATAAGCGATTACGTCTTTGATTTGTAAATCATTGGACGAAATCTGTCGTCTTTAGAAATCGAAAGATAAGATTCCTTTGAATGTAAATAACTTAATAAACATTATCAATAAATAATCTCGAATACGAAGCTTGTTTGAGAATTCCCAACTCAATGTCTATTGATAATCCTCTCCTATTTGAAGTTTTAAGACAGGTTATGATTCAGGGAAAATTATTAAAACAAAGGTATGTTGATAAATCTTTTGATAGAATTTAAGATAGATCTTTTAAATGTTATAATAATTAAATATAAGACAAAATAAAGCGAGCGTAGAGATCCTTACGCAACGCATCTTCCTCTGGTGTTGCGAAGGCTCGTTTGCCCCCTTATGCTATGAAAAAATGTTATACAAAGGAATTACTAACTTAAAACTGTTAGCATTCCTCAACTGTATAATTCTCGCTAAACTGAATTACGCATTAACATGTCTTCATTACAATTTCCAAACAGATAGAAACTTAGGAGCCGCAAAGCACTGAGCGGACGTGGTCGCAGACACGTATCGCTCAGTAAAAACGTATGAAAAAACGCAGTACACAATGGCCGCCAGTGGTTTGAAGTCGATCCTATGACCTTATAACCTACGACGACCCTATGACCAGCATCTTTCCACTTGCTAGGAAAGACTTTAGTACATTACTTTACTACTAGGTGACCGCGCTTCCTCTTTACCTATAAAACTTCAAATAAACTAATTAAAGAACGTCTGCCATTTTAGTACATATTTTATGATGTCAAATGAAAAAAGAAACAACTCAGTAGTACTTTTCTGGAATAATTTTCTATCAGAACCAGTACGACCATGTCGTCGGATTAAAGCGCAGCGAGAAATTGAAATTGTGAGATTAAGCTCGATTTATAATTTGCTACAGCACTCTATAGCTTAAGTCTAAATATAACAGTACCAGTTACACACTACCATCTATCCATATAGTGTTTTTATTTATTTTATAATCCTAGTAAATAATATATTATATAATAAATATTACCATAATATTTATTACCATAGTTTATTTTATTCTATGACAAATATTTATTGATTTATCTTTAGCGGCACTTACGGTCACAAGATTACGTGGGAATTCAAAATTATATTTAACAATTTATAAAAAACTGCACGAGGAAATTAACTGAACACAAACTCAGGAAAAAATATGATGATATATCTGTAGGCACTCCATGTCTGCCGATCCATTTGACTGATTACCTGAATTAGCTTTTGTTACACAGGACAAGCTCAATAAATAAATCAGTTTGATTAACAAAAATAAACAACTGGAAATAAATTTTGCGGAAGATTGAGTGATGAGACGAAAATAGAACCTTGACGAGTTATTGTTCAATATCTGAAAGGCCTTTAATTTTGACGGAGGCAGATATCGGATTTACGAGATTATGTTTCACCATTTGTTTGATATTATTAATAGACATAAACATATAATACTAAATTACACTTGTTCAAACACAAATATTTATAAACGGAAACTAACAATTGTAATATTCTCTTGTTACCACACTAATAAAGTATAATATAATAATAAATAATGTAAATCACAAAAACATAAAAAAATGTATTAAAAAATCATTACCTCATTCTGATACAATACAATAACGATGGAGCAACCTGTATATGACGTTATATGTACGCTCTCTGATTATGTAATGAAAATGTATTGTAAAACTATAAATACCTACAAATTTATACTATAAATAATTAGCGTAGTGATCAAGTATCTAACCTATATCAGGTCTTATGAAAATTTCATTCTAAATTGTATGCCTTTTTGTATCTTAATAAATTATTTTTTTAATAAGCTGGGAATTTAAAAAAAATAAACTTGATGACCTAATTGAGCTAAGCTCAATTAAGTCATCAAGTAAACTAAAAAGAAGATGACAGAAGATGCCACAAAAGCAAATAGAAAAAGCAACAGCCTTACAACACTTCATTGTTATGTTTCAATACATTGGTGTGTTCCAATACATATACCATACAGTAATTCATTAGAACAGACATACAGTAATTCATTAGAAGACAGAAATGCAATGCAAATCCTACTAATATTATAAAAGCGAAAGTTTGTATGTATGAATGTATGGATGTTTGTTACTCTTTCACGCAAAAACTACTGAATGGATTTTAATGAAACTTTACAATATTATAGCTTAAGTTAAAAGTTATTGTGATGTGTGCACAATAACTTATAGGCTATAATTTATGAAGTTAGTGTGTGAAGTCAAGTCAAGTCAAGTAAAAAATATTCCGCCATATACGAGCTATTCTGGTGTGTGCCTGTAGTGTGACAGCATATATCTATCTTCTATGTGTAAGCCATTATCGCCAAAATACCGAACCATCTATTAATTATAGGGCGGAACGAACTTTGCCGGGGTAGCTAGTCTGATAATATATCTATGGCATCAAATCTAGCTCCGCTTCCTTAACATTCGATTGCCAAGTTTAAGAATGTATTAAACATATGAGTTATATTAAAAAAAAACTATTTATACCTTGTTTCACAGCAAGATATAATTTTTGTAAACAATCAAACGTCATTTACCATACATGGCGGCCATTATACTTTTTATTATTTTATCAGATATGATGTAATTTTGTGAAAATCTTGAGATAAAGTGAAATGAGATTGTATAATATGTTATAAGGTAATGTGAGAAAAACAATCTTAATCTAAATAGTACTTAAATAATCTCTCGGCTAAGATATATTCTGAATCGTCTAACATAGTTTCCCGTTAATAAAAAAGCGCTTTCCGGTCAACTTCCTGAAAATAATTTTCTTGTAGATACCGTTCGCACAACGTCGCTATATTAAAGCAAACCGGGAAATTGAAGATGAGAGATTCAATTAAGTCGCAGTTATAATTTTATTTCCTCATCTCTTAGATTTGAAATTAGATGACGTTCTCCTGAGAAAACATGTCTTTTAGATAGTATTTTCTTAATTAAAAGACATATAATGACATTATAACCATAACGGGGTAGTGAGACATAAAGACATACCGTGTGGAAGACTATTAAATTTATTGGTTATTGATTAATAATATTGATGTGTAGTTACGCGTTGATATATTCTTGCACTGTTTATCTGTTTATCTATGTATTTTTTTTTGTTTTTTTTTTATTTTCCATATTTGTTATTATAAAGGTTATCGTGTAAACTAGTATGTATAGTGTAAAATTGGTTGCGTACTGTAAGGACGCTATGCAGTTGTTTTTTTTTTAAATAAATAAAAAATAAATAAATAAATAAATAAATTGAGTGCTTATTTGTAACATTACACGAAGTTAACGCTTTTAAGCGCCAATAGCCTAACGGTTAAAGGAGGAACTGTGATACATGCACAACATGTTCAGGGTTCGAGTCCCACATTCGACTACTGTCGTGAATCAGGTCCTATAATAAGTTTAAATTATTATAGGACCTGATTCACGACGATAAAATAAATCCCGAGCATTCAGTTGCTCACTACCAACTCAGTTCCACTTGCTTTTCTGTGGAGACTTTGGCTAGCCTTCACACGTGTGACACAAGATCGGCAACAGTAGTTTGCTATAAATTTTAAAATCGATTTCAATACTGTGTGTATTTAAAAACTAATTTCCAGTAAGCAAAAGCAATTTGCCCGTTTTAATTATACGTTACGTACTCTGTTATCGAAAATAAATTTCGATGTATCCCGACCGAAAATTAATTACATAGTTCACAGTTGATTCCGCTTTTACAATTCCCCCTATTACCTCCCCTCTTTATAAATATACACGTACATACATGTCCTCCGCTCCTGATTAATATCTACGCAGAATTGGGTGGCGTTACATCGCTTCGCCTTTATTTTTATGAAAGAAAGATGAGTGGTTAAGAATGATAGGCGAAATTTATGATGTAAAAGTAAATGGCGGTGTTCATAGTTCACCCCTACTATAGGTCGCACAGATATGTGATACATGACGAAAGAAATGAGACATTAAGAGTACTCAAAACCAATATATGCTTAGATGTATGGATGTAGAAGAAGCGTGAGATGTGTGCCGGGGCCATAATAAATGGACATCCATTATGTCTGCCTACCTCTCTGAGTTGCGGGCGTGCTTGTTTATTCATATAAGAATTATAAAAAGGCTTTACTTGCTATATGTTAGCTCATATTAGGGCAACTTGTGAAATTCTGTTCCTGAAAACACAACATTGCATAGTAATTAGACAAAATGAGCGTACATTTTCGTGAGGCATGCATGAGGCATTAATTATTTTTATTTACAAAACTCAACATGTTATAAAGGTGAAAAACAATTTTCTCGTTTTACATGTTGTAGTACAACCACTTCAATGCAATTAAGGCCACAATCAGTTTTACGGCAAAATTCCAATCGCCTTATTTGTTTTCTATCAACCTCCTAGTCAATTAATTTCGAACTGGATTTTATTTTTCCTAACGAATTCTAAAATTTTATAGTGGTGTTCGAAGTTCTAATTTACTTCGGATCTTTTATGCGTTAAAAATAGAGTTGAATACAAAAATCCTTCTTTAGAGTAGTTCCCGTTACACTTCTTAGCTAACGAACCCGATTCTATTGAATAAAATGTACTACATATTGAATAACTTTTTTTATAAGAAAAGAGGGCAAACGATCGGCGAGAACACTGAGGTGATCAACGTCGCATATGGACACCTGCAACACCAGAGGAACTGCAAATGCGTTTCCGGCCTTTAAGAAAAAGATAAGCTCGCTTCTTGAAGGACCTAAGTCCTACTGGTTTGGAAATACCTCCGAGGACAGACCGTTCCACAGCGCGACTGTGTGTGGCAGAAAATTTCGCGA
>JWHW01053466.1:379713-397784 GCA_000931545.1 Papilio glaucus | reverse complement strand
CAGAACAAAACTAAACACTTATTTTTATAGTCGGAGGCGTTTATTATGAATATTGTAGTAACGACGTATCATGTCGAATGTAACCAACTTATTTTTCTTAGATAAACATCTTTTAAGATATTCTTTTTATTTAACTATCATGTTTAGCTTAACGAATCCAGTCTAAAATTTATTTTTCTTCGTCAGTTCTCAATTCGACTTCGCCAGTTTATAAACTGTCGAGAAATTACAAGTCAAATTGTGAACGATTCAATTTGCTGACAATTTATAATATGCATAGTCTGATAGTAGACTAGCGAACTTTACAATCGATCGGTGACATAAATACGTCTTCTATGACGTGTCTGTAATTTCTCGGTCGAAATGACCTATTTGTAGATCAGGTGCTTGCTTTCCCACTGCTCGCATCGCAATTTTAAACTGCGTACCATTATAAAATACCAATATGCGACACTTAAAAAAAAATAAACTTAATTCAGAGTAGTTACACACAGTAGGATTAGGAGTTGTGTCGGTTTGTTTATTTGATTTATTAAATAAAAATATACATCATTATTTGCTAAGATGACTGTGTTCATGTCTTCTTATATTTATAAACATTTGACGCAACGCTTATAGTAATCTGAAAGGCAAAGTTAAAAGAAAATAAACGAAAACAACAGGCTCACGCGGCTTTGTATAAATCACAACCAAATAAACAAAATCACAGTATGGTCTCTACAATTTCATTTTTCAGGTACACGAGGCACTTTATATGGTTTTATTATTATTTATAAATATTTATTATTTATATTAACTAACTATTTAACATGTGTTTCACCGCGATGTAGAGTAAACAAGCTGTCGCGATATTACAAACATTTGTTTCTACTCATATTATATATTAATTATACATATAAACAGTGAAGTGCGTATGTATGTTCCCTATAGACTTTGAAACGGCTGGACTTATTTTGATGAAATTTTAAAAAAACGTTTAGATTTGTCTAGCGGGTGATCTTGTGAAGTTTGGTAGCGATCGGATGAACACAATTAGCGCTACCCGTGCGAAGCCGGGGCAGGTCGCTTGTTACTTATATTAAATAACAACATAAGACGACGATAGAAAAAGCGCAATTATGAGTAGGGAAGAATTGCATATAGGATGGCATGAGCAAGAAAGGAGTGACTCATCACAGTGATGACGGCTGATAGACAGGCGTGGAAAAAGGAAACGTATTGTGCCGACCTCAGTGTAAACAGAGCAATCTGATAGACTAGTGTGCGCTGTCCGTAAGAACATATGTTACCGAGACGTGACCTCTCACTAGGGGCACCATAAGGAGGCTCAAAGTCGCTCAAAGGCACCCTAATACAACCTTTGAGTTTGGAATCCATGTTATTATTTTACTTCTGACGTATCAAGACAACACGACAATAATGTGTTTCTACTTTCCGTATTCTTTTATTACTTTAAAACCATTGTAAAAATACTAAAGTACGATTACGCAGTATTATTTCAATGAGCTGGTTTTTAAATAAAGCTAAAAGGTTTGCTAAGAACAGCAGAGGCCATACATATTCGATCAGTTAACACGGTAGCGCAGTTAACAATGCAAGAAATAATGCGATAGCATTATCACTTATGTTTTATTTGTAGGATTATTTGGCACAACAATTTCAGCTTAATTATAGATCTTTTCACAACGCGTATTAATTAGATATTACGCACGTTGTACTCATAAATACAACTGTACTCTCTTCTCCATATCTATTCCCCCGACTCACCATGTCCAAACCGTGTGCGTGTGAAAAGACCCTAAATCCTCCGAATGTTACATATGTTGATTGCCTGTTACAGATTACAGATGTAGGTTATTTTTGAAGTGACAACTTCTGTAGCCGCGTTGGACGATATTTGGTAGGGGAAAATCTCATAGCTTCCCGTGAACAACGAGTCAGCATGCTTGTTTCAATTTAGATCAGTTTCGACGATTTTGTTTTCATTTATTTTTCTTGCTTTCAATTTTCAAGTATATTGTTGAGAGACAAGAGTTTATTTTTGAACTATTGTCAAGCCTCTCCACCAGTTTTGAGTTTCGACTTTTGTTGGCAGTCCTTATGACTGCTTGCTTTTGTTGTTCGCCTCCTAGCACAAAATATACACAGCAATATACACATACAAACGCGCTCGCACGCGCACATCTGTGTAGTCAAGACGTCTACGGCAAAACAAAACCAGTAAAATTCATATTTTTTTCAATATTTAGCTGGAAACATGTTTAAAATAATATCACTGACCTCTATAAAATAAATACTCTGAACTGGCTGCGCCTTAGAAATTGACAGCTATTATTTTTTGCCGTTTTGAAGCGCCTCGCCAGAGGGGACGGCTAACTGTTTTGCTCAAACCGTCTCCTAGTTTTTATAAGTTTGTAAGGTTTAATAGTGCATAAACTTTGTAGAACAGCTTTTGAGTGATAATAATATTATATGGTTTGTTTTTATCAACAATGAGAGTGTGTATGCTTTGCAAAACTCGCACCCCGCAGCTCCATCCGCACACATCCCGATCCCAATGTGGGAATATCAGGATAACAAGTGGCCATGTGCTATTTCAAACTATAATAGAGGTCCATGCCGATTCTGACACGTTTCATTTTTGTAATGTCTTCGATTGCGTATATTATCGCCTGCGAAAAATGTAAATAGATAAATAAATAAAAATGTTTATTTTTTAATTTCTTTATCTATTTACAGATGATAATGTCAATTATGTAGGTAGGTAAATACTGAGTAGAAACAATTATCTAGGATTAGGTGCCCTTATTAAAAGATATCATATTTGAGTTGCTTTATGTGACGGCCGTAATATTAGGATTACATAGTAATAGAATTTACTTGATAAGGAACATTTTAATATCATTGACCTTTTATAACTTTCACGTGAATGCAGCAAATAGCAGACATAATCTTCTGATAAGTTAACTGACCGATATTAATATGTATTTATTTAATAATAATTTATATGTCACTGACCAAATGTGAACTTCAACAGCTTATGGTCGGACTAGAGATATTATAAACTGTCAGCGAATTATGAACGGAACGAATTATTCGCAATTTGACGTGTCATTTTTCAACAGTTTATAAGCTGACGAAGTCAAATCGTTAAACTGAACTGCTACCCATAGACAGCAACACAAGCTGAGTTGCAGATGCGAGAGGACTATAATTAGGCCTCCGGCACCTCACTCATGACAGTAAGAGCAGAATACTTCTACTTCACAGCTGTTATCTGTGAGGTCGTGGTATTTCACCGGTCGAGCCGGTATATATATATAAAAAATATGCCGAATAATGCCGAAGTAGATCCGTGTATGCATGCATGCATGCATTGCGTCTACCTTTGTTATGTACAAAGGTAGACGCAATATATTCATGATTGCAATAAGCAATGAATGCAAAGCGATTGATATTTTGCATATTCATTACTATTATATTGTATATATTATAGTGATTAAATTGGTTAATTTTATCACCATATAAAAGTTTAAATGTTTTCATTTAAAAAAATCTGATTGACTGATATATCAACGCACAACACAAACTACTGGCTCTAGAGATTTGAAAATTTTCACAATGACTTAGAAGTAGGCCAGAACTTCAAAAGGATTTTTTTTTAAATTCATCCCCTAGTGGTTTTAAGTAGGAGCTGAAATTTTGTATGGAGAAATAAATATAATCCGATGTAAATTGTATAAGTAATTAATCAGCAAACAGCTTAGGATGGACATTCGCCTTCCATTATTTAGGTTTCTTTATTTAGATTGTCAACTATAAACTATTTTCGAACATGACCAATTTCAATCTCAAACTGTCACGAGAACTTAAATGAGTATTAACGTTAACGAGAAGACGTGACGATAAATAACAGTGTGGCTTATCAAAGTCAGTTCGCGCTCATTCCGCACGAGCGAACATAACGCGACACAGCGGCACACTATCGTAACGTGCGCTCGAGTGCGGTCGCGCGCAAACTCACTGCCAAATATCGCGAAAATAAAAAACAAACCGGAAAATCGTGACTCGAAAATCAAGCGACGAGTCCGACAGACGATAATGCGAACAGCAAACAAACCGTCGACAACTGCAAATTATTGAAATGAAGACAAACGCGAATCTTAACATCACGGACGAAAAATTAACTATAAAAATTTGTGCGGTTCAAGAAATGTTTAAAGTGCTCTTCGTTTTGCCAGAAGAGTGAAACGAAATTAAGGGACAGTTGAAATGGTAAATTGCCTTTTTAATAACTGTTAATTAAGATGAGACGTGGTAAAATTAAATCCAATTTGTCTGTAAACGAACGTACTAACGTATTTATAGGCGTTATAATGTTATCAGAATTCCATACAATTTACAATTGTTTTTGTGACCATGAGTTTATTCAGATCATTTATTTTCAAATGTCAAAGGAATTGCAAAAATATTCGTATACAAAAAATCACTCGCAATTTGTTTTAACAAATAACAATATTATCTACGTCTTCCTGTTGAAACCTGTTTCAAGAAATGCCGAATCGTCTAGTAGATTTCGCACTCACGAGTGGCAGTTGTATAAATATAATATTTGCTTTGTCATCGGATTGAACCAAGTAATTTTAATTGAAAATAATAAGTCGCTTGTAGAAATACTCATAAAATTTGAAAAATGTCGTTTTAATGTTATTAAAACTATTTTTTATACGATCCAGTATTTAAAGGTACGAATTTTCGTTCCAGAGCATTGAACGCGAGCAACGTTAACACAAATGTGGACCTACTCGAGCGTGGACATACCCGGCGCAAGAATCACTCGAGCAGACAGATTCAGGATTTATTTGTCCGAATGTGTTGTGTGCTTCTGTATACTTTTTTTCATCATTTGTGTCGGGTTACTTCTCTATCTGTTTTTCCATCTGTACAGTACAGTGACAACAGCTGGAAAACTCGTCGAGAATTTAGCTGAAAGCTAACAATAAAAGTGTTGTGGCAATAATGGTCACATGAAAATCAAAACAATATCAATGTTTCCAAAAGATTGACGTGTTCTTATTATGGCAATAATGTGATTGAAACCAAAACTCTTGTACCAAAACTTAATTATTAAAATCTTATAGTTTTGATTAGCGATAGTTTCGTCGGGTGAAAATGCTACCACGGCGTCTATTTCTACTGTACAGTAAAAATTATTGGTAGAAATAGACGCCATATTAGCTAAGTATGCCAACATTACTATGGTCTTGTGTGAAGGGTGCTTTAGTTGTTATAGTTAAAAGTCTATTAAGAAATACCAGCTTATGTTTTGGGATGACGAGTGTGAAATGTAACGTTAGATAAGAGTATGTTTTAAAAATTCTGCACATCACTACCTATATTTACAGAGCGTCTCACGGCGATGCCATTCGAACGCGAAGTACTTTAAATATTGTACAGGAAGTAAAGGAAACTTCATTTTAGTTTTTCATATAATTTGAACCGCATTCAAATATTTTTAAATAATCGTTTGCTTACACATGGAATGGGGGCCGCAAAATGTGAAAATAAAAAACACGTGAAGTTCACAATAAGGTCGAAAGAGTTATCATAAGGATTGTTTTTCTCTGAATTGCCATGTATGTTTTTCCCCTCCGAATCTTTTTCTTATTAGGAAAAGATGGGAAGTAGGAAGGAAGGATTGGGCGGGAGTAGGGATAGGAAAGGAAGAAAGAAATATCCTTTTTTCTTCTGTCCATTAATTTCTGAATTGAATCTGCAACTCATTAGCGTGTTGCAGCTCATGAGAAATCTGCGCGTTCAAAATTTTGACTATTTTATTAATGTCAATGGTCTTTTATCTAACAAGGTGTTTTCTTTATATGGAAACAATCCTTATGAGAAAACCATTTCCATCAGTATTATAAAATATTAATGTTTTATTTTATCATATTTTTGCATGTTCGATTCCTCACACAGGTAGGCGAATTTTTTTATTTATATAATGAAGTTTCTTTAAGAGAAGTGAAACTTCAGATCCGAAGTAAAACTTCCTATCTATATCATTTACATTACATCGCCTCCAGGTGGCATCACCGTGGGACATTCTGTATTGTACAGGTCAGTTTTATTACTTACCGTCAATTTAACTTCTAAATTCTTTAGTTACTTATTATTAAATAATACATGTTATCACTTAATCGACAATGTTACAAATTGTAAAATGTTGAATTACATTCTGTCAACAGTATACATTGTCGGTTAAATGTTTTATTACACTACAATCATAAACTATTATCAGTATGTTTTATTATGCTACAGAGTTAAATAGAGTTACTTCTAAGCATGTATAATCAAGGATAAATTTATATCCGTCCTCAACATTCCTGTAATGATTAGGCCAAATGATAGTATTGTTTATTTTATAATTCTTTTAAAAATGCATTGCAATTAATGAAATGTATTTACGATCACTCATGTATATATATTATATTAGCTAGCTATCCATATTATACAATTCCACTTCACTTTATTTCACGATTTCCACAAAATGACAACATTGACGATGGAATTATAAAAAGTGTAACGGCCGCCATGTAAATGACCTTTGTTTGTTTACAAAAATCATATCTTGCTGTGGAACAACATAAATATGTGGACGACTTATAAACATGTTTTATTATTGTAATGCGATTTCTCTTTAGTTTTCTTTATAAGCGATGTATTGTTAGCTATCATATATGTATATTATCAAAAACAAATAAGAATTTCAAAAAACAAATAAAAGCATTTCCTTATATATGTGTGGATTTTATTAAAAAATTGTGCAGATAATAGTAAAAAATCCGAATATGTCAATTTATGCTATAAAATAAATAAGGTACTGCACACGATAATATCTACACTTAACTCAGAACATATTTTTAAATCCTCATTGTTAAGTCGTCATGATATTTGTAATATAATCATATTATTGGCTATTCATCGTTCGTTAATCCGTTTACGATAAAACTTTGTCAATGCTTGCTCTTTCCATAATACAATAATTATTATTTATTTTTAACAAGTAAATATTAAACTAAAATTTTATATTAATAATACTTTTACGGAATTTACTAAACGTAGTACGTTTTAATACAATCAACCTATATAGTAATATTAAAGAGATGAATGAATTAGTTGTAAACTAAACTGAATTTAATCAGTCTTTCACCAAAACAAAGAAAATTCGATTATTAATTTTTTTTAATCTTGCTATATAATTATATACCTGGCTAACGCCGGGAACGAGTACCTTGTGAAGATAAAACGTATACCTTGTTTCACAGCAAGATATGATTTTCGTAAACAAACAAAGATCGTTTACCATACATGGCGGCCATTACACTTTTTTTAACTTCATCGGAATTTTTGTGACAATCGTGAGATAAAGGGGAGTGAAATTTAATAATATGGATGGCTAATGTTATAAGGTAAAGGTGAAAAAAGGTTGATTTTCGAAAATATTTTGAATTTACCGTAAAAACCTTTGTTTACAAAAATCCCAACTATAAGATACCCTTGAAACTGTTAGCAAAATAGTCTTGTTTTTACCATGTCTCAGTATTAGCATTTCGTGTTAGATACGTTGTATAATGTGTGCTCAGTTGATCTTCTCATTCATCGTGCCGGCGTATCAATGACTTAACTTTCCTAATATTACGTATCGTAAGTGACGTAACGATTCAAATCACTTGTAACCTTGTACTAGCCAGTGATGTGTTAAGTATATTATTTACATAATACCGAAATATTTAACATGAATATTTATTATCTTTTCCTTACTTTTATAACACGTAACTGAATATTTTAATTTAGTCGAATTTACGATGTTTGTGTGATTTGAAACATTACACGTGCCACGGGTTCGTAGAGAATATAAAAAAATCATAAATTCGCCCTAATGATTTGAGCATTGTAGTGAAATTATAACGTTTAATGATTGAGAACAAATATTTACTTTATTCACACATTCAGTTAAAATGGCACACATTAGTTGACTTACTCAACTTATAATTTTTTATAAAATAAATGCGATCACTATACCACACCGCAGTACAGATCGTCTGTAAGGAAGGAATAGGCCGCAAATGAACATTTTAACCGTAAAAACTCACTTATTGACAACCCTTAAAACAAAGAATTACGTCAACGGCGATATAAAAAAGAAACATAAAAATCTCAAGTTGATGTCATGTTATCTGACCTTGAATTACACATTCATTTATATATATATATATAAAATAAAAACTGAGTGACTTATATCAACGCACATCCCAAACTACTGGGCCAACTACTGGGTATTAGTATAGTGTAGTAGTAAATCTACATTTCATTTATCGAGTCAGGTGTTCAAAGACCAAACCGTTTTCTAGTTCTCTTTTATTCTACTTCTCATACTAGGGTAAGGAGCAATTTTATGCATGGTATGGGCATGTTATGAAGAAGGAATGGCATGTGGCAAGGAGAGTTTTAGATATGAATAAGTTGGTAGAGGTAGAGCTAAGAAAAGATGAATGGATTGTGTAAAAGACGAGATAAGCAAGAAAGGAGTTACTACTAGTCTATATCTACTACTAGAAGGAATTGAAAAAAGACGTGGAAGAAGGAAACGTGTTGTGTCGACCACGTCGAAACAGGGCAGATTAATGATTAAGATTTAAGGGTAGTGTCTACCTACAGCTTTTTTTTTCTTTTGTGGGTACTAGAGAGCACATAACATCAAGTGATGATCCATTTGATAGTTTACTCAGTCTCTCTATAGATAAAATGAAATAGGAATAAAATCTATCTAATACCTTTGAACAAGCAATTCTTGTACATACATATATTAGTATACAATGTGAATATCGGAAACGGCTTCAACGATTTTCATCAAATTTAGTATGCAGGGTGTTTCGGGGGCGATAAATCGATCTAGGTAGGATTCATTTTTAGAAAATGTCGTTTTATCCGTGTTCTCAGGCAATAAAAGCGCCGGTTCGAATCTGTCGATGTCTTCAGTCCGATTATTTTTTCCCTTTTTTTGTAAAAAATATTATTCGGATATTCGTATCTAAAACGTAAAAAACACGATTTACGAAAATAATACCGAACAAAGCTCAGTCGTCCAGGTACTTTTAATTAAAGCGTTGATGTCAATGGCTTGTAATTACAAAAACAAACGATGCGAGATATTTGCTCCCGGTGAAAGCAATAAATATCATTAAAATACATAATGAGGTCTTATGAAGAAACTCAGAAATGTAAATTGAATGTTTGCGAATTCAAGATAGCAAACACCATAATTATTATCCACTATATCCTAATTACTAAAAAAGGCTTACTAAAAAAGGCCAATATAAGGAGCACCCATAACCGACGAGCACGTATGCGTAGATGTATGAATGTAGAAGAAGCGAGAGAGGTATGCCAGGATCGTGCCAAATGGAAATCCGTGGTCTCTGCCTACCCCTCTGGTTTACGGGCGTGAGCGCATATTATTATTATTATCCTAATTAATAATATAAATGCGAATGTGAGTTTGTTTGTAACGTTTTAACTCCTTGACGACTCAACCGATCATCATGAAATTTTGCATACACATTGTCAGGGGTATAGAATTATAATATTATTATTATAAATATATTGATCTGAAAAAAATCACTCAAATTATGGTACATCTGAAAATTGAATCCAAGACTCACACAGTAATTACTAGTTACTGTAACCGCTGGGCCAAAATTGTATTCTTTTGTGTTGATAAAATCTCTACAGAATAATTAAATGAACGTATCCGAGAGCCGTTTCGAGTTGATAAGGCTGTAATACTCCTAATGATGAAGTAAATCAAATCCTATCACCTTTAAATAAGGTTGCTTATTTAATAATCGTCAAATAGTCGTCTCTCCTATCGCAATTCTTACATCAGAACAATGTCGAAGAAAACGGCCGTCAGTAGTAAATCAATACTTAGTGATATTTTTATGCCAACGGTCGTCTTAACTTCAAACCTTTCCACCGTAAATTGACCTTACGAACCTTAAGATTAAACTCCACACGCATATCAGTAACTTTAGGGATTACATATACGTACGTCTATTTCTAAAAGCAATTGTGTGCGAAACAAACTAATTTTGAAATGATGGTTCCAATAAAAAACCAGACTTAACTATATAGTCTGTTTTTTAATATATCATTTGTTTAAATAATAGAAAGAAATTGTACGTCCAATTACCATCTTAAGAACCAGACAAATTGAAGTGTACAGCGGTATTCTATGTACAAGGTATTTTGAAGTAGAACTGAATCAAGCAACAAACAATCTACAAAATTTCCCTAATGTTATTGATAAAAGAAACCCACAGACTCTTCAATGATGCCTCATATTTTCGAACAAAATACGTACGACTCAGTCAAAAGGTTATCCAAGTAATTCAATGGTTAACAAATTCCTCTTAAATCATAAGTTCTTTGTAGAGTTCTTAAGCGAAGAACAGTTCGAAAACAAAAAGTTCTACAGAAACTGAAGAAATCTTATTACGAATTTGCAAATCAAAAGTTCGGACCCGTTGTGAAGCTACATTTGGGGAAACAAAATTGTTGGAAACTTTTCGTTTTCTTTTCAGATAAAATTATTACGAAAGTAAACAATAAGTGTTATCACATGTTTGATATTTTAGTAGTTATTATATACAGATAAATTAAATCTATTTCATCTCCTCCTGCAAACTCTCCTCCTCAAACTGTCCGACTGACAGGAGTATTATGTTTTTCGAAGGTATATACATATGTATGTCCATTCCTTATGTCTTCATATAGCATAAACTTCATGACTAATTTTGAAGAGTGAGGTGTCATTCGATTCGTATTCCACCTAGTTACAATATTGAAAGATACAACAAAAATTTGATGCATTTGATGCATGCATTTGACGTGTGTATATGTATGTATGTATTGTATGTAGCCGCGACTTACGTACGGTCACGGGTTCGAACCCAGACGGGCGTTTTACTTTGTGTAATTTATTTCATCACCACTGCTCCAAATGTGGTGAAAGCAAACGTCGTGAGGAAACCGGCATGTCTTACACCCTCATAGCAGTCGCTCGACGTTCGTTTCCACCGACAAATGACGTCAAGTGTCATATTTTAAATGTCCTCCGACTTTCGAGACGATGACGTGATGTGTAGCGACAAGGCTGAGAATGTGGAGCTTTATCGCGGTCGCTGGGAAAGGAGAGTGTGGGAGAATACTTGTAAAAAGAAGACCTCGCGTCAATTTTCAAAAAAAACGCTATTATATTTTTATTTTTATTAACTCTAATTTCTTTAACTTGTATCTCTGCCGCGCTGCTACTAAACTAGGTTATGAAATCAGCTTTCGAGATCGTTACATTAAACCGCCATGTTGACGCTGCTACTTTTTAAGTCGCAGGAAATTTTAAATTTGACGTAATTTATCGCTGGAAACAAATGCGAGCGACTGTTATGAGGTCGTACCCCGAACCACCAAATTCAAAGACATATGACATCCACCAACTCTCATCGGGCCAGCGTGGTGGATTACGGTCCCATCCCTCTCTTGGAGAGGAGGCCTGTGCCTGTGGAGAAACATACTAAAAAGGCTGATTTTTTTTATTATATATACAGTTATATTATAGTATTAGATATGAGGCGCGGGGCTGCGCGTATAACGTTGTTTATACTATTCTAAGACGAAGTTTAAGGATAAGCTGTTTGTCAAGTCAATGACTCGGATGCTGATAACGATGAGACAGCTGCGTCGTCCTTTCAATGAAGGTCACTTGCGCTAGTTATGTGCAAATAATTATTGTCTTACTGTTACTAAACACGTAGCTTACGTCTAAGGCTATTTATTCCCTCAATTAATTTGACTTTGAGTGCGCCAACATAGGAGCAAGATAGTCTTATCTTTAATTTCTGCTGTAAATTGTAAAATAGAGATAAAATAAATACAAATAAAGTCATTACAATAGAAAATCATCAATTCGAAATATCTATTCTTTTTTTTTAATGGAAAAAGGCGGCAAACGAGCGAGCGGATCACCCGACGTCAAGTGAGCGCTACCCATAGACATCCGCAACAAGCAAATGTGTTGCAGATGCGTTGCCTACCTTTAATGGACAGAGGAGGGCATAGACAGTAATAAGGATATTTCCCGTTAACCCTCTCCCCGTCCAATCCTCCTCCCGTTCCCATCCTATCCTTATGAGGAAATGGTGGGAAGGGGAAGAGGACTAAAGTTAGGCCTCCGGCACCTTTTCTGTGAGGTCGTGGTATTTCACCGGTCGAGCCGGCCCATTCGTGCAACAGATGTAGTTGTTGCCGGCTCTACCACTGTAAACTATTGTATGATTACATGCGAAGCAGCGAGCAATAGTTAGTGGGATACGATGAAAATGTCAAAGAAATGCTGTGAAGAATAAAAATAAATCACCGCCTGAGTACTATGTCAACATTGTTTAATTATATGTTCGGATAAACGCCATTAGTGTTGATTTCGTATACAGTCTACTTATTGAACCAAACACAACAAGATAATACTTAGTCAACCATTATAACGCATCACATAAGATTAAATATTTACAATATTAAAAATGTGAATCATTTGACACAATATCACATTATGTTCTAGAACAATGCAAGATGGCGTCTGTATTACACACGTTTATACTTAGTATACAACTGCAGTGTGCCCAGACTATGAAATAACCGCTACGCTTTGCTATTGATATGACATATATCAATTTTATAAATACACAAAGCGCCTCGTGTAATGAAAATTGCCACAGTTGGTCGTTTGCCCGTTTTTACTTTTAAAAAACGGGGATTTATAGAATCCATGCGTTAAGATATTCCTTAAAAAAATTTGACTACTAGAGGCCTCAGTACCCACGCTTGCATCTACGTACGTAACTATAGTACTACGCGCGCACAATAACATAAGATTCCCGTGGAATGCGACGCAACCGCACACGTCGCAGCTCCTCGCGTACATCCTTGTTCGTACAACGAGCCGCGAAGGTATACATATTACTTTAAAAGTCCCAATAGAATATTGCACAGTGTAAAAATTTGTAAACTGTACAGGCTGCCACTATGACGTCATCGGACTCATATCTCACGTTATTGTATATGAGTAGTTAGTCTTATAATAATTACGAAAATATTACTCATCTCTTGTAGACTTGGCGTGTTACTAGACTTCTGGTATGCTACACGGTGTGATACACGAATAATTAGGTTACCATAGATTATATATAATGTATGTATAATAAGGCATATACAATACACACGAATATTTTCGAATGTTATTTCTTAATTCGCATGCGACATATGGTGAATGCAATACAAGCGAGTGATATGCTAGTCCGTCAAAGGAACCTTGATGTCTAATAAGGAAAACCCACCGAACCACTACTGAGCCTCACCTTACTTGAATTTAAATTAGGTCCCAGTTAAGTCGCTCACAATACTTCTATGTCTCTGTACTTAAAATCTTTATTCAAGCTCTTATTTCTTACTATTTTTAAATTAAATATCAGTACCATCTAGTTTACTGCTGTTAGAAAAAAGTTATATTTAGCATTTACGATTTTAAGGAAAACTGTTTCGTTTTTCTGTATTCTGTTTTACAGTCATGGCTATACTGTCTACAAGGTAAATTATTAAGGTCTTAATACTTCTGTCAATTATCAAAATTGTTCATTTTATTAAGGCAGATAATATAAATTACACAAACATTGGAAAGATGTTAGACATTTTTAAGTACCCATACTACATTAGATCTGCCTGATTGAAAACTGCTCTTAAAGCTAAAAGTGTTAAGGTAATCTTATAAGAAATGTTTAAATGATTTAAACTAGAAGAAGAAGATTTTAACTAGATTTAAAAAGGAAACCTAGTTAGTATTTATTTAACGAGCAAACATCATTAATACAAAATGTATTGCGACGGCAGTAATTGATTTGAAATTGAATTGACCGAGGTGATATTCATTTATACGTCTTCGTTGCAAGAAACGTTTCTACCATCAGTACTTGCTTTCGCCATATCAAACGAACTATAATAATAATAATAAATAATTTTGTTTTTTTGCATTGACTAGGCTCCGAAACTACTGAACCGATTCGAAAAATTTTTTCACTGTTGGGAAGCTACACTATCCCCGGATGATATAGGCTATATTATATTTTCAATAAAATTAGGAATCCTTACTAAAACTCCAATAATGTAACCCAAGGTGTTAAAAAAATTACCTAAAATATTCTTTACTTTTAAATTTGTTCACTATGTCTAATTTAACTTAAAAGATAGGATAGCTTTTTTTTCGTTTTTTGTTTTAGTGCTACCCGCGCGAAGCAGCAGCGGATCGCTAGTCTATAATAAAATGAGATGCGCCGTCCGGGATTCGATTCACGATAAGTGTACAGACGGACCGTTCGATAACTCATTATGACGTCATATATGTATGTGTTTTCATACGCCAGAATGAGCCGGAGTAGTCATATCGTTGGGTGCAAATCTCAATGTAGAATATTACATAAATACGACTAATATTTCCAATGACCGTATATGTAAGCCTCTAAGATGAGTTTTGACCTGTTTACATTAGGTCAACAGCCTTTTAATTTTAGATTGTTTGGCGTTGATCAGAATACTACAATTAGGAGAAGACTTTATAAGACAGTGGAGTTTGAAATTATCTATGGATACCTTAGTAATAAGGTAATAGAAATAATTCTAGGATACGACTTACCATCTCCTGATATGTCGTATTAAGGAATAGCGGCAGCTGTTAGACAAAACGCAACCCAAGCATTATGACTGAGTATTTGGGGTAAGGGTCTACAGCCTTTATTTACGAATTTTATTACTTCCTTAATTAAAATTATTAACTTACAGCTGTTTTCCTTAAAGTTTATTATAATTAATAAACTTGAATAGCACTACAGTGGATTACAGCCCCTTCCCTCTCTCAGAGAGGAGGCCTGTGCCCCTGCAGTGGGGAACATTCTAGAAAAGGCTGATTTATTATTATTATTTATTATAGTCAAATAATGAGTCGATCGTATTCAGTAACCTATTACTAAACCGGTAGAATAGTTAACCAAACTAAATAAAGACCGGTAAACTATGGTGTGGTAGTTTAGGTTCTCAAATGAATCCGGTAGGTGGCGTTGCCATTGGAGTTCAGGAGTTTCTTTTTTTACTTAAAACAAAATGAAAATACATATATGCATCTGCTAGGACTGCTAGGAGTAATGTAAAATTAAAGATACTGCGCCATTATCATTTCATACGTGTTCATACAGAAATAAGTTCTACTTCTTCTTCATTTCAGTCGATAACAGTGCTAGACCTATTATCCACCACACACCACCACCACAGAGACCGGTTCCCTGCCGCCCTCGTCCAGTGTACTCCAGCAACTTTTATCAGATCGACGGTCATCGTGTGGAAGGCCTATATACGCTACGGCGACCTGTACGTGGCCGCCATTCCAGGAGATAAAAATAACTAAATAACCTTTATCATATCATACGAGTAAATTTTCCATATGCAACGTAACATTTCCTTCAACGTAGAATGTTATCAGCGCACATATTTGCATTTTAAAAATCCTTACAGCATCTTTGCTTGCAAAACAAAAGCTGACGCGACGATAGTGGTGGGCTGTCGTTGCAATAAAATCACAAGATTAGGGTTGCCAGTCGCATTAATTTTAATCTACATAAATACAGCAGGATTATTTATAGAAAAAGGAATGGAAATCAAATCAAGGTATTAAGGTTACTGTACACTACTGACAAACGCCATTAACTTGTTAAGAAACATAATTTTCAGAATCTTAGCTTATCATCTAAATCGAATCTTTGGTTGTAATTGTTTTAATCCTTACAGTAGGAGAGCCCGCAACAGCAATATCTAATTTACGGATGTGCCGGTTCGACCGGTGAAATACCACGACCTCACAGAAGACATGCGTGAAGTAGAAAAATTCTGCGTTTCGTCCCATGAGTGAAGTGCCAGATGCCTAACTTCAGTCTTCTTTCCCTTTTCTCATTTCCTAATAAGTATAGGGTGGCACGCAAAATACGCACTGGTCGTGGAGTTGCGGAAAATAGCCCCCTACAAACTAACTAACTAAGGATAGGGTGGGAAGGGTGAGGACGAGGAGGGAATGAATAATAATAGGAAATATCCTTATCCTGTCTCCCTCCTCTGTCCTCTCTGATATGGATGCCTATGGATAGCGGCAACTTAACATCGAGTGAGATCGCTTGCTCGTTAGCCACCTTCTCCTGAAAAAAACCTGTAATTATTTAATAACTAATAAAGAGATTTGCCTAAAGTACTGTATTTTTTAAAGTTTTTATTAATTTTTCGGCAACAGTAGCTTCAACCCTATAACGATATCTTAGACGTGTCTCATCGCATGATGTTTACGTGTGCTGAACACACGACAGTATGTGACAATACATTTTGTCTAACTATGCATTGCCAAAAGCATTCAAGCATTATCGTAAGCATATTAATAGAGTTATTAATAACTGTTATATTAATGCACATTATATCATAACTAATAAACATAATTCACTTCAGATTAACTGGTAAGGTAATGGTAATGGGTAACATTAGATATTATATTATTCGAAATCTAAGTTACGTAATCCACCTAACGTTTAATAGTCCAATATTGGCAGTGAAGCTAAGAACTCACAGAGCAACTTTTACCCGTTAAAATCGGTTCAGTCGTTTCGGAAATTACCCTGAATATCCGGACAGACAGACAGCAAACATTTTTATATATATTTTATATCGTATATGTATACATCATATGTATTGAGTATGGTAATTTTATTTTGATATTACATACAGACACTGCAATTTTTAACCGACTTCAAAGAGGAGGAGGTAATCAATTCGTCTGCTTGTTTTTTTTTTATGTTTGTTACCTCAGAACTCCGCTCCTGGTGCACCGATTTCGATGATTCTTTTTGTTCGAGAGCTAATGCTTGTCGATTGGTCCCATTTTTTTTTAGTCAAGATCCAACCGGTAGTTTTTGAGTTATTCTTAATAATGCATAATATGACAAAGTTGAATTTTACTTTCTTGGCTTACGTAGGGTAAACTATAATTAGACTTGCATTCATGCATAATAATAAGACTTGCATTAAAATGATCTAAAAATGTTGATCCGATCGCTACCAAACACAGCTGACACTGACTGCAAAAATAAATATGATTAAGAATTGGTTCTTATGTTTGATTGCGTAAAATTATTTTATACTTTCAAGTGCATTTGTAGTTTTTGAATATAGTTTTTTTGAAGTAGCTTTTATTTTTGTTTAAAATTTTTTATTTATTTTTATACAAAACATAATTAACAAAAACGGTTCAGTTACGTTACCTCTTCCTGATACACTCCATGGTATCCCTGGAGTTCACCTATTGTTACTATCTATCGAGATATCGGCGAATACTTAACTTCGGACGGTTCATCTAATGTAAGTTGAAAGCAAAGGTACGGCCGTACTTCACACCGGGACAGCTTTTGCTTTATATAAAGCACAGATCCAACCGTGTATGGAGTACTACTATCATATCTGGGCAGGCTCAGCAAAATATCAACTTGTTTTTAGCATTAGATTCGGTGGAGAGGCGGGCCAAGAGGTTTTCAGAACCACTTCACTTAACATCAGGTACCATCGTGGACTTGCGATGGTTTATTCAATATTTATAATATAATATTTGTGTGTCGGTAAAATAAATGTAGAAGAATTGAAAATCGATCTCAAAATACAGTCGGTCTTGTTTAACAATTGAATCCACCTCTTGATTGTAGTTTTATCTCTATATTCGAGTATCACAAACTAATAACTGCGATTTCATAGAATTGTACATTGCTGGGAAGTTGAAGTTAAAAACTGTAATAGTTAGTCGGCATTACATACGGGAGCGGGATGTATTCGAAACTGAAACCAAAGAAGAAAATATGTTTAGAACATTACATACATTTTTGTTATAC
>JWHW01053466.1:355799-377489 GCA_000931545.1 Papilio glaucus | reverse complement strand
GAGGGAATGAATAATAATAGGAAATATCCTTATCCTGTCTCCCTCCTCTGTCCTCTCTGATATGGATGCCTATGGATAGCGGCAACTTAACATCAAGTGAGATCGCTTGCTCGTTAGCCACCTTCTCCCGGAAAAAACCTGTACTTATTTAATAACTAATAAAGAGATTTGCCTAAAGCACTGCATTTTTTAAAGTTTTTATTAATTTTTCATCAACAATAGCTTCAACCCTGTAACGATATCTTAGACGTGTCTCATCGCATGATGTTTACGTGTGCTGAACACACGACAGTTTGAGACAATACATTTTGTCTAACTATGCATTGCCATAAGCATTTAAGCATTATCATAAGCATACTAATAGAGTTATTAATAACTGTTATATTAATGCACATTATATCATAACTAATAATAAACATAATTCACTTCAGATTAACTGGTAAGGTAATGGTAATGGGTATCATTAGATATTATATAAATCGAAATCTAAGTTACATAATCCACCTAATAGTAGTCCAATATTGGCAGTGAAGCTAAGAACTAACAGAGCAACTTTTACCCGTTAAAATCGGTTCAGTCGTTTCGGGAATTACCCTGAATATCCGGACAGACAGACAGCAAACATTTTTATATATATATTTTATATCGTATATGTATACATCATATGTATTGAGTATGGTAATTTTATTACATACAGACACTTCAATTTTTAACCGACTTCAAAAAGGAGGAGGCTATCAATTCGTCTGCTTGTTTTTTTATGTTTGTTACCTCAGAACTCCGCTCCTCCGAACCGATTTCGATGATTCTTTTTGTTCGAGATCTAATGCTTGTCGATTGGTCCCATTTTTTTTAGTGAAGATCCGACCGGTAGTTTTTGAGTTATTCTTAATAATTCATAATATGACAAAGTTGAATTTTACTTTCTTGGCTTACGTAGGGTAAATTATAATTAGACTTGCATTTATGCATAATAATAAGACTTGCATTAAAATTATCTAAAAATGTTGATCCGATCGCTACCAAACACAGCTGACACCGACTGCAAAAATAAATATGATAAAGATTTGGTTCATATGTTTAATTGCGTAAAATTATTTTATACTTTCAAGTGCATTTGTAGTTTTCGAATATAGTTTTTTTGAAGTCACTTTTGTTTTTGTTTAAAAAAAAATATTTATTTTCATAGAAAACATAATTAACAAAAAAGTTTCGGTTACGTTACTTCTTCCTGATACACTCCTATTTTCTGTTGGTTGAAAATATTTCTGGGAGTGTATTTTATACGGCGGTGATACTCCTAACATAATGGATGAGACGTATAGATTAAAGACCCCAAGGGTAAGATTTCAGGTAGCGGCTCAACTTGGTATGCAGGTGACAGCACAGTTGAGATAAATTTACCAGTTGTTCGGACCAGTTGGGTGGTACCAGTGCAGTCTGAACGTGAGACCATAGTAGAGCGTCTAAGCCACACACTTAAGGCAGTCTCCTACTGCGGCAATGCCAATCTTGTGAGTCTCAATGTCATCAAAATGCAAACGTGTTTATTCAATGGCAATTCACCTTAGCTCCGACTCTTTACATGGCATCCTGGAGTTCACCTATTGTTACTATCTATCGAGATCTCGGCGAATCTTAACTTCGGACGGTTCATCCAAAATAAGTTGAAAGCAAAGGTACGGCCGTACTTCACACCGGGACAGCTTTTGCTTTATATAAAGCACAGATCCAACCGTGTATGGAGTATTACTATCGTATCTGGGCAGGCACAGCAAAATATCAACTTGTGGCATTAGATTCGGTGGAGAGGAGGGCCAAGAGGTTTTCAGGAGGTTGATCGGTGAGAATGCATTTTGGGGAGCGTGCACAGAAAGTAACACTAGCTAATTCCCCCATCTACATTTTACCATCAAACTTTTAGACATATATCTAGCCATACAAACAACATGTAATTAGTAAATAAATATAATAAAGGAAATAGATTGTAGTTGTACTAAAAACTTGTATAGCAAAAATTTATACATAAGAACAAAAATGTATATATCACAAAAGAAAATGTTTCCCTGTCCCTTCCCTTATTTGAATAAAGATAAAGAACATTATTTACCCTGTGTTAGAGATATTAGATTAGGTAGGGGGAAACCCACCTACAGTGATACAAAAGACTACGCATGATAGAAAGAATAGTATGAAGAATAAAAGTACGAGAGGCATAAATGCGAGAACCGGTATGATAGGGTAGTAGTTACCACAGCCTCCGATCATGTTGGTGAAGGTAGTAAAAAAAAAGACATGTCTAGTCTCCATTCTATTTTAGTAGATATACCACAAATTCGAAACGATTCAAATTTTCGTTCATCATGCGTACGGCTAAGGATGGGAACAAGTTGCCAATGTCGGTGTTTCTGTCCAACTAGATGGGTACCTTCATGGAAGATTGAATAGCCTGTTATTGTACTATCTTTCGACCACATCGCCACTTAACATCAGGTACAATCGTGGACTTGCGATGGTTTATTCAATATTTATAATATAATATTTCTGTGTCCGTAAAATAAATGTAGAAGAATTGAAAATCGATCTCAAAATACAGTCGGTCTTGTTTAACAAAGGCCTCTTCAAAGCCAAACAATTGAAATCACTTCTTGATTGTAGTTATATCTCTATGTTCGAGTATCACAAACTAATAACTGCGATTTCATAGAATTGTACATTGCTGGGAGGTTGAAGTTAAAAACTATAATAGTTTTTTATCCGAGAAATCTACTCGGCATAACATACGGGAGCGGGATGTATTCGAAACTGAAACCAAAGAAGAAAATATGTTTAGAACATTACATACATCTTCTTCTTCTACCTGTAATGTGAAATCAATTATAACAAGTAAATAAGTCTTATTTACTTGTTATAATTGACTCCCTTCTTAATCATGTCACCGTTCACACAATCTATCCATCTTATAAGTAAATCTTCTGTCTACCTAAAACAGTCTGTAAGAAGTCTGCAGTTAAGAAATGGCAAATAAAATTTGCTATTTCTTACTTGCAGGCGCTTTTAACTTTTTCTATTGAAAGAACACAGACAACTATGCATTTTATATAAGTGGCATAAAGGGAGCATCATTATAGTTCCTTATTTAACGTTCTAACAAAGCAAGCGTTGCATAAGTCAAAAGAACTTCGAGCAAAAAGCGAAAACTGGAAAAACTCTCTGAAACATTTCCTAATATCGTTCCTAACTTGCAAGAAAAAGAAAAGTAATTAATTCTTCCAAAGAAAACGTGAATTAATGAAGCCTGATTTCATAATTCGGAATACATTTATTAAAATCGGTTAAGTAGTTTCAAAGGTAAACTTATATTACAAAGCAACAAATTTTTCCTGTTTATAAAATAAATATTGACAATGTTACTTATTTATATATATTCAACTTAACTCTTTTAATTTAAAACTGATTTTTAAAACAATTTTAGTACCATGAATCATTTCGCTTGAGTCAGTACTCGTTTAGTAACATCTTAAGTCTAAGGGATTATTTCAATACGTAAACGTACACCCATAACCATATCAGTTGTTGCGTTATAGTGTCGCTAGACGGCGTGCAACCGCTTACAAAATGTCTTGCAACCTAAACCCAGCCAGATATCGATCTGGAGGTTCGTTCGAGGCGAGTTTCAGGTCTTGCAGTTCTTGGAACTTGAATGATGAAACTTAATATCAGAGGTCAAGCCAGAAGTTAGAGCGAATTTGGTCACCGTTTTCGTCACCATTTGATAATAAATAATCAGTATTTTTAAATCATCAGTATTTTCTTTCCTATGTGATCCGATCAAAGTAACCGACATTGCCTGAAAAATTACAAACCTTAAGTGGCAATGGGTCGAAAACATTGCTCGCAGAACAGACGGCCGATGGGGCCGAAAAGTCCTAGAATGGCGGCCACAAACAGGTCAACGTAGGCCTGCCATAAGCTGTGTCAATGTTGCAGGAGCGCACTGGATGAGGGCGGCATGCGACCGATCCATGTGGCGATCAATAGTGGAGGCCTACGTCCGTTTAACAATGGTAGAGTTCGCAACAACGACACCTGTTGCACGAATGGATAAGCTCGACCGGTGAAATACCACTATTTCATGTATGAGCATGAAGTGAAGTAGGAGTATATTACACTTCTGCGTTTCGTGTGATAAGTGAGGTGTCGGAAGCCCGTTGTATGTCGTTTTCCCCTTCCTATAGTTTCTTACAAAGTTTAGGATGGGAAGGGGAAAAGGATTGGACAGGGAAGGGGATGATAGGAGAAGGAAATATCCTTTTTCCTATCTATCCCTTCCTCTGTCCATTAAAGGTAGGTAATCTGCAACTTATTTGCTTAGTGCAGATGCCTATGGGTAGCGGTCACCTACACTTGAACCGCATCCTCGTTTGCCACCTTCTTCCATAAAAAAAATCTGTGGACGAATATAGGATGAAACGAATACAAAATAAATAAATAGAAAATTTTCATTAAACGCTATATTGCCAGAAATATGGAATTTACACACTTAATATTTACACTCAGCGGTTAAGTAGTTATAATCGGTACACTGTAACATTTTGTTACGGCAATTGTTAATGTAATTGTGAACACAATACGCGTATAACTTATAATAACAAATACAAAACTAAAGTAAAATATCACCTAATCTAATTGGAGTTAAGGACATAGGAGCTCAGCGAGTGTGTCGGTCGCCTTGTTAAGTTTCATAAACTCCTTTGAAAATTATTTTTTATAAAATATAGGTTACTTTATCGATCGAGCTCACCTTTTGATCCAATCAACTCTTACAACTCAAACTCTTACTTTTCAAAGTAAAGCTTCTTAGCTATAAACGTGAGTAAGTGGGCCAGTCTGCAAAGCATTAGTCGTAGAAGTGATTATAGAATACATTAGTGTAGTACAGCGATTCCCAAAGTGGTTGGTAGAGAAGGGTATTGTAAAAATTCATCCGAGTTCCGCAAAATTATATTTTAATGGAATAGTCCTATTATATTTAAGCCTATATTAAACAGCGTATCGGCGTAATAGATTCATTCTTGGCAATAAATTTAAGGAATGAAAGTCTCTAAGAAGATCACTTAGAAATTATATTTTGCTGTGAACTAGAAATAACGTTAAGTACATATCCAGTGTGATACAGTTCCATAATTAAATTATGAATGAAAATGAAAATATATATACTGAAATTTAAGTTTGTTTCAGTTATAATATTATAATATTTGTTCTGTGGTCATATAATTAAAGTAAGAGATATTAAATAAAAAATAACATCGACTCGAATAAAACCTATGTATATGTAAAAAAATATAAAATGTTTTACATAGACAAGTAGAAAAAGAGGTGATGATGTGCAAACGCCTCCACAAATCTTTAAATATTACAGCAAAGAACCGGCTCGACCGCATTAGCTTTCGAACAGAAGAAAACCGCGTCGGTCCATTCGTTTTATATGGCTACATACAAACGCACAGATACGTTACATTTATAATAAGCCCCTTTTTCCTTCGGGAGTTAATATAAATTTTTTTTTTCAATGTTAGACTATAAAATTATAAGTATAATTATTGTTATACATTATGTTCAATAAAATTTAAAAAAAATCTTTAAAGTTTTAGAACCGCTATCCTAGTCTAGATACACGAACGCTAGCCGCCAACACGTCTCGCGGACCAGTGCCGGTCTATTTACGACCAGTTCTACACAGCACAGTTCTATTTTCGGTTTGTCAATCACGGAACCGTCGTTAGGTTGAACGATCGGAGACTGCGCAAAAAACAACGGGAAGCGACAAAGGACGACGAACAACACTTTGTTGGAATTTGAGATGGATTATCTGAGTCTTAGTCTGAAAGATTTGTTTTGTTATTTATGACACTTACCGTGGGTTTACACTGGCGAAAACATTCACATAAAATATATTGTCAACTCAGTTTTTTTATAAAGAAAGATAGAAAAAAAAGCTTACGCCAGAGGATCCCCATGGTTAGTGTGAGAGTAGAGAAACTACAAATCAAATTTATGTTACAGTAGTATTGGAACAATATCCCGCTCTCGTTCTCCGAGTAAAAACCTTATAGCTTTTCACTTGAATTTCCCTTATTGTCGTGCTTTATTAACATTTTTATGTTTTATTTTATAATTTTGTTATTTTTCTTATATAAATATGTATATTTTTTATTATTTCTTTCCTTTTTTTATAGTTTCTTTGTTGTAATTGTTTTTTTTAACTTCGTTTAATGTTTCCTTTCGCAAATCGTACCGATTTTTTCGATATCATCCTCGACCCAATCCGCTTCCTGAAGTCGATAATTCCGGGATTATACAGCGCGGTGATTACGAGTCACTAGTTTTAAAATTGTGCCTCTTTTACACAATTCCAACGGGAAAAGGGTTATTAAAACGTGCGCCTACAAACGTGTTCGGGCCACGTGAGATTCTATTTTTTTCCTTGGTGAAGTTGCAAACAAACCTTCATAAACAAACAACCCTCATCAGATGTTACGTAATTTATAATTAAAAAAAACACATTTAAGTTAAACGTTTTTTATTTTATGTGCACTGAAAGTTGTATTGTCATCTAAATTAAATGTGTGTACGAAATTTCATATCAATCTGACAACGGGAAGGTTCTTAAATTTTAATTTCTAATTTTGACCCAAATAAACAAATAAATTCCGTACAGGTCGAGCTAAATAAAACCGTTTAAAAATATAAAGAAGAATTACAACACGGCTTCTGTCACCTTGTACCTATAAAGTATTCTAGAAGAATGAAATACTACTTTTCCTATAGTAGGAAAAGCATAGATTACATAAAATAATAAAGTACTAGACGTGCTCGTGGCTTTGCACGCATTCTTTTATTATTTTCCTAGCTGGAATTTTTCTATTCTTCATATAAAAACCGAAATTAAATTGTCAAAAAGTTAATTAGGTTACAAAAAGTTATTACTTTCAAAACAAAATCACTTAACATTACCATGCCATTACAACCTTAAAATAATAAGTGGGGTGGGTAGTGGGGAAGTATGCCAGGTGTGGCTATGATGACAGGATTAGAAGTAGCGATATAGATGTGCCAGGACAGTGCCAAATGGAAACCCGTAATCTCTAGGTTACAGGCGTGAGTATTCAAAAGTAGACCTAAATAAAAGTTCATAGTTTTGAAAACTAAAAAAGACACTAAGTATCACAAAGTATCGATTGTTATTTAGGTTGTTATTTACTTAATGCAAAATGCCTTGTTTAAAGCTATGTTAAGAAATCATTTCAATTTCCAACGATAGCCCTGTTTGCTGAAGCTAAGCTTTTATCTGTTCGTAAATTGTTTTTATTTCAAATTGCTTTAGTTACCTACAAATCCGTAATTCCGTGTCTTAGTTTAACTTAAAGTTACAAACTTTAAATTACCGGGAAACGTTTTGGAAATATATATTCATAAGCTTATATTATTTTCATTTGATTACGCAATTTTGTAAATACTAGTAAGTAATTAGTAACGTAGTGTGGCTACTCTGTTCGAGGGCCGTTCGTTCGAGGTTCGAGGGCCACTGCCAATGCTGATACCATTACTACTATTATCTTTACATGAAAATACTTAAAACATACCTTTACCCTTATTTTTATTACAAATTAAATTATGTTTTATTACTATGTAACATTTTTTATATTTAATTAAATAAATTTGCACATAGATGGCATTATTATCAATGTTTAAAAAATCCCAGATTCTGATGATCCTGGTTAGGACAATGGAACAAATAAAAAAAATATATGGCATTGTTTTTTAATTGTAATAAGTGTGCATCAAATTAATTCGATGATTTGAAGGGGGTGAAAATGACGTCCAAAGTTGTTGTTACATACATAAATACCAAGCTGATGAAAGAATGTTAAAAAGAATGAACACCGAGTATTCCACATTTTTTTCAATTTTTTATTTTATTTTAGTATTCAAAAGAAATGTGAGCCTTTGAACAAAAAACAAGTTAGTTACGCTCCTAAAAAAAGCATTGAATTGAACAAGGCCGTCTAACTTTCGTTACTGTTGAATGCGCCGTTGGAATTTTGACTTCGTAAATGGACTTTTCCGAAACACCGGCGGCATGGATTCATGATTGAACTTTAAAAAGTAAAAACAAAATTCCGATTCCATTCTACTGCTTTGTGGCCAGTATTTTTCATTAGTCTCTATAAACGAACACGGACCAATAAAGTAGACAAATTTAAAGAAAAGTTGCACGGGCTTACTTTGTTATAAAACAAAAATAACATTACAAGATAGTACATAGATGTAATAAAAAAAGTTATAAGCTCACATGGTTCATGCTGTTTGTCGTGCGGCTGAACTTTACATATTATATACATCATTATATACATATAAAACGGGAACTCATAAACTATTGAACGGAGCTATATACAGCTTTAAACAATATTTATCAAGGTATTTTGTAAATTGTCTGAAATATAACGATGATTGTTGAACACGTGGTAGAGTGGAACGACTCGACGGCAGACAAATGTTGACGTGTACTCAACGTGTGAAGCCAGGCCGGACCGATAGTATAATAATAAAATCACATTTCAATTACATTATAGTAGGTATTCATTTCTTGTTATATTATTTAAATTATATATTTTTATTTTATATTATTTTGTATTTATATATTCACTCTCCATTGCCCTTTGAGTGAATTGAAATGAAAAATTATTACCATTTTAACATTAATTATATGGAATTTATATTTTGGTGTGCAGTTGCATGCATTGGAGCAATGCTGGACTATCCCATCTGGTTGTTAAAATAATCGGGAAGGAATGATTACTCGATCAAATACGCGAATTCAACAATTCAATTCTTTGCGCATTATTTAATAATGTTTATTAAATAATTATTATATAACAAAGCAAATTCACTAATTAATAAAACCTTAAGGTACAACGTATGACAATCCTAAAGGTTCAAAGGATTGATTTTAAAGCTACCCTCTGTTCCCGGATTTCCTAATTAGTAAGGCATCCGGCAGCCTCCAACGTGCTCAAGTTATACGACAGCCTCTTGAATGTGGATATAAACCTTCCGCGGGAAATAGAGCAATTTATTATGTCGACGTGACGTATTTTACTTTGAGCGCTGTAACTAAATCAACTTTACAATACGTCGCATAGTCTTTATATTCATTTTACGTTTTATACCTTATTATTAGCCAAAAAATAATTACCCAAAATTTTTCGCGTTTGATGAATTGTAAACAGTTAAAAGTGTCCGACCGACAATTTTTTAAGAATCACTATAAGTACTCAAATTAAAGGGTTTGAACCTCGTCACTAAACTCAACAACCAGGTGAAATTCTTTCTCTTTTCCCATCTTCATCCTAAACAAACTCACAATAAGTAATTAATTAAAAAAAATCCTGACGGACTGTATGATCCCTACTTTTTGACGGTTTATGACCATTATATAGCTTTTGTGATGACGTCATATTAGCAATAGCACTCTGGGAATAATATAAATTTAACGACAACTCGCTCTTCAAAATGGGTCTAGCTATTTAGTCTACAGGAGGTCACAATGGAACGGACATACATACGCGCAAAAAACTACCCTCTATCAGTCGAGTTAAAATAATAAGTCTGTTTCCCAGGTTCATACACTAAGCAATATGAAATTTTAACTTAAAATGTCACCAGCAATATGTTGCTAAGCATTTTCATTCTATCAACAACTTCATTGACTACTAAGTGAACTTAAAAGCTTAGGCGAGAACATTGTTCTCAGCTTAAGATAGGTTTAGTTGGGTATTTTAAGGCTAAATAGATACAAACAAAATAATCAACATCTTGGTAGTGAACTTAGAATATGTAACATTTGGTGGTAAAACACTAATAGTTATTTATATAAATGTCTGGTTGATTTTTATGTATTTTCTATTAACAACTGTGTGTTCTTACTGATCTATGTAATAAATTATTATAAAAAACAATAATAATAAAGAAAATAAAAAACAAATCTAAATTAATTGCAAATAACAATCGAACAATAATCGTTTCATTTCGTTATCGTTATCATTATCAACGAAGATGCGCACACGCAGCCAATTTGAGTCGCGATCGCAGCGCTGAAGGCTGCAGTGGCGCGCCCGCCGTCACCGGGAGTAGACGTATCGTGAGTTAGTCAAAAAACAAACCGCGTGGCCGGTCCGCGTGTTTCAAATTATCGATATGGTGAGTGATGTGTTTTATAATTAGTGATAATAATGCCATGTTGCAAGCACATTGTTTATAATTTTATTTGTTAAACCATACAAGGTATTTTTATCGGTACGCGCGTGCATAAAACCGCGTGTCTAATTGCAATTTCTTCTGCTAGGAAGACAATGCTCGTGATTGTCATGAGTAGTTTGTAAAATTGTGTTGCAGGCCATTTGTGCCGCCTAATTGTCGATATATTCAGCACATAAAGTGACATGATTGTTACAGAAAACGTAATGTAACACATTATTGTAATAAATTTTATTTTATTTTATGAGAGAAACTAACTTTTTTTGTCTTTTTTAACTTCAACACTTTTTTTTATAAAATTACGTTAATTCTTGAAGGTAAAATTAATCACAATGCAAATAAATATATCCATAAATAAATAATATATGTAAACAATTGAGGATAAAATAAAGTAACAGACCGTGTATCTTTTTCACGTTGAAAAGTTCGTTATCTCTCTCTAAGTTTGTGGTTGATTTCTTTCTCGGTTAATTGCCATTTTCCTTCTTACTCTGCCAAATATCTTTGGTTTAGCTTGGCATTTATATCTGGTAATTTGGCTGAAATAGATTATTTAAAATGTGACACAGTACACTTATTGTTTTACTTTATATTGGCAAAAGTTCCGCAGTTTTTTCGTAACAAATCAACCACTTTTTCCTCTTTATGATATTTAAATAGGTAGGATAGATTCCCGAGGGTTGATGTCAAGCAGGCTGCCAGCCGTAAAAACTGTTGCCAAAACCTATGCAGTATGGATTATAATCATATTGTGCCGACCCCACATGAGTAGAAAAATGGTAGGGAGATGATGATGATGAGATAGGTAGGGTAGAGACAATGCGATTGAACCTTTATGTATTTCTAAGTGAATGATAAAAAATATTAACAACATTAGACATGTTGCAAACGTCTTTTAAAACGATAATGACATTTTTAACGTAAATTGAAAAGGAGCCTTTTTGACCCAGGTGCTACCTTAACACTGAAATTTCCACGAACACTTCAAACCGTTTACCGTTTTAACACGTTATTCTATAAAAACCTAATTCTTTCCTCATTCTTCAAACTTCATCCTTACATCACAAAGTCTCGCCGAAGTTATATTGTAAATCGTTATCTAGACGTGAGTCGGTACTCAGGAATTTCCCAAACGAATCGACCAAGAACTCTGACATACATTTAAAATTTTATAATTGTGGTAAATACGTCGACGTCAGTAAGCCATAATTTTTTTTATGGTAGTAGGTGGCAAACGAGGCACCTATCGGTAAATAACTGCTACCCATATACCGAATAACCAAATGAGTCGCATGTAATGTTGCGTACTTTTAATGGACAGAAGAGGGGAAAGACAGGAAACAGAATGTTTCTGTTTCCTATCCATCCTTTTCCAAACTACTTCTCCATCGCGTTCTCTCCTTATTAGAAAAAGATGGGAAAGGAAGAGGACAGAAATTGGGTCTTCGACAAGCGGAACGAAGAAACTTCTTCTACTTCAGCCTATCTGCTGCGAAGGCGTGGTATTTCACCTGTCGAGCCAGCCCGTTCGTTCAACAGATGTTGTTGCGGGCTCTACCACTGTTAGTGTTTGATAGAGACAGGAAGTTTCAATATGCTGAGTTCAAAGACTTCTCTTTCTTGCTTCTACTTTCAAACAAACACGTGCTCCTATGTTAAGTATATACCCCCAATGTAGAACAACAGTAGTATAGTTCATATACTTTGGATTTATATCCTCATGATCAGGTCGATATAAGTTCGACAGACCCGCCATGGGAACTCACTTTTGTAATATAAATTTATCTCCATTTTTCCTTCCACATTTATCTGTTAACTTTATATTAATATTTAATAGTGTATAAAAAAGTAGAATAATGTCTTATATTATACGGGAATACTCCCCACATGACCATGAGTGCTGTACAGTACTCGAAACGTCGGAAACAAAAAACAACAAGAACATAATCCGTAAAATTAATGTAATCACAAAAAATAAGAAATAAAAAAGACAGTCAACGAAGCCGGCATTCCATTTGAAAATAAATTGGTTGCAACGTAATTGCTTCATTCACATTGAAATATTACGTTTCTTAAGGAAGATAGTCGTAAACAATTTTTCATTAAGAATTTTTTAATCGTTATCGATTATTATTAATTAGGGAAAGGTTATAATATTAAAATAGTTTCGAATTTAATGCTATTTATTTGTTATTAGATTTCCAACACATATCTATTTACATCGACTCATCCGAAGTTTTATAATTAGAGGTAGCAATGTGTTACATTAGGAACCGATATCTGCTTTGCACTTAGCTGTTTTATGTTAAATGTACTAAAAGCTATATGCAATCAAAATATAATAAAAACTACATATGTAGTTTTTATTATATTTTGATTGCATATAATTAATGTTAATTACATAAATAAATAACATTTCTTAGTTGATAAATACATTGCATTCGATTATCTCATAATACTTTTGCCACATAAATGTGTTTCGTTATTCTCTCTACATTTATACTGTCAACATCCCCGAACAGCCGAAGCAAACCTTTCTCAATTCTAGTCACATCATCCACTTTTAAGCCACACTTTTCCCTTATAACGCTCTTTTTAATCATTTAAAATCACGCCCAATGTACTTCTTAAGGATCGCATCTCAACGGCTAACAAGGTTTTCCTGTCAAATCCAGTGAGTGGCAGTTGGTAGGGGACGCCCTAGGAGAACACATGTCGATTACTGACGTTCTAAAGAAGGGCGATATAAGGAGTAAGCGTAACCGACGAGCATGTATGTGTAGATGTATATAGAAGAAACGAGAGAGGTGTGCCAGGATCGTGCCAAATGGAAATCCATCTCTGCCTACCCCTCTGGGTTAAGGGCGTGAACGCATATTATTATAAATACCCACTCAAAGTGAACAACTATGTTACCATCATAGATGGACACTTTAGTTACTAATTGAGTGACACAAACGTACTCGATGGGGAAATTTAACACTGTAAGCTGTAAATGTTTTAGAAAGAATACAGAAATGTTTATCTTGATCAAACAAATTTGTGCTCGGTCAAGCAAATTTTTATATCTTCAACACCTGTATGTTTACCGGTTACTCTTTAAATCGCGTTTCTATAATACTTCAAACATAATACAGTCATCTTTCTTCACCTCACACTGACAGTTTCCATGTGCTCAAGGCTTGAGGAACTTGTTTTCACGGAGAAATCGCCAGCATAACGAGAACTCAATGGAGAACAGGTCTTTATTATTTCAGGTTCTAGTGGCCCACTCACCTGGTTTTCGGGTCGGTAATTATGACTTTGTTTTGGCTTCCACTATAACAGACTATTTGACTTTTAAGCATTTCGATTTTTGATTAGATTTTGTTTTACCATGCCATGATGCTTGTTTTATAACGAATTTGAAACACAATTATATACGCCGAGATTCTCGAAGGATCCCTCGAGCTTAATTACTCTTAAAGAGGTTTAGTGAAGCGTCTTTTGCACTATACCACCTCGAATACGGTAAAACTGTAGATTAGGCAAATGATGACGTGTAACAGGAATAACAATTGCCTTGTTCTATCTCAATAAGGTTTACAATCATTTATTCATTAGTTATTGATAGCTGAATTTATTTATTTACCAATTATTAATAATAAAAAATGTAATATCAACATATAATTAAAATTAAATAATATTACAGAATTTTTTACATTTCTTTGTACAATCACACTAGTGTATTTTACATGCCGTTGACGTTAAATAAATGTTACATTAATACAAACATAACTTTTATTTTACGGTGAGTTTGTACTAATCTTGAATCATACTGGCACGGGTTGAGTGGCAATACATTCGTGAATGGTAAGCCGCGCCAGTTCTGTAAGTGCATATTTTCTCTCCTCTTGAACTTTATATTGGAACGAATGCAGGCAAGTTATTCCAGTCCTTTACGCTACAAAAACTACAGAGCAACTTTGAATGCGAGTATGAACAACAACGGAAGGATGGAAACCCGACGCGAGTCTAGACGCCCGCCGGGAGGGAGAAGGGAATGGGGAAATTAAATTGTGTAACTACTTAAGCGCCTATAAACATATGAAAGGTTATTCTTTGATTTTATAACGAATAATCCAGCCCTGTTCATGATCCCATCTGTGTATGTAATATGTTAAGTGGTGCCGTGGTCTGGTACGCACTAGTTTAGCAACGTATGCACTTTTCTCTTGAAAGAAACGTTGGTAATTAGTTCCAATCCTTTTCCGTACGCACGATGAACGACGATTTGAATCTTTTCTTTGCAACGCTCGGTATGTCTACCGAGCATGTAGAAGGGAGATGGGGGAATTCTTGCGCACACTCTTCCAAAATACACCGTGTAAAACACCGATTCTGCTATTTCAACTACTCAACCTTAAAACGTAGGCTTATTGACAGTATTTTTCTAATAAAATTTTACTTGACTCGTCGTTACTTTCATAGAAAAGTTGATATAAACAGTTTTTATTACTATATCTAATACCTGTGAACAAGCAATTCTTGTACATACATATATTAGTATATAATCTGAATCTCGGAAGCGGCTATAACGATTTTCATCAAATTTAGTATGCAGGGTGTTTCGGGGGCGATAAATCGATCTAGGTAGGATTCATTTTTATAAAATGTCGTTTTATCCGTGTTTTGAGGCACGGAATGAAATTAAAAATTGTAATAGAAAAACCGAGCAAAGCCCGGTCATCCACCTGGATATTTATTATATAGATATTTATTATTCCGATAATATCATCATACCTATTATGATATTATCGGAATAATAAATATCTATTCCGAATTAGACGCGGTTTCTTATATTTGTCGTTTGTGTTGGCAATAAACTCAACCTAACTCAAATGTGTCATTTAAGCATATTGGTATTAGAAAAAGTGGAAGTTTTTGTTTGTTTGTAATGGATACATTTTAAAACTACACTCAATTTTAATTACACTTTTACAATTAAAATGCAAAATTATGCAGAATTAACGTCGAGGTCACGCGCCTTAGCGTTTTTTTTAGAATTATACATCGGCACGATGTTTTCGTTTCATGTATTTTCGTGTACGCTAAGTAGGTATTTCCGCCACTTCCAAGTGTATTGTGTCACGTGTTATGTAACCACTAGGCCACCAGCAATATCACTTTTGTAGTTTTACATTAATATTTTCAAATAGAAGCACACAGCAATATTCTGCAACAATTGTAATCAGTTTCATTTATTATATTATAAGATAATAAAGACCGATTCTGAACTTTGTCCATTTATAATCGTAGGCAACGCATTTGCAACTGCAAAAAAATGTGTTTTGCTTTGACGCCGGTTGATCGTTTGCCACTTTCTTTCATAAAAATCAAACAAATCAGACAAATTGTCGTATCGTCTGAAATGTAACAACCTAATTATTTAAGATATTTTTATGTATAAAACCTATTCTAGTATAATATTTCTAGCGTAATAAGTTCACAATTTGACTTTGAAAGCTTATAAACTTTCCGGAAATGACACGTAATTCTTTTTTATTTATTATTATAATGCTTAATGCAAAATGTAAATAATTTTAAATTATTTGGTCAGTTTACCATTTGCTGACAGTTTATAATACGCCTAGTCCTATTATAAACTGACGAAGTTCACAATCTGTCGCTGACACAATATACCGTTCCGTTTTTCTATTTTTAAATTATCTTGGGAACCTCACGCTACATATTGATATATTATAGTCACAAAGTTAAACACCAGATATAAGGCATTAGACTGAAGAATAAAATGCAAATGAACATAATAACTGACAAGAATCATTCAGACATGCTAACAAGTTAGAGATTGCGTAACAACGAATGCTCTAACGAACAACTAATTTAATTATAGAGCAACATTCGTAATAGGTTCTCATGATAGCTTTTACACCCAATACGCCGCTACGAATGATTTGGAACTTCAAAATCTTATGCAATATAATGTTTTCTGTGGTTAGCTACCGCTACTCTTCGTGAACAGAGGTTTCTAGACATTTTATTGCAGAATATACCTTCGTCATTTTATATATGTCCCCAATACAGATTGTGGTATGTATACTCTGTGGTAGGAGCTGTAGTCTATATACTCTGTAGTGGAGGTCGCACTGTCAGTTTGACAGCGACCACTGTAGGGTGCGGACGACGAACTAGTGCTATTATGTACTTTCTGTTAATAACATTCCCTCTCTCGGAGAGGAGGCCTTTGCCCTGCAGTGGGGAACATTCTAGAAAAGGCTGATTTATTTTATATTATTATTATTTGTTAATAACAAATAGTTGTTCATTTAAAAGACAAGACGATCCCCGAGTGTGAAGTTTGGATCACGGTAGCTTTGAATGATGTAGACATCGTTGCAACAAACTAACATTTAAGTCGGAATTTGGATGTCCTTCAATGAGACTGGTCTGTCCACGCTAGAATTCTAAATACAAGCGATTGTCCACAGGGATTGGGCACCCGGAAGTTGAAGTACTTTAACTAAGTTGGTGTGTTAAACACAAATTATATCTATTATTTTAATTCTATTTAAAATTATTTTTTCAATCCCTTTTATTGAAACTTAAAACATTTAGGAGTTTTCAGTTCAGAATTCATTTGTTTTCGTTTACTGAAAGCTTACTCTCAAAGACATCGCAAAGAAGCTTACAAACGCTGTTTTTCTTCACTTCCAAGCACATGATTAAAACTTATAACGACTTGCGAAAGTATAAACTTTAAATGTAAATTATTATCATCGAAAATTCCCCATTTAACAATGATAAAGAAGACTTAAAAACAAACGAGTTACAATTCTAAAACAATAAAAAATACAAAATAAATCCACATAAATATAAAAATGAATCCATATGTCCCTTGCTCACTGCATCACGCGTTAACGACTGCACCGATAACGCTAATTCTTTTGTTTTGTTATTGTCAGTAGAATGTTCTTATGAAAGAAAAATTAAAAGACTTTTAAAGGTGTATTTTTAGATTCGTTTTCTTACTTTTTCATTTAGAGGTAAAGAGAGGCTATACGTGATGTCGAATCGTCGTAGTTTTTATATTTGTATTTTTTTATCGTTTTATTAATAACCTTTTCTTAGATATTATCTATTTGATATAACAAATTAACTAACACCTTCTACCTACAAAATTAACTTCTCTCCTATAACTACAAAGGAAACTAGGTTAGTTTCGTTAGCACCTTAAACTGTGTAGAAGATATGCCAATTTACTGGAGAGGCCGTCGTGTTTCGTCGAGGCCACCCATTCTCGCTCTAGCCTCGTTGATACTATCGAACTCATCCTTACTAATATTATAAATGCGAATGTGAATTTGAATGTTGGTTTGTTCGTTATGACTTTAACTCCTTAACGACTCAATCAATTATGAAGTTTTGCACACACATGGTACATAAAATGACATGGAGTACTTATACCTTTATCCCGACCGTTAACTGTTACCAACGTACATAAAACATTCATTTACAATATCGGTTGCCATGGTAACGTTTCATGTCTTGACAATAACTACTTCTTGACACGTGTTACCTTCAATATAATAGTAGGCGGAATCATTTTACAAAAAAAAATCCAAATGACAAACGGATGCGGCGTAGCCACGGGCAATAGCTAGTAATAAATATTACAGACATAATTATGACTTCACAGTTTAAAAGGTAAAGCAGACAGACATTTTTTCTCATGATGTTTGCTTTCGGATGTAGCCGGAGCCCAATGTATGGCGAATTATGATTGTTGTACCAGTGATTGGAGAAGTGAGAGTTTTTCCTTTAACGGTTTTTTCACTCATCAAACGAAACGCAAAAGAATTACGTCAACTTCTGACCGGTATTCTGTGGAGTCGAGGTCGATGGTACAGACCGGGTCGAGCCAACCGTGCGACAGCTGTAGCTACTAACAGGACCACCTTCTGGTATTATTTAATTTTTTAAACATAAAATCATCTTAAGTACTTTATACATAATATAGTCAAGATATGGTAGTAACGATAGTATATCTTGCAACGATAAGAGTAATATGAGTTTTATCTTGCTATCAGCATTAAGAAGCGTGTACGCGAAGGATTTTATTGCGATTAGATCTGATTACTAAAAATAATTATATTTACACGCTCGAGACCTTACCTCGAGTGGAATAAACATATTGGACTTTTCTTTTCCACGAAAGGGAGAGATAGAGTCACGTGACTTTAAACATGAATATCAACTAAAAGAGTTGTAGTTTTGTACTGTACTTTATGTCGGAAGGAAGATAGTTGTAATGCTGCCTGATAAAGGAGACAAGGAAATTCGTAGAAGATTGAACCTTTAAACAACTCTATAAGAGATAGATTTTGACAGAGACAAACTCGCAACGCACACACAAACAAAAATAAACACACGATATACCATGTAGGCAAAAAATTTGCTAAATATTTTTTTTTAATTTTTTGTCTACACCTTGGAATTGAACCTACAATCGTGTTACAATATGCACTTCACGCTAGGTACCTTCTAACCATTGGTTTACTAGACAGTAATTAAACATTATCATTTATAGTATTTGTACGCTCCAATTTACAGGATCGTATGTTCAAACAATGTCATCTTTGTGTGACGAATGTGCGGTAGAAATTAATTTAAATTAATACGCCAATGTAAACGCAAAAAAACTGATAGTCGTCGTGTAGATTTATAATATGTATAATGTGAGCATTAGTAAGACAATTACAGGACTGTATTCTTTATAAACCAGTGCTTCTTGCGTGTTATTTTCTTTACATTCGACTACAATCCTATGTTATGTTGGAAGGATAATACGCACTTGTTTAGCATTGGCTATTTACTTTTGAAGACGCAATTATCGCTGTGTTATTTTTTGCGAGAATGAGTTCAGTTAGCGTGGACGATGAGCCACATGAACCACTCCGGCGCGTCTCTTTCCGCACTGAATTCATCCCTGGTACGCTGGACACTGACCGAGGACGATACAAAACTGAAACTGTAATCTCGACCTGGTTTACGGGCGTGAATTTATTTATTTATTACATCGTTATTATAAACATACGAACTTTATATATCACTAGCTGTTGCCCGCGACTTCGTCCGCGTGGAATCAAATAAAACATATTAATCACTTCGCAGAATAAACGTTTATAATGTTAAATTTTACATTAATTATTTTTACCTTATTTATCTGTATGGATATTTTACTGCAACCTTTGTGACTTTGCAGATAGTGGGCGGCGGTTTCGACATGGCGACGCGTTATTTTTTACCACAATTTCGAGGGTTTTTATCTTTTTGCGCGGAACCTTAATGCTATTGCTTAAATCAAATTAGCGTATGTGACTCGTTACAATATTAACTATCTTCCTGTAAAAGTCCCATCCAAATCGGTTCAGTAGTTTCGGGGATTACCCGGAATAAACGGACAGACAGACAATTTGCATTTGCAGAAAAATTGCATTTTCGTTATAAGTACCGTGTATTCTGTCTGGAAATTTTATTTTGATATTACATACAGACACTTCAATTTTATTTATCTGTATAGAGTATAGATTAACCCTTATAGCCACCTGATCAGAATCATCTATTTTTACAATAACGATAAGCAGAAATAGCAAGCACTGTCTCCATTAATCCACAACCTCCACAACAATGTCCTGAATAATGGTGTACTAAAAAAGGAAAACTTCAATGTTCAACACAGAACGTGGAATTGTATTATTTATCTAGCTCTTCGCGACATACGTTGCATGCCACGTGAAGATAAAATTGTTTGAATTTATGTTTAAATTTGTATTCAACTTATGCACAATAATGACAAGGCTTTTCCATTCCGTTTGTTCCGTTTGTCTGCTTGATTTTTGAGATTTCGCCCGCAACGCCAAAAATATCAGTTAACACTTTTTTCTATAGAGCCAATGACATTATAATACAAAAAGTAGCAGATAGGCCATTAACGGTCGAAAAGTGAAGACTCGAGATCATCCCAATTGGGACGCTTTTTCTATAGCTTAAGTCATACGCTTGAATGAAAACACAAACGAAAGTTGTCCTCTTTTTTATTATTTTAATTACGCTATCCTTTTTCCACCATTTGACATATATATGTGAATGTTACCTTCACTGGTGTAACTGTCTTTGCAAATATAACATATCTTTAGAATAAAATATCATTGCATAGAGCTTATTTTATTGATGTCTTTTCAAATATGTCTATTATATGGGATGGGGAAAAAGAAATATACGTTATGCTCTGTCCATTAAAGGTGGGCAACGGATCTGCGACTCATTTCCTTGTTCGACAGCGGTCTCTTTATATCAGATGATCCGCTTGCTAGCTTTACATTATATACAAACATTGATTTTTATTTATATAATATGTATAGTAGGTTACCATTTAACATTTCTGCATTTAAAATTGAACTAGGATTTTTTCTATATTTAAATCAATTATATATTATTAAATCAATTTTATACATAAAAATGGTTATTCCCTTTTCACAAGAAATCGAAATCTAACGCTTATTAGATTATTAGATTATTTTATTAGATTATTAGATTTCGACAGAAAATCTTAAAGCACTTTTATTTATTTTCTCAAGACATGTCACAGTGTAAGTATTATACAGTTTAAGCCTGTTTTAAATGAGACCGGTGCCTGAAAATGGTTTCCTGAGAAACCTGTAATACAAGTCTGCCTGCCTGTCAGTATAGCGTCCATATAAATCAAGAACACGGTCTAATGTATATCAATAAATAAATGAAAAAATAAATTGAAAACGCTATACTTATTCTGACCCGATTGGCGAAATTTATAATTAATATTAAAGAAAGACGGTATCAAGAGTACCCGTAATCGACCTATGGAACAACAAGAAAGAGTGCAAACAAGTGAGAGAAGCCTTTCCAAAGATAAACAGGTGGATCTCAACATTTAACTAAATCAGTCAGGCAGTCCTTTTGTGTAGAACGTGTTGGAGGATGTAGAGACGGCGACGTCTTACTACGCTGCCCCGTGGTGTCTGATTACAGGGTTAAATATCTTGACTCCACGGCCGGCATCACTCCTGGAGTTCGTCAGCATCAGGAATAGGAAAAATTGACCTTGACAATAAAGTCATTTTTTACTTTCTTTTGATTTTTATGAGTTATAATAATTATTATGACTCATAAAAAGCAGATATTTGTACCCATACCCATTGAATAGGTAATATATTTCTCATCATAACTACATTTACAGAATGAAAATCGGTTGAAAAGTTAAGTTTTTATGACAAGTTTATGACGCAAAACGCCTAGAAAAAAAAAGGCGTTTACATATCTAATATACGGCCG
>JWHW01053466.1:316499-338169 GCA_000931545.1 Papilio glaucus | reverse complement strand
ATGTCAACTGTAATTTCCTAACTTTTTCGTTTTCCTTGCGAGTTACGAGAATTCATTTCTCAACTTTGAAACCGAAATAGATTTGCACAGAGACATTGCGTAAGTCGAAACCGAAAAGATTAATTAAATACATGAGCTTATGAAATGCATTTGAACATATCTAACAAAATAAAAAGCGAGTGCTTTACAAGATATGTAAGCGTTTTGCATTGCTTCGTTTTCACGTTATGGTAATTATACAAAAAAATTGTGCGGTTGTGGCGCCCTCGGCAGGAACCAAGTCCTGTACGACATTTTAAACGTGTAATTTTTATTGATTTTATTACTGTATTTGTAACCAAAAAGTGCAGTTCTCGTTTATTCAACTCTCTCTTTAATTTGTATATTTTATACCTTTTTCGCTACAAGAATGTTAAGTAAAAATTGAAAAAAAATCACTGAACATCTTAAGAATATATTTTATAGTAATTTATTCAAAGTTTATATTTAGCGGATACCCATACACAAACTTAACGCTTATTCGTTACGTGACGACTTGTGCCAGTTCACTTTACAGTAAGCCGCGTGAAAGAACTTCGTTCCAATAATTAATTATAATTCAGTGCTAAATAAAAAATCCAGGGCTTTAAATAATATTTTTGCGCAGTACGGGATTTTATGGGTGCCGCGTGACAATGAGATAAATCGTATTTTTAATATTCTTCTAGCAGTTTTAACAACCTACAGAGTAGTACGGAGTATTCGGTCTGCGGCAACCTGTGCCACCTTAAGATTAAATTACATAAAACTTGATCTTAGTGTCTCATCATTCAATTGCCCTATTCTCACATAAGTGGGGTCTGCACTATGACCTAAGTCTATAATGTATAGGTTTTGGCTACAGTTTTAATGGCCGGCCGCCTGCTTGGTCCTCCTTGGGAATAATTGATTGTACTTAAGTATTCTTTAACCAGTGTGATCAAAGACAATTTCGTTGTCCATAGTCAAATGTCGCGAAGACCGTTATTGACCTGGCGCATTCTCAAGTTTGCCGTTACTGTATACTACGTAATGTGAACGGCATCGTCTCTTAATATTCCACACAAAAATCTCAGTCATAACTACTAAAATGTATACTCGTTTGCTGTCTTGTAAACAAAGTAAATTGGTCAAGATACAACTTATATATGTTACTTATGTGTATGAGACAAACTTATATAATTTATCATAGTATTGATCTTCATCTATTGTAGTCGGCGCGGTTCAGATGGGCGGCAGTTTATTAAACTCATACTCGATGCTACGACTTGATCTGTCGGCCAGACATGGCTTAGTAGTAGATCGCCGTATACAATCCAACGTCTCGTGCAGATGAAAGCGAGGCATGAAATATTTAAAAAAAGATATACCCAATATTTGTCATACGGATCTCTAAAATCGAACTTGTTTCAGTGTTTATTTTCATCAAGAATAATGATCAAGTTTGGTTATAATCACTTAACTTCAGGCGACCAGGTGCCCGTTGGCCCTCTTAACATATAAAACAATCAAAAATATTTAAGTGATAGGATGTCCCAGTTAAATAGGAACAACTTTAGGGCTAATAACACGATCGAAAGTACAACCTTCAAACTATAACAATGACCATCTAACATTTATTGTGTCATCCCAAGACAAGAATCTATGTTCGAAACAAAATAACTGTTGGGTTTCGAGTCAACAATCAAAAGGTTTGTCGACAATTCACTTGGTTCATTACTCAGTAGAGGCGTCGCGCAGCGAGTTCCAAGAAATGCAGGTAGCGTAACATTTTCAATGAAATAACAGCACCGTGTTACTCAATTACATCCTTCGGAAGTGTCAGTTGTATCGAGCGGTGCCACTGGCATAGAAAATAAAATACACTCACAATTCACAATGGCGTATTGCTTCGTCAGTGTATGTACTATTTGAGGGCTAACAATAAAATACAAGTAAACAATATCAACCTCATCCTGGCATGTCGTAAACGTTGACCAGAAAATTATTGATGGTCCGTAAAAGTATTCCCGCTCTTCAATAATGCACAATATTCGTATTCTAACATTCGTTTGTTGTTCGTTTGTAATATTATCATTGGTATGTGTTATAAATTATAGGGATTGTGCAGCCAACTCCCACGTTATCAGCAACACCAGTGATGTCATCCTTTAATATTAAAATTATCCCGTGTAATATACCACGTGAAATCGGGAAGTCCGCTGCATTTTATTCACAATGCTATTTTTGTAACTGTACAGTCTATTCCCGTTCTGTTTCAATTAAGCTAGACCAGACTAAATGTCTGCGATGCTCGGTTGAATTCCATTTTTATACGATAATAATAAAAAAATATAGCCGATATTAGTCCACGAGCAACTTTCGAATGTGTGAAATATTTATTCCAATCGGTAGTATAATTTCCGATTTTAAACATTACTACAAAATAATCTTTCCACCTCTAAATATTAATATGAATATATAGTTTTATTAGTAAATAAATCATCGTCTTTTTAAACTATTTCTCTTTAGAAATTATACTTGACAGATTGACAATCCCATTAACGTTATATGGTTCTGGGAATGGTTTTTGTTACTAACTGAACCCTTACATAATAATTGAAGTCACACTTGATGGGCTTTTATTGGATAATAGCGATAATCAGTAACAGTTAAAGGAACATTGAGCGACGCATCGGTAACAGTTGCTACGCCTAGTTATCTATTGAAGTCCTGTCAAATACTCGTAACAAGAGTCCAATAGATAACTACAGAGAGAGAGTGTAACGTACTGTATAATAGGAAAACAATACTAAGTTTAAGATTTAATTATTTTTATTGTTGTGAAAGAATATATTTAATGCAGTTTACTGAGGCAACGAATACCCATCGATGGTTTCTTTTATAAGTGTCACAAATTAATGGTATTAACAAAATATTGTATTGTTTTAATTATAATTTTATTATTTAAGTTTAAAAAAAAATACAACGGTAAATATAAAAACATTAGCGTTTTATCTAACAGTTCCTCTTAAATTTTATTACGCATTAAATAGACAGTATACAAGGGAAAATAAATACATCAATGTTTATATTTTTTTATTCTAGGCGCACTTCACACCAGTGTTCGTCTTAGCCGCAGTGGCGCTAGTGTCAAGCAGCGTTGTCAAGACACCGAGTAATGGCAACTTTGAGCTCCTCATCCTGCACAATAACGACATGCACGCGCGCTTCGAGCAGACTTCCCAGCTCAGCGGCGCCTGTACCACCGCCGACAGGGAGGCGGGCAAATGCTACGGGGGATTCCCAAGGGTAGCTCATGTGTGAGTATTTAATACTAACTGTTGCTGCGACTTTGTCCGCTGTTTACGACTAATAGCGCTTACGATTTTACAAACAAATAGTATTTAACCCTTTGCGGGGTGCAAAGGGTTGAATACTACAGACTACTACAGACTAAGAGAACAGGCTCTTTGGTCTATAAAAAAAATAACTGAAATTCTACGCCCATTTGGTAGAGACAGACAGTTGCTAACTGTACTTAACCATAATTATACCGTTGTAAATATTATTTTGGTACCAAATTTAGAATAAGAGTGTTTATTGGTCGATCAGACGACACGATTCATCGGGCTGATGAGCAGGGCTCGACTTAGGGACTTAGGGCGGTCGGGCACTCTCGATCGCCCGATTTAGGGACACTAACAGCCTAACAGCGATCATACCACCCAATCCTTCGGGACTTAGGGATTTATCTCTCGTCTGATCGCTATTTAACTAAACCAATATTATGCTGGAATTCATCCATACATCTATACAGATAAATAAAATTTAAGTGTCTGGTATGTAATATCAAAATAAAAATTCCATACTCTATACACATTATGTATATGCACTACTTATAACAAAAATACAATTATAAAAATTATTGTCTGTAAGGATTCAAAATGGCTACTAAATTTATTTGCTTAAATTATCATTTAATTTAAGCAAAAGAATTAAGGTTCCGCGCAAAAAGTAAAAAACCCTCGAATCGAAAAAAACTCGTCGCCGTATCGAAAGCGCCGATGAAAGATGCAGAATGATGATGGTAGTGGTAGTGATGATGGTGGTAGCGTTAGTGATGATGTGGTACTGGTGGTGGTAATAGTGACAGGGGGGACGTTGGTGGTGGTGGTGATGGTGATAGCGTTGGTGGGGATGTGGTGGTGGAGGTGTCGGTATCGGTTTCTGTGTCGGTGTCTTTGTTCTTGACTAAAAATTCCCATTCTAAAAAATCATTACAAAATATAAACAGTGTGTACAATATAATATAATAAATATTATAACAGTTAAAAATATCAGTTGGAAATTCTTAATAATTTTTTTTGGTGCCACAGCTTATGAGGTCGTAAACAGCCGTCTTTTTTGTTATTGTTAATTGCCTTGAACACGTGCGTCATTACTTTACCATTTTTTTAACTTTAAAATTGAACAGCAACAACACCGCGTGTACTGTAGCTCTATACAAGAAAACAAAAATAAATTGTTTGCAATGTATCAAAATATAATTTGTATGATTATGTTTTATTTTGTAGATGTATATTAAGGTAAAAAAAAATAATGTAAAAAACAATTATAACCTTTTATTCTGCGAAGTGATTTTTTTTCTCTAAGGAAAAACCACAAGTCATTTATCGTGGTCACTTGAGTTTTTTCAAATGGAACGCAAAACAACTAAAAAATAATTCCTTATAAATAATTAAATACCTAAAAAACTAATCTAATCAATTTTTTCCATATAAATATTGTGTACTCATCCTAAATTCGGTTTTATAGTACATACACAACAGTCCTGCAAACAAAGCCCGCTTTATTGCAAATTGGAACAACGGACGCCGATCAACTTACAATTTAGCCGCGGAAAATTGCGCCATTTTGTTTTTTGTTTTACTGCTATTTACTGCTATTATACCTTGTTTCACATTAAAAACAACTTTTTCTTATATAACCTTATAACATTAGCCATCCATGATTTAATTTCACTTCACTTTATCTCATGATTTCCACAAAATTACAACATTTCCGATGAAAGTAAAAAAAGTGTAATGGCCGTCATGTGTAAATGAAAAATTGAAGTACAAACAAAACACGTAGTAAAGTATACTATACATCACATCCATTAGCGTTAATAAGTGATCTCACACACATAGACCTTCTCAATTAGAGGTATTACCGATATATGTAGAATAACAGTGTAACCAACAAAAACGATTAAGTTACCCAATGTCTATAATACAATTTTCTTCAGATTAGGAGTACAAACGGCAGGATAATAGTCAGGCGTAACACGTTTACTGGCTACTTTTTCCATTTCGATTTTAATCCACACAATCCTCTTCAGCCTTCACCTATCCCGATCCAATTTATCCCAACCCTAATTATCAGCCGACACGAATTTCCTCTCTCCGCAAGGAAATCAAATCAATCAATCAATGGGGATAGTTGAAATGAAATCCTAACAAATTTACAATTCAAACTAAAGATAATACAAACAAAGTAAGAATCAAATTATGTACATTCACTAAAAGTAACTCAATTTAGAAAATACAAAATATATTATCAACAATTCAGGTCTCTGAATTTAGAAGGGATAGATTTTATTTTTATTTTACACTTATAATGAAAAATTATGAAAACTGATTAGAATAATACTTTATAGTAATATGGAACCTTTAAATGGGTTCCCACAATCTTGACCGGATCATCGGTCCGTCATGTGGGAGGTCTACCGAGTTGACCTGCACGTGGCCGCTACTTTAAGCACCTTTCGGCCCCATCGACCAATGTGTCCGGCCTATTGTCATTGCGCCGAAGCTTACTGAATGACTGCTTACTGGGCGGCAGGAGAACCGAACTTTGTGACTATCAGCGTTAAGCTTACGCTGTTCTGCGTAACATATAGGAATTTACCGTCACGTATTCTAATAAAGTTTTATGTAATTAGGTGGTTTATTCGGATAGCGCTTTAATTCTAAGCATATAATTGTTATTTATGTCGTAATATTATTATTACAGGTAACTAAGCTAAAATCTAAATATTTTTAAATAAGTAGCGACCCCTTTGTCTGTAGCGTCGTACCATCCAATTACCTCTTTTTCAACGAGTCATGTTTTAGTACTTTAAAACTTTTAATATGATAGAAGGATATTTTAGGTATTTAATGAATTATGTACCCAAACTTTCCCAATGAATCACTACCTTCATTGCTGAAATGACAATCTATTCATTCCTTTTTGAGTTTATCGCAATCAGACAGAACGATAGACGCGACAAATGTTTTCGGCAGTGTGAACTCACGATAATATGTTGCGATATCTCTAGTTCTTGCTCTTGGTTCGCAGTATAAAGAACAAGCTTGGTCCACTCTGAGAAAAACATGAATGTCCACAAGAGATGGATGATAATCTTTTAATCGATTGTGCTTATCGATTAATCTGTTTTCCGTTTCGTTAATTTACATCCCTAATTACGTTGCATGTACAATAGTCATAACGGATACTGCGACAATAGTGGATATTTTTGGAGTCGGTGTCAGCGTCAGCTAAGGAAATACCAATATACGAGGATGCCTTAAGAAAACATTTTACAAATGAACTTTAAACTATACTTGTGACCCGCCCCGGCTTCGCCTGGGTACCACTAAATATGTTGATCCGATCGCTACCAAACACAGCTGACACCGACTCCAAAAATAAATATGATTAAGAATTGATTCTTATTTTTAATTGCGTAAAATTATTTTATACTTTAAAGTGCATTTCTTTTTTTTGAAGTCGGTTTTGTTTTTGTTTAAAAGTTTTTTGTTGTGTAGATATCAAAAATATGAAAATACAATTTGCTGATATACTTTCGCCTATAACCTTGCATAGCAACACAAAACTGCTCGTACGTAAATTACATTTAATGCCATATTATTGGTATTACAAATGTATTTGGTTAAGAAACATTTCTTCATACCGACATATTTAGACTATATTTTTATCAAACTTCACCTGTGTCAATAATTTTTTTAATTACCATTTAAAATCGTCACACAATTTGTTTCCGGTCAGCTACTGGCTTATAGCAATTGGCACATCAGCAAACACGTATAACGTCAGGATTAGGAATGCTATAAAGATCAGCAAAGCTTAATTCTTATTACGATTTAATTAAAAGCACACGTTGGTCTGAAACATATTTAGAATGGAAATGGGGAAGCTAAAATAGTCGTATTGATTGTCTGCTAATTTTATAGTATTTCGTTTGTTATACAAATCGTTTAGGCATATTTCTCTTGGCGTTATGTCTCTCTCTTTTAATACTAGTATTATTTTACAATAAAAAGTTTAAAAATTCTATTTAAAATTAAAATTAAGTCACCTTTAAGTAAAACTTCCTATCTACAATATTTAAGGTACTTTGCCGGAATGCGGCATCGCCACGAGACACCCTGTATATTAATCTTCCTCTTGAATCACTCTATTGATGAAAACCGCATTAAAATCAGTTGCGCAGTTTGAAATATCGGAAAGAGTCGGTATACTCGCAACGTATATTGGAAGAAACACGTATACTTATATCATACCTTTATTAACATTTTCATTGAATATGGTAAACAACTTAGCAAATATTATTACAACGCAATATGAAAGGTATATGCACTGCAAATACTCCGGTTTGAGTACAAACTGAAGCGACAGTCAAGATATTGTCAAGCTGTCTTATTGTTTACTAAATGTTAACGGCTCACTGATACCGAAACCAAACCAGATCCTATTGAAGCTTGTTAGGGAAATGGGGAATGAAAGTGTGCCATTGTAGAAATGGAAGTTCAATTAAGCAATCGTCTATATTAACTGAGCATACGTTCACAGAACCATGCCAACACATTCATGGTACGGCGACGTAAAATCAAAAAGTTATTGTACATATATTCTGTACCAGTAATCCACTCCGGCTTCGCCCGGGGTAGCGATCGCATCTATATAATAAACATTCAATAAATAAATTCATCGATATTAATATTTTAATGTTTTAACAATTCCAGAGTGAAAGAGGCTAGAAAAGCCGCAGCGTCCGGCGAAGGGCCACCGGTTCTGTACCTGAACGCGGGCGACACCTATACCGGTACGGCCTGGTTTACCATTTACAAGTGGAGGGTCGCCGCTGAATTCCTTAACGCACTGCAACCCGACGCCGTTGTGAGTATTACTCTATACTAAAAGTTTTCAGTTCATATCGCGTGTCTGCGTTCCTTTATCGTGTATACAACTCGCGCACAATAACATGATACTCGCGTTGGATTTACCACCGTCCACTAACGTCTAACCTCCCCGGGAACTCCATTGTTTCTACAGCGAGCGACAAAGCTATTGATCTAAGACAGCATAAGAAATTTATGGCCTCATTTGTTATTTGATCAGGACCTAGATAATATGTTATGTTACTGTGGGCTTCCACTGGCGTTAAACTTGTCGCGATTCAAGGTCTCTCTTTTGTCTTTGAAAAAACTGAGATGTGTGAAAGTTTTCGGCAGTGCAAACCCACTGTTAGGTTGAACCCTTGCGTAACTCGCCGTTATCGATTCTAGGTGTCAGATTTATGTTGACGTAAATCGGAATGACTCGAGTTCGATTTGACGTTCACATAAAGTTGACACTTAGAATCCCGAGTTCCGCAAGGGTTCAACCTAATATTTAAGATTTAACAGTGTTGGCCCCAGATTTAGCTCGACAACCCATGTTGTGATTTATCAATGTACATATGATTTAGGCCCCGAGAAAATAACAGATGAGAGTATAAATTCCTAATGCCGAATCTTAGAATAAATGTTAAGTTCAATGGTCTTGTCAACGACGTAACACGTACGGAATGGTGTCACTGGACTCAGATCACATGTTATTGTGTACGAGTAGTACATCAGTTATGTTGGTTGTGTTGTTGCGATCATATAATAATGTATGCTTGAATTCGTTACGCCAAGACCTATGTCGGATAGTGCTTTTTGTTGAAACCTGTGAGCATTCAGAAGTCTAGGTCTTCAAACCGTCACCGGTTCAAAATTGTCACCGCTTTTGGTTTGTGTATGTCTAAGTCTTTAGTCGATATTATAAAAAACGCCGATCAATCGCCACTTACGTCACCGTAACAGTGGTACGGATTTCCTATTCCCAAAATCTTAACAGAAAACATTATTATGCGTGTTAATTATTTTGTTGAGGATGAATACATTAAATCAAATTTTACGGTGAATGGGTATCACGACTGTTGACGTGAAAAAAAGTTGAAAATGTCACGGAAATACACGAGTTTATATAATTTTTGTTGTTTTGTTTGTGTTGGCCTAGTGTAGAATGTCAATATTATATCTCGATAATAATTAAAAAAAAAACATTTGTTACTACGATATTTTTGAATATTCAAGCTTCCTAATGGTGAAAGACTTCAAAAAGGTCTTACAATACTAATTATTTACAAATCAAGTGTATTTTTTAATCCTTCGACCCAAAAGGAGGCTAATGTTTTTCGCGCGTATGCATGTATGTCTTATACGTTGTGACCTTCTGTAGCCTAAACGGCTAGACCGGTAATAGACTAGACTAGACTAGTATATTTACTGTCAGTCGAGTTTTTAATAAATTTTATAAAACAAATTGTTACTGAATATTTTGAAAGCGCACACTTTTTTTAATCCAGAGGCAATTGTGCCTGAAACCTTTAACAAAAAAACCTCCAGCTGCTTAATTTTCCAGTTAGATTCTTTTAAAAAGGATTGAATATATATCTTGAAATTAAAAATATTAAATCTTTTCGAGCAATAGATTTCAACTTAACGTGTAAGTCCTGTAAAAAAACTGCCAATTAATTATTATATTTGTACGTATATTTTAGGTACATACTATTATTATTAAAAGAATAGGTTTGATTGTATGTTTCATATTGATTCAAAACCCTCTGAATAATCAGTCTAAATTAATTATTCGACCGGTAAATTTGACCACGTTTAAACAAAAGGTCGAATGTCAGTTTGAATAAATCGAGCCGACCGGCGGCGGCCGAATGCAGCCTGATTTTCATTGCTGGAAAATTTTCTAGCGTTGACAGCTTTGTGGCGTCGACTATCCATGTACATACGTTTTACATTACATACGCCGGCATACATACGGCTTATGTACCGACGGAAAATCAATACTTGACAACTGGCTGCTTCGCGTTTGGTTATATAAGCTGATACGAAATAAACTCGAAACAACGCGGCGTAGTTTTGTTTGATGTCGAATTTATTTCAATTATTTTGACTCAACCTAATAGCCTAACAGTGAGATAAATATGCCTACGTAAGTCGCGGATCTTAGCTTCGATGCCCATTTGAAGCAAATTATATATATGAGGCACATTTGAAATTTCTATTTATTTTCTCTTTGTTTTATTTGAAAAACAATTTGCAGAAATTGCTTTTTTAAACTGACACTCTCTCATCTAATTTTACTGGTCCACAAGTCCTAGTCAGTAGTTAGTCATCTAACTTTCCAATCTTACTGTCCCAGGTTCAAATCTAAAAAAAAAATAATGGCAGGCAACGAATCTGCAACTCGATTGTTGAGGATGCCCGTAGGTCACTTAATATCAGGTGATCATACCTCTAAGAAAATATCTAAATCCGTCTTAAAGCCATCAACAAACAGATACGCAGCTTTTCTCAAGTTTTAGCCGCGTAATATTCTTTTCTATTAATCATAATTTTGAAACTATAAGTCCAAATTAATTAATGTTAAATACAAACGTACACCAGACAAAAAAATACCAGAAACGATAAAAGTTTTTATTTTGATAAAGTAATATAATACTTTAAAATTTGGATTATAAAGTATAGTTTATCAAGGCAATTAAAATATACTAAGTTATCTCTATCAGCTAATTTGGTTATTTAACCAACTATTTAGTAAGGTGATTTAATCAAATAATTCTTATCAAGTGATGCCAAATACATTACAAAACATGTTTTATTTTCCTTTTGTGAATGAAGTGTTACAAATGATGCCAGAGCACGTATTATGTGAGCGAGCTCGCTGGCAGACTTGATCGATGAATGAGTATTGTTCGTAAGCGCCGTATTGACATCAGGTTCTTTATAAATAATCGCCTCTTCCTCGGATCAGATATAACAGCACCGATATGGTGCGACTTAGCTAATATTTCATGATTTAATCCTCCTATGGTAGTTAAAGCGTTCCTGACCTTTACTTTGGTAAAGCGAAATAACTGTATCTGCGCTATAGTTGCGCTTTTATTTAAAAACCAAACGTTGGCGTCTTTTACCTGAAATTGGGTTGGCAAATATCCGATTCCTACCAAACTCAATTAGACCCTAAATGTTACAAAGAGAACTCAACTCAGTAACTCAAGAGATATCACCGAACAACGTAATCTAGAATAATTTATTTATTAGTTTATATAGACAAATATTATCTGTTTGACATTTGCCCGAGATCCCAAGGTCATATAATATCTTCAATTATTTTGAGACAAGGGACTTTTTAGAGTGAGCCTTGTGTTAGGCTGTTACTCAAATCGCCTTGTTCAAGCATTTTCTAAAAAACCACAGCTCGATAGTATAACTAGAGATAGACAAAGAAAATTTATACAGCAGCTGCCTAGAACTAGAATTCGGTTGGGCTGATCCTTAGATCTCATTTGCACACAAAATTGTACACTAAAGAATTTGTACATTGCGCGTGCACTCGATTCGTTTGTCAGCTCTTTTAAAACCATTAATTTCTATAAATTATTTCGTACCGTACACGCTGCTTTGTCGCATATTTTGAAGACCATCAAACCATGTCGCAAAACATAATCACTGCGTGTGTTACATTACAATGAACGATATTTCTATTGATAAGTTATCATGTAAATGGAGATTTGAAGATAATCGCGTGTCGTAAATACGTAAGTTTATCCTATAAGATATTAAGTTTTATCTTGTGACTAATATATTAATAAAATATAAAACTAACAAAACATACAATCTGAAAACTAACAATTTTTGATGTATATTACCCCTTAGGCTTTTACTTGAATAAAACTCCTTAGTACTTTTATCAAATTTTAACATCTACGTATAATTTTGCATACAAAGAATAAAACCACGGAAGCTGTACAGGAAATTAAAGAAGCGCTGTTAAAAACATAATTAAAAAGTAATGATAGTAAAAACATTAAATACAAAAAACATTGTCATATATTTAATGGTACTTACTAAATATTTTTAAAATTACAAATTAATAAAAGATATTTCATAAATAAATTGCAAACACCATTTTTCAAATAAAGGCAATTAAATAATTTACTGTTTATAAAACTTTTTTATGTCAGGCTGTAATAACAATTACTACTTATAATAGTATATCAGAAGACAGTAAGAAATTTGTAGCATATTAAATACGCTACATAATACTACCGGTACATAAAATATTTCAAATCGCAATTTATACTAAAGAATCTAATGCTTTTGGTGGAGGTGCAAAGTGTATGTTTTTGACAGAGGCTTTCTATGTGGTATTTGTTATGTTGTAAGTAATATTATTCTTGTCGTCTTTTAGCCATTGCAATACTTATATTTAATGTTACTATTTACAAATTGTAATAATGATCTTTAAATACTTTAAGATAACAACTTACATCTTTAAGAATTCTAACCAAAAACAATAATTGATTAAAAACTCGCTTTACTAAAAAAAACGCTATTTAAAGCTATTGGAGTGCAATTAAATACCGATGATTATGAAATTTTATTGTTTGAACTTCGTTGCATGGTTTGGATAAGTTGTAAACTAATGTTAATTAATAAATATTATCTGTATTTCAGTCACTTGGGAACAACGAATTTGAAATAGATTCCGCAGAATTATCACCATTACTGAAGAATATACAAACACCCATATTAGCCACTAATATAATATTAAACACCGAAGAAAAAGAAAAATTAAAAAAGTCTATTATATTCGATATACAAGGAGTTAATGTCGGTATTGTTGGTTTTGTGACTCCAGAATTAAGTTTGCTTGATAGTACAGGTACTGTGGAATACATAGAAGAAGTGATAGCTCTAAAAGAAGAAGTTAACAAATTAAAGAAAGAAAATGTCTCCATTATTATAGCTTTGGGACATGCAAACATAGATAAACTTGCAGAAATTGCAGCTGAAATTGATGGTATTGATTTAATAATAAATGGACATAAAAACTTTTACCATTGGAGTGGTCATGCAAAATATAACCAACAAGACGAAATTGAGAGTGAAATAAAAGTAACACAACGGTCTGGCAAACGAGTACCAATTATCCAATCCTTTGCATACAACCAAAATTTAGGTAAAATTATAATCAAATTTAATAGTAATGGTGAAATATTCGATTTCCAAGCCGAACAAATTCCATTGAATCACTCAGTTCCTCAAGATTCAGATGTTTTAGAAATAATGAAAACATATATGTCTGAGATTGATTTAATAAGCCAAGAAGTAATAGGTAATACCGCTGTTGTCCTCGATGGAGACACATGCAAATTGGAAGAATGTAATTTTGGTAACTTAATTACTGATTCTATCATGTATTACTACTCTGTTAGATTTCTAGGCGAACGTTGGACCGACGCGCCGATCGCTGTCATTCATGGAGGTGCTATTACAGGGTCTATCGCACCTGAAAACCGTCCAGCAGCTGTTACCAAGCGTGCTTTGTTGTCTGCAATACAATCAGAAGGTAACTTAGTCGCCATTACCATGACTGGAACGGTTTTAAAACAAGTACTAGAGAATTCAGTTGAAGACTATCGTACATCCAATCCGTCCGGTCGATTCCTTCAGTACTCTGGCATTCGAGTGACGTATGATATAGCTAATGCACCGGGTTCCAGAATAGTCGATGCAGTCGTAAGATGTGGGGCCTGCTCCATTCCCGAGTTTCAGTCTATCAATGATTCGACAGAGTACACAATACTGATGCCATTATCGTTGGCAAATGGTGCAGAGGGATATTCAATGCTTGTTGGACTTCCTCGCCGATACCTCGACTTTGACGAAGCTTTTGGCGCTGAAAAATTTATTGCTCAACGTAGTCCAGTGTATCCTGAAGTGTCAGGCCGAATCGTGTTATTAAATGCAGATAATGTTCCTGGTTCTGCTACTACCATAAGCACTTCAATAACTTTCTTGGTTATTTTATTATCTTATATTCTTGGATAAATAGGTCATATTTTATTAAATACATTTGAACTTAATGGGGCCTTTTAATTTATTTAGACTTTTCCTATTGCTGAGTTCGCCTACAAAATTACGACTACATAATAAACTCTGATGAACGGTAATAAAAAGTACAATAGAACAGAATATTTAAAATCAAACATTTGATACGAAAACTACAAAGCAAAAAGTGATTTTGGTGATAACAAATCATAAAAATTATGAAAAATTTTATTCAGAAACTTACAGTAATATTTTCATCATTTATGTGTAAACGCCTTAATCTTTGATTTATTAGAAAAATTAAATAAAAAATTCAGATTAATATAATAAAATTTGTGATGTTTGCGGTTTTGAAATTGTGATTTTATCTATAAAGGCAAAACGTCACCTGCACCATGCTATTAGGAAAATACTATAATAAAAGTAATGCACAAAAATAGCACAACGTTCCTTATTTACTAAGTATTGAACAACCAAACCAAACAAAAAGAAGTAGAGGCTTAAAGGTTATGTAATTCCAATAATCAAAAGAAATCGTCATACCGCTTTATAACAGACAAAATTGTAATGGCTGCATTTGGTGGGTCAAACTAGTTAATATCTAACTGCTAAACATACAACAACGATCGCCATATTGAAATAAATTAACGAGAGAGAATCTTGTTCTTTAAACGCTTTGGTTAATTATTGCTTTCAATGAAATTGCTGAAGTATGCATGTATGTTACTATATCAATTTTAACTAATAACTCCAAAAATCCAACCAACATAAAATTAATCAATTTCAAAAATTACATCAACATATTTAATGGGTTTGCATGGCTTTAGTACTTTTTCTATTGATTTCGTATACCAAAATCGTAATAATTTCTTATTGTTAATTTCAGTCACTCGGCAATCATGAATTCGACAATGGGTATCTCGGGATTGACGCCATTGATCGAAAATGTAACTTGTCCAGTACTCGCAGCAAATCTTGTTCTGAACCGGGAACCTTCATTGCAAGCCCAAAAGAATTTAATGAAGTCTGTAGTAGTAACTTGATATAAACGGAACCAAAATAGGAATTATAGGTTGGCTACGCCTGATACGAAAATATACGAAATAATGTGGAATACAAAGATGAAGAAATAGCTATCAGAAATGAAATTGTTGAATTGAAAAAGCGAAATATTAAAATTTTCATAGCTTTAGGCCATTCGGGATATATTAAAGATTTAGAAATAGAAAATAAGATGTGGATCTAGTTATTGATGGTCATACCGACACATTCCTTTGGAATGGTAGAACTCTCGATACAGAAAAAGCGGACGGCTCTTACCCTACGTTAGTTAAACAAGCTAATGGAAAAATTGTACACAAAGTATTTGGGCAAATTGCGCATTATGTTTAATAGCCGGGGTGATATTATTAGTTTCAATGGTAATCCTATTCTGCTTGATAACTCAGTGCCACAAGTTCCTGATGTTTTAGAAATCGTGAAAAAATATCGTGAAGGCGTAATGAAATACCGAAGCAGTCGTAGGAAAAGTTTCTGTAGTCTTGGATGGACAATCGTGTCGACTAAAAGAGTGTAATATGGGTAATATGATTGCAGATGCAACGGTTCACAAATACGCATCGGAATATGTTGGTAAGAGATGGACTGCGTCAGTCCATCCCTTACCAACCTATTGATATTATTCCAGGAGGTGGAATCAGAGCATCGATAGCTCATGCTGATCTACCAACAAATGTAACTAAAGGCGATACTTTGATCGCCATGTCCTTCGACGGAAACATGGTCAAGATATCAATTAATGGATCAAATATTTGGAAAATGTTAGAGCATGCTGTCGCGCGTTATCTTCCTCTCCGCCCTCCAGGAGAGTTTTTACAAGTATCAGGCCTGAAAGTGGAATATGACTTTCGGAAACCTCCTGGCATGAGATTCAAAAGTGTATCCGTTCGTTGCGGTAATTGTTATATACCCGCGTATTCTTTTTTGAACATATCTGATGTTTATAATATATTGATGCCTTCATTTTTATCAATGGGTGGTGAAGGTTTTTCTTTATTTGTTGATCTACCCTCAACTGCTTTAAAATATGACGAATTACAGTCGACAATTGAATATATTCAAAATCATAAACCCCTGTATCCTACTGTGGAAGGTCGAATAGTAATACACAACGCCGAAATATTATCAAAAAGCGACGCAACTTCAATAAAGTTTTCAATTTACATAAACCTTTTATGCTTACTCATTATATAATTGTAATAGCCATAGTGGATAATGGAGATGTGTTATCATAACTCTTATTATTGAATTACATATTAATTTAATTGTTTTGCTTTGGTCATTACAAATATACTATAAAAATGTAAGAAATACTATCTTTAGAGATAACTTTATCCAAAATAACTGATTTCCTATGTTGTATTGTATGTAAATAATTATGAAAAAACTAGTATAGTATATGTATATGACTTATTGTGAAACATTTTGTATAAATATTATAGTTTACCAGTTTAAACACAAACAGGTAAAAGGTCTGTGTTTGCATGAACAAAATTTATGAGTACATATATTAATGACAAATATATTTTATGTCCTATGCTTAGAAGGTAGGTGTAGGTAGTTCTTATTTTGTAGTTAAATATAACAAACTATGACTAATCAATATCTATAATTTGCACAATTAGTAATTTGTTGTTGTTTTCGTTTTAAATAGATACTTACATATTCTAATTTTAAAATGCATGGAAATAAAAGTATTTAATCTTTATTATATGTAAAGTTGTTATATTTTTGTGCTTGAATTTATGTTATTTATTTAAGTCAAACAAGCATTTAGAGATAAAACTGACACAAGACACAACGTGAATTGGGAAACTTGTTGAAAACTATTTAAAATATGTATTTCGCTAACCGATTGTGAACTTCGTCAGTTTATAAACCACTAGGTATTTTATAAACTGACAGCAAATAGTGACATATCTAAGCTACAATTGGTATTTGGATAATACTACTAATCTTCTCCCTGCCCTTTTCATGTGAGGTCGACACAGTACGACCGTAGTCTGTAATAGGTTTTGGCTAAAGGTTTTTTTATGGCTGGCCGTCTGCCCGACACCAGCCCTCATCTTTCATGAATAATACTAATAATTGGATAATACTATCTATTGTAAAAGGTTCAAAATCTTATGAAATTTAAGGTTATATTTTCAGCTTTAAGTAAAAAAATACACGAATTTATTATAAAGAATTTCTGTTTTATCTATCTACATCTGTTTATGTGATCTAATATTTCAAAGTTGCCACTTTCAAATATATTTTATTTCATATCGATTACTTTTATAGAAGAATGTTGATAGATGTGATAAATAATTGAAAACTATTTTAGTTAAATAGGTACTAATAACTATTATGTCGCGCACAATAACACGTGTCATGTCAATGTCGATAACATCTTGCTATCGCTTTCATTATTTCTGAAGTATTTAGTAGTAACCCTTCACTCTTTTATTTGTTTCAGTCCCTTGGAAATCACGAGTTTGACAACGGAGTCAGTGGACTCACTCCATTTATACAAAATCTAACAACTCCTGTTTTAGCCGCCAATCTCGTACTAAATAAAGTTCCCGAACTTGCAGCCGAAACAAACCTTAGAAAATCCGTAGTGTTCAATGTTTCCGACGTAGCAGTCGGAGTAATTGGATATTTAACTCCGGAAACTAAAGTCTTAGCAGTCCACAATAACGTCGAATATATTGACGAGATAGTAGCTCTCAGAGACGAAGTAAAAAACTTGAAAAATGAAGGTGTCAATATAATAATCGCGCTGGGTCATTCAGGTTATTTAAGAGATTTGGAAATAGCAAAAGCTGTAGATGGTATAGATTTAGTGATCGGTGGACATTCAAACACTTTTCTGTGGAACGGTACAACACCCGACTCGGACGAAATTCAAGGTCCTTATCCAACGTATGTCACACAAGCTACTGGCAAACAAGTGCCAGTAGTACAAGCGTATGCGTATACGAAGTATCTTGGAAGACTCCACATGGTTTTTAATTCTAATGGCGATGTTACTAGCATAGACGGTAACCCTATTCTTTTAGATAATACCATACCTCAAGATCCAGAACTTCTAAAAATAGTAGAACGGTACAAAAGGGATGTTCTTAATATTACTGAAGAGGTCATCGGACAAACCTCGGTAGTACTCGATGGCTTAAGCTGCCAATATAAGGAATGTAATCTTGGCAACTTGATAGCTGATGCGATGGTTTACCGATATGCTACAGAATACAAAGGAAAATATTGGACCGATGCTCCAATAGCAGCCATACAGGGCGGCGGAATAAGATCGTCTATAACAAATACGATAACACCTACTAATATAACTAAAGGAGATTTATTAGGAGTAATGCCGTTTGAAGGAATACTAGTTACAGTCGAAATGAGTGGAACTGTGTTGTTGCAGATGCTCGAATATGGCGTATCGAATTATGACCTTTTAGACTATCCGGGAGAGTTCCTTCAGGTGTCAGGAATAAATGTAGTATTTGACTTAAGAAAACCTTCGGGGTCCAGAATTATTAAAGCCGAAGCCAGGTGTGGTTTCTGCGATATACCAAGTTTTTCAGACATTAAACATGACCAAACATATAAGATCATAATGCCTAACTTTTTAGCAAAAGGTGGTGACGGGTATTGGATGTTTGAAGGCCTGACGACGCACGCTTTGAGTTATAATGAACACGCGGCTACTGTCTTCTATGTAAGCCATCACAGCTTCATTTACCATGGTGTTGAAGGAAGAGTTAAGCTTATAGATGGAAGTGAGATGAATTTTTCAATATCCAATACCCCTTCATTATTTATGTTAACATTTGTGATTTTTCTTAATTGTTTTAAATAAGGAAAAAGTATTCTAGACAAATAATATCAAAATCGAAAGGTCAAAGAAACACTTATTGTTAAGAAATCTGAAAAAACATTTGTTCGATTTGAGTAATATATTTGAGAGGCATTTAGGAAATAAAATGTATTAATATTATGTGTGGCATAGGTTATAAAAAAAATAGTAGCATTTTTAATAAGGTTGTGATGTATTTATATTTTTTAAGTTAATAATACGTCTCAAAATTAGTGTAAAAAGTAAGATCAAGGCATCGTCATGTTAATTTCCCTCACAATACCAAGAATTATAATAATGTAGTATTATAAATGTATTTATTTGTGACCTCTCTGTAGTCTAGAAATACCAGCTATAATGGTTCGATTCCCAGTGGAGGAAAAATTGTATGACGATTTTCAAAAATCTCGAATGTGTTTTCTGCATGCATGCATGCAAATAACGATATGCTAGCATACGAATAACGATTTTTATTTAATTTTAATCGCTTAACGTAAAAGAAGGGAACGTATTTTATAAACATTATATGTAAATCTCCGTATCTGTTTGTAGCTCAAAGTTAGACTTTAATCAGTTAGACTATTTGTGTTGATGCTTTGATAGTAATGAATGTTTGTTAAGTATCACTATTTTTAAAAATTGTGTCATTAAAAAGCGTTAATTTGACCATTAAGGCATTCATACGGTCGTCGATTTTATTGGTACTATTTTTTAAAGATCTGATGAAACATGGCTCAACAAGATTAGTGTTCAGCTTGATCAATCCCTCACGGATCATGAAAAATTATCATCATATTCTCGTTCAGATGCAATGCAATACAAACAAAAGATAATCAAAATTACAATTTTGTAAAAATAATGTAAATATTGACCAAAACAATTAAATAAGGATTGAGTGTTTGACTTCAGTAATGACTAAGATTATTATATGATATAGAACTAAAATTGATGTTAAAAATCAACAAGAAAGGTTGAGTGGAAAATATTATCTGGATATTTGTAAGATAAATTTAAGTTAGTTTATGTTGAGCAATTTTAAAAAAGAAAGTTGTTACGTAAGATTTAAAATAAATACTTATATAACATGAACAGTTATTTATTGCTACCTACCCTAAATGAGCTTTACAAGAATGCTATACTACAATAACTTGTAGTGGGCTAACCGTGAGTTCACACTGCCGAAAATATTCACATAAAACGTATTGTCATCTTAATTTTTTTAGAGAGAGACAGACGACATGTTTTATGTGAATGTTTTCGGCAGTCTGAGCACGGTGTTAAAAGTTACATACTCAGTATGGAATTTTTTGACCGCACCTGAAGGCAAGACATTTTAAATGAATCGATCAGGCCAAAATAACATCCTATACTTTTATGGATTAATAAATACTATCGATAAGAATCTTTATATCAAAAAATAGTAAATTAAATGAAAGGAAAAACATGTAATTTATGCTTATTTGCATTGTTAAACACTTAGTTGATCGAAACAGACTCCCATTTGTGGTATACTATTCTCTAGTGATGTCGCAGGCCATTTCATTGTACAGTTTGTCGATGTAAATATTGGAATAGTTAACGTAGGCAGAGTTGATTCTGCTGGCACTGTGGGCGGGAACACCTTGCTGTAAATTTGTAAAAAGAAGATAGTTAAACATAATCGCCAAAAATCCTCTTAGTAACAAAGACCAAAGTTCAGAATATAAATATAAGTAAACACTTAAATATGAGACCATTTTGATTAACAAAAGTCTCTACTAAACATACACCCCAAATCCACGAATCTTCCACCTGTTCCACTTCTTTACCGTTAACATTAATTTCAATTATAATCTTACTGTGTTCTCTTTCAAACACCATTACTTTCGTCTAATCTACATTCATCTTCATGCCTTTACTTTCTAATGAATCATTCACTACATTCAGCATAAGTTGTAAGTCCTCTGCCGATGACGCAAACACGACCTGGTCATCGGCGTACAGGAGACATTTTACAACTAGCTCACCCATTCTTAAACCACAATCTACATATTTCAAACCTTTCAAACAATCATTCATAAGCAGATTGAACAGCCACGGGGATGCTACAAAGCCCTGTCTTACACCTTTATTGATGCTAAACCAGTCTGAGTAGGCCCCGTTAATCCTAACTATAAAGAATATTTATAAAGAGACTTTAAAGCTACTATAAGATCTCTTTTCACTTTATCATAGGCCTTCATAACTACATCTAAAATATTACCGTCATGCTAAAAACAAACTGAACTTTGTCAGCAATATCACGGCGTATTTGATTAAATATAGGTACAAAATAAAAATTATGAAACCTTGTACTGGTAGGTTTTACAAATGGACCCATCTTCAGTATTACAAGAGGGTTAAAAGTCGGTCTATCCAAACTACGAAGAAGCCTGCGTAGTAGAAAGTCGCGTTGCTGTCTCAGGTCATGTACCATGGCTCACGTATAGAAATTATTGATAGAAATTGACGCGCGCATCGCGAC
>JWHW01053466.1:303943-316408 GCA_000931545.1 Papilio glaucus | reverse complement strand
TACCCGCTATAAAAAGAGAAGTCGAGTTATTGAAAGAAAAGGGAGTTAATATTTTAATAGCTCTAGGTCATTCGGGTTTTCTTAAGGACATAGAAATCGCCAAGGAAGTAGACGGGCTAGATTTAGTGATCGGGGGTCACTCCAATACATTCTTGTGGAACGGAGAAGATTTCACCGAATCGCCCGAGCATCCGCAAGGCTTTTATCCTACAATGATACAACAACCATCGGGTAGAACAGTTCCAGTGGTTCAGGCGTATGCTTACACAAAATATTTAGGTAAATTACAGCTCATTTTCGATTCATCGGGAGAGCTCTTGAAATGCTTCGGCGATCCGTTGTTATTACATCAAGGAATACCCAATGACGATGAGGTCATGGCGATAATACAAAGGTATCGAGGGGACATAGACCGAATAAATAATGAAATTATTGGAAGCTCTCTAGCATTTCTCGATGGTGAACAATGCCGTTTAAGAGAATGCAACATGGGTAATCTAATAACTGATGCGACTTTGAATTACACCCAACGTTTTTATAAAGATAAATACGCAAATGTGAATATAGTATTTATCCAAGGCGGAAGAATACGATCGTCTCTAGGACGAGCCGAAACACCATTTAACATCACTAGAGGAGATTTCATCACAGTTTTACCATTTTCAGACACTCTATCTGTGGTAACGATGAACGGTTCAATGTTAATCCAAGCTCTAGAACATTCTGTCGCCGCGTGGCGCACAATAGACAGCCCCGGTCAATTTTTACAATTGGCAGGTGTTCAAGTAATCTATGATTTGTCAAAGGAGCCCGGAGGTCGAGTTAAAATGGCTAAAGCAATGTGTACCGAATGCTCTACCCTAGACAATGTCCGGGATTATTTGAGCTATATGGTAATAATGCCAGGGTTCTTAGCAGACGGTGGTGATGGTTACAGCATATTCGAAAAACTACCAAAGGAGATTTTATCTTACAACGAATTGGCATGTACTGTAGATTATTTAAAAATATATAGTCCTATTAATCCTGTACAATCGGGACGTATTACAGTACTTAATGAAGATGTAGTTATTGAAAATGTCTCACAAATTGCATTTAACAATCAGATCGATAATTCCAGGTGTAGTGTTAATCGAATGGATTTATTCTTAGTAGCTATAATGTTTCTAAGTTGTATTTATTTACAACTATAAATATAAAAACTAGGAGCAGGCAGAGATTATGGATTTATTTTAATTGGACGCAAATAAAATCGTTGGATATGGGCTTCCCTTCATCATCTCTCGATGTCCGAACCAACGAAGTATGCTTTTCTCAATTCTATTGATAAAGACAACATATTTATTGAAAATTATAAAAGCGTATCTTTAAGGAAATTTCACATATTTGAAACTACCTCACATAATTATTTAAAGGTTAAAAAAAATATTAGCAGTTTTTAATTTAATTTCTTATAAATTTTATATAATGTTAAATCAAATAAAACACAAACCTATAATATAACAGTATAAAGGATAACATGGTAAAAATGGCGCATCGAAAACTATTCTAATAATATTAGTTACAAAATAGTTCGGCCATTAAATTATTTTTAATAGCTGTCATATAAATTGTGAGTTAGATACATTTACTGCAATTCCGTGGCAAAATTATATTCACTTAATTTAATTGCATATACGTTTAAATACAACGACATTCTGACCTATATTTTACACAACCATAAGATAATTCAGCATGTCTTTAAAGTGAATGCAATAAATACGTGATACAGGATGTTTTTTTTTTACATGATGAAATTGAATAAGAATGTTATAACTTAACAGAATAATACGTTATTTTAAGTAAAAAATTAATTAACAATGATCGATGAATGTTTTTAAAGCCGATGCATACGTAACGGATTTTACCCGGACGGGACGAGACGGGAAGTTTTGGATATATTGTTTCATAGAAAATGTATATGAATGTCGGTACGACGGATGCACGGACGGGACGGGGACATGGCACGCATGGGCAGTTTACAATCCTAGCACGTTAGTTTCAAGTCACTATCAAGGCGCGTTTGCATTAAAACCCCGTTACGTACATATGCATCGGCCTTTATATTCTTAAATTACTATGACACCATATTCTAATTGATGTATATTTTATAGCGTTTTTTATTGTATATAAATAAATATAATGTATAAATCTTCTTCTATATTATATAATAACTTCTATATTTATAATAGATTTCTTATTCGGTAGTAAATAAAATTGTTACTGTTTTAAATATATTATAAAATTATTTAATAGATTCATAATGTAACAATTATATATCAATATATAAAATATCTAAATTGTATTTGCAAGAATAAGTATTAGTCCAATAAAGGCACATAAGACAGAAGCACTTTAACTTACTTAATTGAAAATAATAAAAAAGTATCAACATTTATAAACTAAAACCAAGAATAAAACAATTTTTAACTTTAAAAATAATGTTGTTTCTTATAACTACTAAAAAATAGTAATAGATAAAGAACAATACGACATTCTTTGTCTTAATACGAATTAATAACATTTTTAATTTTGTTCCTTCATATGAAACAATAAGGAACTAAGGGATGCCCATACTACGTGACGTGTGCTTTTTTAAGCTATATTCACTTACAGTTGAAGGTAGGTATGCACGTACTCTTAGGCTTCCGTATTAATAAAATTAACCAAATTATTATTTTCTCAAATTTCTGATTTCAAAAAATGATTTAAAACCATATTTATAAATTACTGCGTAAAAAGTAGAGGGGGAGGTCTTGGCATATACTAAGGATGGTCATCAAGGGCGGGAGGGGTCAAATTGTAAAAAATAGGTCACGTAGTATGGGTACGTTCCCTAAAAATGATAGAAGAAAAGACTTTTTGATATCATTGTAGTCTCTTGTTAGTTAAGAATAGAAAATACAAATATTGTGCGCTTAAACGCTGCAACTGAGACGAAAGTACAGACAAAGGCAAGTTACTATAGATAAAGACCATGTATACCTTCGTTCGCGTCATTTTTGAACATATTTTCCACAGAAAAGATAAATATTCAAGCCCCTTTACTAATTTTAAAAATATGACATTTAACTGATTATACCTACTAGCAGATCTTTTACTCTTCACCCTGAGTTTGAACAATGGATATCAATTGTGCACAGCATATGATAGTGCCGTAAGTATGTACTTAGACACTAATTTCCATGTATTATTTGTTGATAATGTATTGAATCATACATTGCTGCCACATCTTTCAAGTAGATAGATAGCCACTAATATTGGCTTAACATTTTTTAACATTTGAGACAAATTATAAAACACATATCAAAATCCGATTTCTATTTTTAATTTGTACATTATTGAGATTGTACTTTTTTATCATGTAATGATAGCCTGTAATATAAAAAGTAAAAACTACCTGGTTATCAAAATCTTGTAGGCTTGTTAGTCAGTCTTAGCCATGGAGTTATCACCGCTTAATTTATTGGGTACTAAAACCAGTAGCCCTAGGAACACTCACCCTTTTTGCCATCAAATAATTTTGTACTTAATCTTATCAATTCCTGACTATCTTGAGCTTAAAAATTCGAGAGTGTGAGATAAATTAACTGCGACACAGCATGGCTGTTCAAATATTCATAATTTTAAATCAAAATTTAGGAGGGATAACAGTCCATGCAACCACTATTTCATTACCTTGTGAGAGTAAACCACAGAAAATCGTTAGACACTGTTTCAGTGCTTCTTGACAATCTAAGAACTCCAGACAAGGCGCATAAGGCTCAAAATTTTGACAGAGACTGCATAATGTTTTAAATACTTTGTGTGCAGTTATTAGATTACCTCTTTCTAATTCTTTTATAACCTTTTTATTTATTAGTGTGTTTTTCTCATTTATCAATCTTGCAGGCACAAAAGTAGAGGGGCCCATACTCAAATAGGCAGGCCAGTTGTTAACGCAAGCTTCGCATACACAATCAAACTTGTACTGGAATTTGAGATTTGCCCGGCGTGCATCACGATTTTCCAACGCATGATGAGCTCTGTAAATGTTACATTTGAAGTTGTTATAACATACTTTATTTTAGTATTAAGTTTCATGAATGGGTTTTAAAATATTCAAATGATTAAATTTATGGCAGTAGATGATGAACAAGCAACTCTCTGGATATCAAGTGAACACATCTAACAACATTTATAACAATCAGAATAAGGAAAATAAGGATAGGGGATAAAAAGTGGAAGGGTTATCCCCTTTCCGTCTTTTTGATTGTTTTTACCAAATATCCATCCTGTAATGATGAGAAAGTAAATAAAATTTCATAAACATATGTTACATTACATTAATATTACTTTATTTTCAATATCTCCCTACCTCTTTCCCACTTTATGTGCACATCTTCAAAATCTATCTATTATCACTCATTTCAGCAACAACACCCTTCCAATCTTTCCCATCTTTCATGCAATCCATCCACATTTTCTTAAGTGTACCCCTACCAATATATATCCCTCCACATTCATATTTAGAACACTTGTCACATTTCTTTTTTTATCTATCAATGGTGCTACAATATACACTACACTACACTACAATATATACTTTCAGGCTTCCCCTAATATAATTATTCATACCTTATCTGATTGTGTTACTCCACACATCCATCTCAACATTCATATTTCATTTCACCATTATAGTATCATAATATACTTAAAATCAATAATAAATAAATAACTAATACCTACCCATAGTTATCAAATAGTTGCATGCCTTTTTTGATAGGGCGCAATGCCATTAAGGACATACAGCCAGAACCTAGCTTGTTGTATCTTACAACATTAGGGGCACAAGAATGATTCAACAGGCTATGATAGCCATAAGGTGCACATGCCAAATTCACTTCATTTACATAGATCCCATTTTTCTCCATATTTGCAGTGATTCCATGCATATTAGTGGGACTTGTCATTAAATGAAGCAGTAACATTCCTGCAACAGTTTTCTTTACAGTCTCACATAATTCTTTATCTTCTAGTGGAAGAAAGTTGGTGTGATCTTTTAAAAACTTTAAAAACACAGCCCCAGTGACAGATTTCTGGAATATATCAGACACAGACCGTTTATCAATGTTGCTCTCTAAAGTGTGTATTGTAGCATAATTTTTTGAATCAAATATCCATTTGCCATCTACATGGACATGCCCACGAAATTCATTGTTCATATTTGCCTCAGCATCACTAATTGTTTTAAAGAGGCCAGCCCAATCATTGTGGTCATTGCGTGCTTTTATTACAGTTCTCAACGCCAGTAACTCCAGTTTAGTGAAGTCCATATCAAATAATGTTGCCATTAATTGACACTCAACGGCATGATATTCTTTAAAAGCTTTATTCTTGCAGTCTGTGCTACAATAGAGAGCATAACAACAACTTTCACATGGAGACAAATTTAAATTTCTTGAAAGACAATAGCTGCAACTTAAAATGAACTGTGATTTTAGTAGCAGTGTAAGGTAAGGTTCCTCTTCAACAAGCATCTCACCCACACTTATATCTTCTTTGGCAATTACCTGACGCCCAAACTCTTGAGTAAACACAACCTCTAACTTTGAACTTGCACACAAGTATCTAGAATCTTTTGTGCATTTCATAGCTAAGATGTTATTTATATCAGGTGTCTTTTCATTTCTGATACTCTTTTTAAGTAAGGCTTCTTTACACATTTCTTTCCTTTTAATTAATTTCTCATTTAGTTCTTTAGGGTACTCCATAGAAAGCACTTTATCTATATCAACCAAACATTCATCAAACTTCTTTAGAGATAAAAATATAATAGATCTATTTGATAAAGCAAAGCAGTAGGTATTTGAATTGGAAGGAGCATGTAACAGTGCCAAATTATAAAATTGCCATGCTTTAAAATTTTCTTGTACCTGGAAACATTTGTTACCTTGGTTACGGTAATATGTAGACACATTGTCTGATTTTTTCACTTTATTAAGTACAGGAAAAGTATCTAAATCACTTAATAACTCGTAAATATATAGTACTCGTTCATCATTACTTTGCAGAGATAACAGTTTATTAGAAATATCTTTTATTTTACCCTGTGCCGTCAACTTTTGAAGAACACCTTCATACAAGTGATCGATAATCATTGTCTTGATGATATATGGTGCTTATCGTTAACAAATAATAATGTCGCACTACGCAACACCATTTATTGTAATAAATTTAGGTTGTGAAATGATATACGTTATAGATCAGCGATTAAAAAGTCAAAATATTCCGACAGATAAATCCGAAAGAGGTTAGTATGTTTTCATCTGCAACCAAACAAATTTTGTTGTGTAAAACTTACGAATTTAATAATACATAATATATATTAAATCATATTTTTCAGTACTAACCGACATAGTCACGATGCTGCTACACCCTAAACTTCAACAGGAACTATTTTTACCACAACCGGTGGCGACTCATTCTGTAATAAAGCAACTTTTACAAGATATATCGGCGGCATCAATCATGAAACTTGATGAATATTCTATGAATAAATTGTGGGATTTAATGACTATGATATTCAAATGGCAAATATCCGTCGTAAATAATCACAGCATTTTTGACATAAGTCGCCGACATTTGAAAGGTGTAGCCACACTTATGCCGGCTTATTTCTCAAAAAGTATTTTTGATAACGTTTTTAGAAATATTGAGAAGTTACAGGAGAAAATTTCAGACGAGACCTATAAATGCTTATATAACACAATGCTACTATGGTTTTCAGAGTACCACATAAAAATATCCGTTCTACTGAGATTAGGTGTACAAAATAAAGATGGCACTTTCAATTCGTCAGCAGCAATTAATCCCAAGATTATTCAATATTTAGGAGAGAATATTTATAAATATGATAGTAAGAAAAACTCTATTGAAGAATATGACAAGCATACATCTGATACTAATGAAATAAAGTGTCTGTTGGCACATATAGAAACTGGGAAAAATTCTGAAAAGCAATCTATTCTGCAAATAAAATTACCACTAGAAATGGAGGGACATTATCGTTCAAAAGGCATTCTCAATATAAACAAAGATGTTTACTTTGAACAAATTCAAACAAATGTTATAGGAAGAGGCAATGACCTAGCTTTTGTAGCTGATATTCCTAAATCCCCTCAAGAAGATCTCTTGAAAATGTTAAATGATATCTGAAAACAAAAAAGTTACACACATTTTTAGCCAGTGGCGGATCCAAGATTGGCTTTAGGGGGGGGCTTGACCTGAGAGTTCCTCGAGAAGCCTTAAGCCCTTTAAATTATAGTTTCAATATATAGTTAGCCTTAACTAAATATTACACTAAGCTTACGGTATACATAACACCTATTATTAGAGAATAGAAAATTCAAATTTGCAAAGTTGCAAGAGAAGACTATGAAAGACATTATAGGAACATTACTGCATCAAAATTTAATTATTTTTCCTAAAACGTTTGCTTTGTTGCAGGCAACTTATAAAGTGGAAGTTTAAAAAACACATTATTTTAAAAAAATCCATAAGGTTTAAAAGATATAGAAATCATTATTCGAGGAATTCCCGAACTTCAATCACCGTTATTCAGGGAAATCCCGAACTTCAATCACTATTATTCGGGGAATCCCCTAACTGCTTTCTCTATTATTTGTAAACTCCCGATTTTTGTCTGCTGTTATAAATGACACTTTAATTATTCCCTAATCTACTAAACGTTTTCTACTCTACTGGCCCGAGATCGTATCTAGTTTGGACAACGCTATTCCATTTTACAATAGTTAAGTGCTTTAGGGCAACGCAGGGCAACGTATAATAATGAGTTATACGAGTATTATAATAGAATAATAAATAAAATGTTATACATAAAGGAAGAATATACTGAATAAGACTATAAGATAGAGAATGAAATACTATTGTTATGTTATTTTGTACTATTTCGGTATAAGTTATTATCTTTTCTTCTGTGCGTGTGGGCTGGACGGATTTTCTTGATTTTTTATGTGTTTTGTGAGTACTAGGATGTGGCGCTGCGATTGGGTTCTAGTTTTTATAATATTAAATTTTCTTTTCAAATGTATAGATCATGATATTATATGTATAGATTATGATGATATGATAGCCAATCAAATGTATAGATTCGTAAGGTTTAACGAGGAATAAAAAAATATATATAGACAAAAATACTTTATTCACAAAAACTTTTTACGAAAATCATTGGTTAACAAATAGACGTAAATTTATAATAATTAGGAGTAAAAAATATGACATCTAATTACTGTTACAAGGAGAAACGTTGGAATACTACGCTATAACAATAGTTATTCTAGTTATAGCGTACTATTACGCTATAAGGCCTTATTTGTTCTTAATTTTTATAATCTATCTTTACTGGTTATATTTATGATCTGATCATGATGTAGGTTTATTTGTACATGTATACTGTATTTTCGTAACTGACAGTGAATAACAAAAATAATTGAAATAAATATGTTTTCGGAACGCTAATTGTCCTTGCGCTTTAGGTTGTCAGTACTTGGTTAATAAACCATGCATTTAAATACCTATATTTATAACATAGTTCTTACTATACGTACACAATAACTTCACCTCTTAGGTTAAGAACTCACAGAGCGATTTTTAGCCGGTAAAAATCGGCGGCGGAGGTTTATTTCTAAACTCGCGCTGGTCTCGTGTGTTCGTGAGATCTCTGCGGTTCGCGGCCGCCGTGACGTTGCGGTTTTTGCCCGCAAACTTTCATTAGAGATGCCAGCCGAAGGTGCGGGTGACCGCGGCCCTCGTGACACCATAAATCCCCGATGCGGCGGAAGCTGCTAGCAATCGCAAAGAGCGCGTTGTGAAAATATATACATCATTTTTTACATACATACTTGTCTGTATTCTAGAGAAACCACGGGCCCGCCACCGCAGTGGGTGCGGGTGAAAATCGCTCTGTGAGTTCTTAGCCTTAACTCACTGCGCTACCAGGTTGCAGACAACGAAGCGTCGAAGCAATGTTATATGCACGTGTCGCTAGGTTATTACACAATGCAAACATTTAAGTACATTGTACCACTGTGATGTCATCAGACCCGGTGTCATGTTATCGTTGCACGTTAAGAATACTAAACGCTGCTAATATTATTTACGTCCGTATCATCCAAATCAACATTTGAATGCTTGCTGTCTGTTATTTCCAGCGACCATTAGCCCGCTATACTAGTTTATATTGTTACATTTATAGTCGTCGCAATATCCGTTTTAAGAACTAAAAAAATAGATCAACATAATCAACTTTAACATTATATTTTTGCTATAATATGCCTCGTCACAAACAATTTCACTTAAAAATCATAAAACAATGTTTGATTTAAATAAAAATTACAACTTTTAATGATGATCCAATCAACACTGAATAATCGAAATCGTTGATATGCTAATGAATATGTCAATTTTATTACCTTTTAATATACTTTTAATATAAACTTCCCCACAAAACTAATTCTTATATGAAATATACTTTGCTAGCATTTTTGAGTTTCGTTCTATCGGTGATTATAGCTTAAAATCAAGATATTTTTAAACATTTCCTGATAAGATTGGGAAGAAGGAAGACTGTAATCTATATAAACGCATATCAAGCAAAAGGAATGGAAAAGCATTGTCACTATTGTGTATAAACCAAATACTAATACTACACATAAACACTGTGCAGATCAAACACTTGTTTACTCTTCGTGGCATTGCAACACATGCCGGAAATAGCTAGTACAGAATAAATATGCAAAAATAACAGGAAGTTTGATATATTTATCATTTGTAACGTTAAAGGTTTTAAATTAAAAAAATATGCGTGGAATGAAACATTTTGTCAGCTCTATAAAAATAGTGACGTGTATCATACATTCTACAATTAAATAAATAGCTGGTTCGTATGAGATTTTTCACGTCCACTACATCTAACTTATTTATCATCTAAGAAACAATTTGCGGACATTTCCAAAAAGGTCTAAAGAACTAAAGAAAAACAATCACATCTTAGAATAAATCAAAGCAACTTAACTTCAATATTATATACAAAATAAATAAGCTCTCACGTTCGTTGTTGCCTTCTTACCCAAACTTAGGTCCGATATGTGACATAAAGCATATCATCGTTCAGCATGTATCGTTTATTATTTTATTAATTCTAATATATTAACTAAACGACGTATACCCTTTTTAATCTTTATCGCATTTTTTCCGACACACTCTTTCTAACGGTCATATTTGACTTTCAGTCCGAAGAGGAGCTGCTAGGAGCAGCTAAGCCTCACAAGTGTAGCTGAGGTCGAGGAATCCCACTAATTGTTGCGGGAAGTCCCTTTTGGCTGGATTATATATGTTATCGGATTGAAAGAACAAGCTCTGTTTAAAATTTCTTAAACCTACATGTGATGGCTTATTTATTTATTATTAAATCTATGTACAAAATGTTCGTCATTCTCATCAGGATTCATGTCAAGATATATCATCAAAGGAGTTGCACCTCTTCGTATTTGGATCAATACAAATTATGAAACTATTATACATATTATATTAAACTAGAACTTTGATCCCTCGTGTTATATCGCACAATGTCCTAGAAAAAATACTATAATTTAGAAAACAAATGAGACACACAAAGTTGCAATAAGCAAATTAATTTCTAGTTAATTATTTGTATGCAATAAGACTAGAACATAAAATAATTTTGTAAGTTTCACAACCATCAGCGTTCGTACTATATTGAAATGAAGAAATAAGTGTAATAATAATAGTGGAAATAAGTGTTTCTCGCATGTTTAGATTTTACATAAACCAATTTTGTTATAGACTTATTTAATACTATAGGGGATGTCTCAATAATAATGATTTTTTCCAGCGAGTGACAACTCTGATGAATAGAAAATGATGAATGATGATAAGTACTTTTATATATATATGGAAGCCATACGAGATGTCACTTGGTACAAGTCACAATATAACTCATACATGAAGTCAAAATATGATCTGCTTACACAACCATAGCGAAAAAAAATGTTGTTCATACAATACAAAAGAGAGTAAAAAATCGAGTTTTAGCATTCAGTCGATCAAATGTCTCAAGAAAAAATAATACTACAGACCTGGCTGTGGAAGAGTAGCTGTACATGAACCTATGTTACAATCACATCACTATGAAGGGTAGTTTTGTCAGAATTAGGTTATTCGTAAAGAATCTCCTCGCTGTACGCATTTTACACATACTACTACTACAATAGCGAGCACTGTCTAGGGCAGTTAATAAAGTCTTCAAGAAGATAAATCTGCACAATACGTTAGTCCAAATGGCCACAATGATTGGCAACCCTACAATACCACTTTAACAAATAGATCGAAATGTCTGTACAGTGCCTGCTACAACAGTCTCGAATGCAATCGTGAGGAGTTCGGTGAGAAGCTGCTATCTGGCAACACACTAGCGTCACCGTACACGGGCGCGGGGACGCTGTGCCCGTTGGACGCATACGGGCTGCGGGACCACGTGCGTGCACGCGGCGCCGGAGTCTCCGGAGGAAGTACCGTCTGCATCGGCGGCGTTGGCATACGAAGCTTGCCTTTGCTCTGCATACGTTGTTGAACTGCGAAATAAAACATTTTAATAATATATGTATTTGCAATAATATGTATTTCAATAATGTTATTTGCCAGCAGTCGTTTTCTAGGATTATTACATAGTAAGCAAAACGGAAGATGATGTTAAATTCCCAACTACTACTGAATAAATTAACCTGATAACGGTCCTATTTTTTTAATAAAAAATGATATCTTACTTAATGTGTATTACTGGAAACACTTTTTTGCTTTTATGATTAATAAAACTACTAGACAATTTGACCAATTTTGATTAGTACCAAGAGAATACAATACAAAGAGAATGAGATTATTTTTTATATTAGCCACACACTGTTCAAGCTTTCAAATGTTGCCAGCAAAGGACTTGTAAATAATCAATTGATATCTATCTATCGTAAATAATCCTTGTACTTTCAGATTGACAATGAGGCCAAAAAATATAAAATTTTATAGAAAGTTTTTTTTTACATCAAAAGTATCCATAAATGATCTGGGTAACATATATTTTCCCATTAATTATAATTTTTAGATGTTTAATAAAAACATTCCATCATACCATCAATTATTTATATGTACGGATACACCGAGGTCGTAACAATATATGTACAATCGATTTATGAATTTTTGACAATGCACCACTCTAAATCTGTCATTAAATGTTGTCTCTGGGATGTTCATTTCAATAGCAGATTTAATGACAATTACTTAAATACTATTTAAGGCTAATTTAATACGTTCGTCTCTGAGTGCGGCGGTAAGTTTTATTTAATTAAATAA
>JWHW01053466.1:257590-297382 GCA_000931545.1 Papilio glaucus | reverse complement strand
CGCGTACTGGTCAGGTACCGCTGCGACACGCCCTTCACCAGCGCGGAGATCGGCACGCACCCGCCCACGCACACCGCGCGCGCCGTCACCACCTCAACGCTCACAACCTCTTCTATATTAACCTAGACAGAACAAGAATTAATAAACAAATTTCATCTTATTCAATTAAATGATATTACAAAACATGCAATAAACATTTCACAAATAACTATGTATGCTTCAATAAATATTAGGATTTTTTACCGAGTATGCGAATCACTATGAACTTATGTCACTATGTAACTTATGTCAACTATGTCTACTAAGTACAGTAACCCAACTGATTCAAAGATTATCATAATTCATCATATCATATTACCTTACATGCTGGTCATGTCGTTAACGCCAGGCTATAGACAGTAATTGTAATTGAACGTACATACATACATGCACACATACGCGCGAAAAATTACCCTGCTATAGGGTCAGTTGAGAAAAAAAGAATACTTCTACCTTAAAGACTTTAACATTAACACTTAACACTGCTATAATTTCTGTGATTCCTTTTTCTGATTTTCCATCTTCAATATTGCACCTATCTATTTAACTATATCTTTTCTACTTCACTACTAGTGAACGATAATAGCAGATACAATACTTATTACTAATATACTATTATACTTAATTTAGTATGCCATGTGCTCAAGAACACATAAAACACTTTATATTTAATTATACATACACTTGCACATTCCAGTATATAGAATCAATAATTTTACATCTAACTTTGAGTATATTTATACCTCAATGAGCTGTCTCTCTCCTAGCACGCACAGGTCGGTGACCATCAAGTCGTATGTGCCAGGCGCGGGGACGGCGGCGGTTAGGGCTCCGCCCTCGATGCCGGCAACCACACCCTTCGGCGCTTGTACCGCGTACTTTCCGCTGCCTCCACTCACGACAGCAATGTTTGATACCGATTCACCTTCCCACGCGATGTTTGTCTGAAGAAAGAAGGATTTTTATTAAATTATATGAACAACTAAAAATAAACATTTCCGAGTCATGAATTCCAGCATGCAAGTTAATATAATTCATGAGTGTATGTTGCAAGTTTTCGTGTACTTTGTTACGTCTTCTATATTTACAAAGTCCTAGCTATATATAGTGGATACCTCAAAATGCAGACAAGAAATTGACTTAAGAACTTGTATCCATGATTTAGTATCACATTTTTGAAGAAAAACAAATTATTTTAAAAACCAATAACTTCCCAGGCAGATAAAATGTATGTAAAACTAAACTGAGTTTTAAGAAAGGCAGCAAACCTTAATAGGGTCACATTTCAAGGGTGCCACAACTCTCGCTTGTATAGAGGCGGATGCTTCTGGAATGCTGGCTTTGATGGAACCCGTCCAGCCCACAGCTTGGTCCTCGGCTACCACCAGCTAAAGTTAAATAAAAGAATAAAATGGTATTAGCAACAAAATAATTTAAAGATTATTACAAATATGTAATACTACAATTATAATACTATTAATAAACTTTTACTTAATAAAATAGTATCTTTCGTTTTAACAACACCTAATAACTTGGATCATAATCAGACTGCAATCTTGTTTTTTAATGAGTAAAGTGCTCGACCTCAATCCCACCTACTGTTGTGACGTTAAAGAAATGGCATTCATTCTGCTCTTAAAGGTCAAAAATCTCATAGTATGAAGGAAAACCACACGCCTGCAATTCGTTTGAAGAAGTTGACGAAGTTTTGTTCGAACGCGAGGTATATCACCAACAAAGAAAAAGAGCCGTATGCGCATACACTCTTCGTGAATGTGCCGTTTGCCGTAGAACGTTTAACTGGACGGAAATACATGAATTAGAAAAAATATATAAAAAAAAATGTTTTTACCTGATAATACTTTAAAGGCACTGGCACAGGTGCGAACTCAGGATCAGTTTCAACAAACAGTCTATCGGCAGCCGTGAACCCTATTCCCGCACGATTAGGTTGCAATTCCCACGACACCCTCGGTCCGTTTTCATCCAACAGCTCTCTACCGATCGCATCCATTAGTGTCACCTTCACATTCACTTCTTGTCCGGGACGTAGCCATAATCTGGAAAAATATAATATTGATGTTTACTATTAACATCCTATTCCCGAGGAGCGTTAGCGGAGGCGGCCGGCCGGTTAACCTGTAAGCCTAAACCTATACGGTATGGACTACAATCATACTGTACCGACCCCACATGAGTGGGAAAATGGCAGGGAGATGATGATGTTTTTTATTGATATCCGTTGATCAAAAGGCATTAAAACTCTACTCCATCTCATACCCACAAGACCAAGACTCTTCATAAGACCAAGTTATGAAGTTTCAGTTCGGTTCGGTTTTAGTGTTACTGAAACAGGTAGAAACCATTGAAAGTAAACGCACTGTGTGTCTAGTGCGAGTTTTCTCTCACTTCGTTTACCAATTCGATCGCGTTTTCGTAAACTGTCATTTGTATGAAATTTTTGCACCGCCACCTATTGTCGAATAGAATGAATCAAAAACTGTGAGTGCGAGTTTTTTTGACGTCTTGCTATCGAACATCAACGACGGTTGCCAACGGTTACGCTCGACAGTGAGAACGTTCACGCTCGTGATTGGTCGCTTCGAATATTTTGCGAGTGCGAGTGGCATATTTGTTAGTTTGAAGTGACATCTTTACGTCAACATGATAGACGACTTCTCACGTGAAATTTTACAGTGACAACTATATAATTTTTGAGATTATTTAATTCTCTTCCATAGTTTTATCTTTAAAAGTGATATGTAATAATTATTGTCTCCGAAAATCAAAACAAACAAGTTATAATACCACAATTTTATTATTTGGCTAGAAATATAATACGACGTATGTCAAATAAAATGACATTTGACACACGTCGTATTACATTTTTTCTTAATTTAATTTTAGTTGATCTAACGCCTAAAACGCACTAGCGGCTGACCGTGACTTGGCGTTCCATTGCGGCCAACCGCACTTCAAATTCTATATGAAACCGCCTGATTTCGATGCACTGACTTGCACCCAGCCGTCAACCGCTCCGGTATTCTTGAAGCTGCGGCAGGCCGCGCCGGTTCAATGTATCGGCGCACCACATTCCTCACAAGCACTCGATGAGGCTACCCGACCCAGTTTTCTTAGATATTGTATGATAAAGCGCACATGTCACGGATATTTTACGACGACGTTATTCACGATAATATAAATAAATAACTGCAGCAACTTCTTCGACGTCCGTCAAGCCCAATTTTTATAAAGGCACTTAAGGTAGCGGCGCGGAGGAACGCAATAGAACCAAGACGATACGCTTAGCAGGAATACGCCGTGTTGTTGCGATAGACCGTATAGACTTCGACCTGCCGGAACCGAGCGCCGCATCACGGCCAGCCGCTAGTGCGATTCAGGCCTAACTATGCCAACGCTGTCAATACGTCATATTGAATTTACGATATTCACGGCGAACAAACATAAATCGAGTAGTGAGACTCGATTGACACTCGCACTCACTTGCTTTCGCATCTCACCGCGTTTTACGTTAACTCGATTAACGTCACGTTGAAGTTTGCAATAAACTCGCACTAGGCACACTGTTCCTAAGAGATGTAAAAAAAGTTCGTGAACAAAAAGTCTTTATTTCAAACCCCTAAGACTCGCTTTCGGTATTAGCGTGTGGTCGATGTTCGAATTACACTGTTCACGCATGCGCACAGGCTCATCAATTAGACACGCACTGGTATCAAAATTTATCATGAATTATCATTTAAATATAACTTTATAAATAATTTTTAACCAACACTAATCTGTATAAAGGTCCACTACCCATCGTTGAAAATCGATACAAATATAATTGCAAAACGTACTTGGGGCCTCCAGTGCAGTTTCCGGGACTAGGCGGCGGCTCCAGTCGGATCCGGGACACGTGGGGGGCGCAGGCCACTTCCAGCTCGACCGACTCCCGCTCGTTATCAGACTGCGACGCTATCTCTAGGCGGGCGTCACCTTTCTGAAACAACAAACGTTTGTTATATCTTAACTTTAATTACTTAGCGCATGGACTCTTGTAGTTTTGTTGCCGAAATCTTGTGATTGGCAGTTTCTTCAACTGTACTAATACTAATAATAATATAACGAGTAAAAATTAGTTTTTTATTTGTCCTGGACAAACAAGGGTTGCCGGCCATATAAACTGTAGCCAAAACCTACACAGTATAGACTTCGGTCATACTGTGCTTACCCCACATAAACGAAAAGGGAAAGGAGATGATGATACCGAAACCATCAGTGTTGTTTTTGAGTTTATTGCGTTCAGTCAGTTAAATACGGCAATTGGTGTAGGGGGAGGGAGTGTATTGACAAAGGACATATCGGTTTTTTCTATTTATCTGTTCTCCTGTCTATTAAAGGTAGGCAACGCATCTGCACTCGTTACCTTGTTCCTGATTTATATGGGTATGGTCCACTTAATATCAGGGAAACCGCTTGCTCCTTTGCCACCTTCTTCTTAAAAAAAAATGATTTTATTTTATATATAGCAGTTTTAATGTAATTAGTGTTTTGGGAGAGAGAATATCAGAAATTAAAAGGTTAGGCGCGAATTATGGTAACATTTTTTCAACTTTAACTTACGGCAAATTAAGTTGTACTTACTCTACGACACCTAAATGTGAAGACTTCCAGTTCCGGGTACTTGTGCGGTGACGGCCCATCTCTGTACACCAGTTCAGCGACACGGGGGTCGCTTGACGACGGCACTAAAGCCTCACCTTCTGCTAGCACCTATAAAACACAACATACTATTAAATAATATAAGAATTATGCTTTTAAATAAACCATATATTCCCATATATTTTATAATATCATAATTACTCCCGTATATTTTCTGATATGTATATATTACATTTTAAACCGGAACTCTGAATTGACAATTCAAATTGTAAAATTCGTTCAGTTCACAATTTCCTGACAGTTTATGCCTAGTCAGATTATAAACTGACGAGGTTAACAATCGGTCGGTAACATATACACTAGGTATAAGGATAAACTATTAGCAAAAATATAATCAATTTGGCCAAGGTCCATCGCTACATGTAGGCCATCTCTAGGATCGCCACAAAGATTTATTTATTCCCAACATGAAGCAGGCCATCGATTCCGCGATTTTAATAATGTTGGAACGGTGTGATGATGGCGCACCGGTTAGAAATCATCGCGAACTAAAGACACGCAGACCAGCAAAACTCCACGAGCGACCCACACGCACTCCAGAACGTGGCCAGCGCCCTTTGTGTACACCAACTTACCGGTGCGGTCGCTGAAAGCAGTGCAGCGGCGTACGGGGGCCAGCGCAGGCGCGGTGCGGCGCGGACAGCCACACGTGCGCTATCTCCCGTGCGGCCGCGCGACACGCGCACCAGCGACACTCCTCGCGCGACCCACACGCACTCCAGCACACAACACGCACCATCTGCAAACGATATAACGATTCCATTAACAAACACAATATGACCTTATAACTGTTACATAAATAGACGGAGTTTACTACAATTCCTATCGTTGAGTTTAGTCATCGCTCAACACGACAGAGCTCACATTTTTATACGGAAGGTGGCAAAAGAGCAAACGTTTCACCGGATATTAGGGGACCGCTACCCATAGGCATCTGCAACAAGCAAATGAGATGCAGATGAGTTAATGGACAGAAGAGGCGATAAAGAGAAAAAACGGTATTTCTTTTTCTTTCAAGAAAAGAGCGTAGGTACTCCTTCCTTAACGGCCGCCAGCGTATCTCGCAGTCCCTCTGGTGTTACAGATTTTCATACGCGGCGGTGATCCGTCCGAACCTTACGCGATCCGTTGCTCGTTTGCCCCCACCCTCCCTACTATATTATTTTTGCGACCCCGCCCTATTATATGACGTCACTAAGCAATTCGAATCGCCTTTTTTTGTCTACTTCTTTCCTCTCTTTCACAAAAACTAGTAACGCACCATGTATCTATTATAGTTAAGAATAATTATTATAATAAATAACATTACTCACGTCAGTTATTTAACATAAATTGGGCCGTTGGGTGGTTTGTTACTTCTATTTTATTATACTTCCTTAATACTTCTCACAATAAACAAGTAACAGTTAACTTAAAAACCCAATAAACCCAACTAACTGTACCCGAATGATAAGGTAGCTAAGATATACGATCGAATGACACCTAGCCGCTAAAAGAGGTAAAAATGGAATGGACATATGCCCGAAAAACATTACCCTCTTGTCAGGTTATTTATTAACTTACCGACTGGCTGAACCCATGTAGCCGCCGTCACATTATGCGGCTCGGGGCCCTCGAGCAATGTCGTAGCAAACGACGCACAGTTACACCTGCATAATTAATACAAATATTACAACAATAATATACCACATGAGAGCTCAGACAATGAGAACATTTTTCAAGCGTTAAATCAATTTATTACACTTCTTGATAAACCTTCACAAATCACACATTGACTTCTAGTCACTTCACTAAACGTCAGCACAGCTCGAAAGTTGGAGCTCAACTGTCCACTGCGCGCTCGACTTCCCTCCAATCATTTTTAAAAGGAAAAAGGACCAAACAAGTAAAGGAAGTTGTTAGCCAGAAGTTGTGTGCGCGCACTAGCATAATATTTGAAAATATTAAATAAATTATTCTAAATGTCTTTATGTAATATCTAAAATAAAAATACTAAATTTAAACAATAATTAATGAATTTATAATTGACAAATATTTTAAAACAATATTCTTGCATAATTTAGGGCATGATTCTAACAGTCGGCCTTTCCTGATAAATTTCCCATCCCGGGAAAAGCAATTTTATCCGAATTTTTTGGTAAATTTTAACATTTATTCTAAAATTATAATGAAAGTAGCATTATTTTAGTGAAAGTAGCATTATTTAAAGAAAGTTATCTGTAAAAAATGTACACACAAATTTATCGCGTTAATTTACATTTTTTGTTCCCAACGTTTTGTGTACTTTACAACGCTCATGGTCATTCGAAACATCGGAAACAAATAAAGTAAAATAAACGCGATAAAATCCTTAAAATTAGATTTATTCCAATGTGTAGTATTCGCGTAAATATAAAGAAAAGAAATTATTATCCTTTTCCCTGTTTATCTAAATAACACAAAGACAAAGACAACACATCTGCCTCTTAGCTTTTTGCAGATGCCTGTAAGGGTTACATAATATCAAGTGAATCGTTCCTCATTTGCGAACCTCTACTAAAAAAAAATCCTCCGTTGACTAAAATCTAGCATAGTGCATGGGTTACTACGTACAAAGTACATTTCGAATAAATTGTCTACCAATACGATATGCAATTGTCAATAGGCTATGACGGTTTCTTTTTAAACTACTTTAATACTCTAACGAATTTTCAATACTCATATGTTTTACTTTTCAAGGTGTGATTATATAAAAATAACTTACATATTAAAGTTATAAAATTCTCCAGTGTTGGGATGTGTAGCGGTGAGCGCAATGTGCAATTGGTGAGGGCGGCCGATGCGCGCGTGCCCCGAACTCGACACTTGCAGCAACTCCGGCACCGCCGACCGTACCCTGGTTATACAAAGACTTAGTTAGTGGCCCCGATAGTCAATTATTCCATTCACCTAATTCTTAGAACAACTCCATCATTCACTTTATGTTGCCAAAGATCTACAATAGCATCTTTGTTGAGTCGTGACATTTAGCATTGTACAATGACACAGTAGGAGAGTGCAGGATATATCCGGGCTTTAATCACATTGCCTAGATATTATAAATACCTGTATTCCTTCTGAAGAATTAACGCACTGTGGGTTGCAGATAATCCACTCATGCGAGAACAAAAGCTACTTATTTGTAGTAAATGTCTTACCTCCCATTAGCCTTAATATGAGGATAATTCTTTAAGTGCACTTTGACATCTAAATAGCCAACCCCGAGGATGCTAACAACACCCGTTGGTGCTACCGATAAGGCATTCTGTGCTTGTAGCGACGTCTCACTCTCTGTCCACACCACTTCCTTGTCACCTCCGCCACGATATTTCAACTGGATATCCCTGCAAATAAAAATAAATAAATTAGTTTACTTGAATATAGCGCTGTCGAGAATTTTGAAGACATATCGTCCAGCACAGCATTTATTTTCTAAAACTTCTAGTTTGCTAGTCACAGTATTTTTTAAACCAAAATGCAGTAATAATAATATCATTACTTCTGTGTTCAGCTATTTCCATACTAATATTTAACTCAGACAAAAAAACATATTCATCATCATCTCCCTGCCCTTTTTCCACTTATGTGGGGTCGGCATACTGTACTATACATAGGTTTTGGCTACAATTTGTCTAAATCAATAATTAGTTACTAGTTTGCACAAGTGACAATAGATGTCGCTGAGAGTAATTAGCCAGAGTTTGTTCAATTTAGGACAGATGTAAAAAATATGCGTTAGTGAAAAGTTCGAGTAAAGTTTTAATTTAAATAAAGATGTAAGTAAAGTAAATTCAGTGTGTATAAATTGTGATCGTGAAGGTGACACCGAACTACGTGAGTATAATATCAAACACAATTTTTATGGCCGGCCTGCCTGATGCCAACCTTCCTCAGGTATAATTGGTTGTACTCAATTCTTGCTTTATCAGTGTAATCAAAGACAATACCATTGCTGAGCTAGTGAAATGTCACGAGGACTATTATTGCTCAGGCAAATCATCAGCAAAACATAGGTTTTTTTTATAGTAATCGTCTGTGAGGTTGTGGTATTTCACCGGTTGAGCCAGCCCATTCGTGCAACCAATGTTGTTGTTGCTGGCTCTAGCACTGTAAAGGTGGGATAAATTCACTCCTTTTGTTGATAGACCTTAATCTCCCCAATTCAGTTGTTGAGGAACCTATTCCAGAATTGCTCAAAAAAGTCTTGGAGATAGAGATTCTAGAGATTTCTAGAGATTGAGGAGAGAGAGTTCTAGAGATTGTTCTGTCGGACTTCTTTTGCTATTTTTATATTTTCTCCTTCTTCGTCAAATTTTACTTTTGTTGTACTGTTTTATATATGTTTTTAACACCTTTATATATTTGATATATAAATATATATATATATATATATATATATGCCTTGATTTTTGAGTCCTCGTCATATAGTCTCATGTTCACTAGAATCGAAATCAGTGATAACTAATTCCGCTGTAGCTGTTGATACAAAGTTTATACTATAAATAATCATTACATACCAATAAATTAATACTCACTGAATGTTGTCAGTCCAAGCGATGTAGAGTTCAGGCGGTACAATTTCCAATGGCTCTATCGCTGTTCCCGAAACCTGACCTTCAACCTAAACATAATTACATTAGTAAAGATTTTTGTAGGCAGCACATTAAGACTGTCAAGAATGCTATAACAAAATTTTAAAAAAACATAGATGTACCACTATAAGGCTAAGGCCACCTAAGGGCTTTTTCATTCTTTCTTTTGTTTCTAACTTGTATTTTTAAATTCCAAACACCCAATGCATTTTGCTAAAAAAATATAACAACAAAAAGATATAACAAACCACTACACAAAATTACACAATACTAGCTAGGTGAGATATTCACACTTCTCAATTTCTAATGAGGTGTGTGGCAGGTCCCATCTATTTACATCTTAACTTTTCCCCATCTACTCACTCTCTTTCTTAAAACATCTACTACATCCAGTAATGATTTTACTTCACAAATGACCTCTTCTACTGTAAAAATATTTTACAATGTACCTTAGTCATTAAAGTCCTTCCAGCAATTGAATAGAGCTTTGCTGTTATTGTAAACTGTCCTGCATTACGAGCCACAGCATCAGTTATTGTTCCATTATCCGTTGATTTAATCAAATCAATATTAGCCTCTCCTTCCACTGACAAACGTATCAGTATTTCATCGCCAGCTGTTAAAGGGCGACCTTCTACGTCGTATACCACACAATGCACAGTAAACATTTCACCATAGACAACTAAATTAGCCGGTCTTAAAGTGACACGAATACTATGAGGTTCGGCAACTGTTAATGAAGCTCTAGCAACCTCTGTCATTCCGGACATTAGGATGACACTTGTTGTACCAATTTTCGTGCCATGTACAAGGCTTATAGCATCTTCCAATTTAGCTACAACATTGTCCGGTACACTTAAAGTGTACAAGGTATCTCCTATGTTTTGAACTGTGAGTCTGCCCGCCCGCATTCTAAGGACCCTGAAATAAATAATACATTAATATAAAAAAAATATAGATGCTTGTTGTTAGTGTTGATTAATTAAATATTTAGTTACTAGTTTTATTATGATGTCCTTACTTGTAGCGTAATGTATCACCGGGAGCAATAACAGCTGTGACTGGATTTAACACAACACTAGCCACAACTTTCAAGTTGAAACCTGTACAAATATCATCAAGACATACTGTCACACGGCACTCTCCCATTGCTTGACCATACAGAAGCACTGAATGTGATCTGAGGCCCTTTGCTTCCAGTTCTGCAATACCTGGAGGTGCTTCATAATCTGTGTCGCGCCAACGAACTAACCTGTTGAAAAAAAAAATTATTAACATACATACCAAAACTAAAACCTACTTACATATCAAATTCTTCAAGATCTTGGTTATTATAAGAGATTTTCGATGATGATCCTAATTATGCCCTATATAGTTAGTTATCAGAGTAAGCTTTCCGAATCCTGGAAATGGTATGTCCTAAACCTGTGACAAGAACACAAAGAGCTAATAGCAAGTGGCTGTTGCGCAAATGGTCAACATAATGGTCCTGTATAATCAGGGAACCTTACAAAATATGCGATTGAAGTAGAATTAATACTTTTGCATACCATCTCATCAGTAAGGCCTCATCCTTATCCATGTAAAGAGCCCCATCTTTGGATACTGACAACATGACATTTAATTGATTAAAGATGTTGACAGAGATTGGCCCATAACATCAGGTGGGCCACTCACTTTTGTTTTTTAATAAAAAAATAAAAATAAATGGAGTATATTGACTAAGTCACAGACTACCATTGCTAAACTTTATTTTCAGGACATTTCATTTGAGGGATTAAATAAGAAAAGAACCATGAACTTACGTGACTACAGGTTCTTCACCAAAATTATTTCCTAGATTCTCTATAGTCCAACTAAAGGTTACACCTTCCAATGAGGAAAATGTGTTACCTAAAAAGAAGTTTTTTTTAAATCATAAGTTTAGTACCATCAAATATCTTTTACATTTTCATTATTATAAATTTGTCAGTAAAATACTGTGGTATAAAAATAGGTAAACCTTTACCTTGATCATCAAAAGCAACAACTTCAAAAGCCTCGGGTGCCTCCTCCAGAAAGAGCTTCCATGTTGTACTTGTAATATTCAACGAGCTAATTTTGTCAATGTCAACATCACCACGCAATATCTGGAAATTATTATAAATTTCAATAATTAGATGTAATTGTAAAGCATTAACCCTTAAACATCGAGCCGGTACAAATATCCCGGTTTTGAAACACTGTGAACAATAAGCGTACCATATGTCCCACTTCTAGGGTAAGTCTCTATTTGTTTATCTATTTTTGAGAGTTATTTAAACCTTTTTACATTGTTGCAATAGTAATATATGGAGTAGTAGTTGATACTCAAAAATTTCGCGCGGGAATTGGCCGATTGTTAACTTTATGTGTGTTCATTTATTAAGTTATGTTTGTGCTGAAATATCTTTACTTCAATTGAAAATTAACCGTAAAATCCATTTCATATATATATCTTGGTGAAATATTCTATAGTTTTGTTATTTTCGGGAAAATAATGGTCCAGGAGCGAACCCCCTCTCGCCCCTCCTCAAAAAACCTCCAATGGTAACGGTTTTTTAGCTAACAGGAGCTCCGATGTTCGCGTTTTTGAGCCAGCTGGAGGTCCAACTTCGATAGGTTAATATAATTTGGTAATATTAAGCAAGAAGCTTTTTTTTGTATATTGAGCTCTATGTTTCAATATTAATGACTTATATTACTTCATTTACATAAAAAAATTACGTAGTCATGGGCATTCAAAAAATCATGTAATGTATAAAATATGAGTCAACATTATACAGTTGTAAAAATTTTTGAATTTGGATTAACATGTTCAAAACTAAATATTCAAAAATACTTTTAGCTAAATAATTTCATTCTAATATTTGTCTACAAACGAAAGACAAGTTCCCGCCAAAATGAAACAATTTCCCTTACCTCACCGGTATTCACTTCTTCGGCGAGGATAATAACTGAACCAGGCGATACACATGTTTTAGATACTGATACCCGAGCAGCCCGGGAACAGTGACCCCATGTATCGTCATAAAGGGGCTCCAGATCGATGATGTCATCGCGGGACAAACTCCTGCACAAAAGAATGCATTATGAGCTATAAATTAAGTTATACACCTCACAGCGAACGGATACAAAACTTACCATTTGTAACAGCCGCCTTCAATTATCTCAAAGGTGAAATTTACATACAAATTTTCAAACCATGGTAGCAGTACCCTCGGGCTGTTTATTTTAGCACAGTCACTTATAATAGTATTTGCAAATAACACTAACGCTAAAAACACTACCTTTTGAAGTAATCCCATGTTTATTCACATAACAACAACAAGGATATAGCTATAAAATACCATATTTTGAAGTACCTCTAACCTATAAATTGAACTCGCGAATTTCAAAAATTTGACGTTTATTTTTTTTAAGCGTCAAAGAATAAACTTTCTATCTGTTTAGTCTATAGATAACCGTTAGATGAAGAAAGGAAAAATGTGCAACAATATATACCATTTCTTTTATTTAATGAAAAACAACTTGATCGTCTTTAAAGCTACAGAAAAAAGGATTCAAAGAATATTACAATGCCTAAAACAGTGACAATTTGAAAAATTATAAATTGGTAATCCCAGGCCGGTTTCAAAACGCTAATAGTAAATGTCAAAATGGTATAAATGAAATGGCTGCTTTGTGCAGTTTGTGTTCGTCCTACTTGTACCTAATTTAATGTGAATTATGTAAAATGAAATACAAAATGTGTGTCGTAATTAATGAAATTATATCATAAAAAAGATAACCATACAAACAATTCCTGTAAATTGTAGCTAATCATCACAAGCAGTCATGTCGACCGAAAGAGCTACTGAAATAAAAGGCAATGAGATCGATAAAATCAAACGTCGTCATAAACCTGACGACACTGTTATTGCGACAGTGATAAATAGAAGTGGTGCAGATACAATCCCGTATACAAAAATGGAGGAAGAGGATGAGTGCTCTGGAAAACCTACGGATCTCTGTTTGCAAGGAAACTCTCACTTGATGTCAAGTACAACTAGTAGTTTAGCTGATACTCCCGGAGATTCGGGTGTTCAATGTCTTGATAGCGAAGGTTCCGAAGCCACAAGTCAGGCGCTCATGACTCATAGTCTTGTTGGAGCAGAGGAATTAGCTTGCGATAGTCTTTACGATGCTTTACCTTCATGTTCACAAGACATGATCAGGAGCACCACTAGCAGTATCATGACACGTAGTGACATAGATAATCAAATTGTTGGTTGCGGTGATGACATGGTTCCTGAATTACTAGTTGAAACAAATAAAAAAACACCAATATATGAAAATTTACCCGATGTTGTTTTAAAAGCCTTAGAAAGTGAAAAAGTCATTACTGAAGAAGTAAGAAAGCCAGCCTTGAGAACCACTGAACCAAAGAAGTCATTATCTGAAGATATAGTGTATAGAAGAAGATGTAGAAAGAAGTCACAAAGTGGACCTAGTTCACAGAAGAAACGTGTTTCATTCCATGAAGACATTCTTAATAATACTAAAACTGATAACATTCATATTGAGCGAGGTTTTATATCATATCGACCTGATAGCTCACACTGTGATAGATTTAGACAAAAGAATACTGTTGCAAATGATAGGTTTTCATGGTGTGCCTCGGGTGACCAAGCCCCAAAATTTGCAGCAGATGTTGCTCAACAAACCATGTCTGATATACTTGGATATGGTGAATCTAAACATGATAGAAGTGGTATATTTGAATACTGTCAAACTCGCGAATTGAGCAATGTTAATCCAATTAATAAAGATAAAGACAATAATAATGTAACACAGAGAAATGGAAAGTTATATGGTTGTGATTCTAATAGTTCTGATTCAAATTTTAGTTGTGACTCTGAATCATCATCAAGTGACTCCTCCTCTTCACATTCCAATAAAACTGAAACATCACCCGTACATAGGAAATGTGATAAAACACAAAAGTCGTATTCATGTGATGAATTTTCTAACAATGGCCATGTTGCATTCATGAGGAAAACCTATTTTTCCGAAGCTGATATAGACCAAAGCCATGACCGGATGAAAAAACCATTAGAAGTGTCACAAAGTCCTATAACAGTGAAGTCTGTGCTGAAAAAGAAGCGTTACATAACAACCAATGTTGTGGAAGAGAGAAAACAAAACAATAAAGTTTTGAGTTTATTAGATGCAAACAACATCATAGACTCTCTCAAGAATTTTTATAGAAATTTTAATTTTAATTTCACACCTGAAAAAGGTCTTCCAGAAACCAGTTTTGAGATCAACAATGTTGTTGAAGCTCTACCATGTGATGTTAATCAAAACAAAAATTTATCGAAAAGTCTAGATTCGGGTTTCCAAATTGATGATGATGAGGATTTTGTCGAAATCAATCTCAATCCACAACAAAATGAAGAAAAGCCTAAACAAATACCAAATAGCTCTAAAAATCCTGTTACTGGAGATAGGACTCCGAATGAAGGTTCTCCTCGTCACAAACTAACATTGAATATGAAAGCACAGACTGACAAAAAGCTTGTCAACAAAGCTGATGCATTCCCACCTTTGAGCAAATATGTGGTTAACTGTGAAAGCACAGTTTATGAACACAAAGGTGTATCATACAGTTATGTGCATGACACATTTCAGACAGCATTTGATGCACCTAAAGAAACATTTGTTCCCATACCTGAGAGCACACCAGTGATGGAAATTGTCACAAGTGCTAGTAACACTGATATAAATGTGAAACAAAGTGATGGTGACACATCCAGTAAGACATCAACACCTAAGAGGCAATTTAACAGAAATGTTCAAGATGAGACTGAGCAAAAGAATGGTGTATCAAAGCACTTATCCTCACCAAAGAAACAAAACGTAAATAGATACAGTCGTAAATTTGTATCTACCATTCAAAAAAATGATGATACAACTCAAGCTAATAGTGACAACTGTTCTAATACTGACAATTCAACATTGAAAGGAGCTGATGATTTTAACGAAGACTATTTCGATAGTCCGGGCAACCAAAAGCTTCAGTCCAATAAATCAGCTCTACTCAACAGGTACCTGAAAAATGTTTGTCAAAAGAAGGATCTTGAACTCAAAATTAAAAACAATAAGTTCTTTCAATTTAAATTACGTATGGAGAAAGAGTTTCCAAGTATCATTTTCCCTTTTAAAAATGTGTCAGAGACATTCCCCATGTCCGCTGAAAGGATGTCGCGTCTTATAGACAAAGAGGTGGTGGAGAACAAAAGGCTTTCCGTGCGCTTACTGACAGCTGACGAGCCGTCGTACTTTGACAGCTTCGAGGACAATGTCGCCATTGAATGCAGCGAGAAACTGAGGCTGCAGCTATTTTCCTACCCTAATGAAACATTGAATAGGGTATGTTGAGAGATTTATAATTTTTAGTATCCATCATCATCATCATCTCCCTGCCCTTTACCTACTCATGTCGGGTGGCATAGTATGAATGTACATACTGTTTACCTTTTTGGCAACAGTTTTTACGGCCATTATAATTATCTAATTTCTATTAAAGTACTATTAAAAGGACAATTCTCTCAACTCCACGGCTAGCACGTATTTTGTGTGTGGTCGAGATAAGGATTAATCCAACCAGCCTAGGTCTCCGAAGAAACCCAGCATCCCCTTAACGTTCCCGGCGATCTCCGGCAGAGATCTCGGTGAACCGAGATATTTAACCCTGTTGTAACGTGGAACGCCGTTTCCTCCACCTCCATACACGCTCTTCATTGAGGACTGTCAATTATACGTATAATAAATGTAAAATATCATTGTAGATGATGAAAGTGCAGTCAGCTTACAACATGGAGGATGGCTCATGGACACCTCTGTTAGTGTTCATCACGGATTACGCGCTGTACGTGGCCGATCTCAAGCCCGGCGCCACGGAATACGAACTCCTGTGCAGGCTACCGCATAACGAATTGGATGCTATTGCAGTAAGTCGAAGATGACTTACAATACCTAATGGATAATTTTTTAAGTTTTATTAAAACCCATCAACATTCCCAACTATGTGTTATAGATGCACTACCAGCCTTTTTGGCCGACTGACAGTAGGTTTATGTTTTTCGGTAGTATGTTAGTATGTATGTATGTCCGTTCTATTGTGACTTCCTGTATGCTAAATGACTTGACCTATTTTTAAGAATTATTATTCTTCCCCACAGTGTCATATGGATACAGCCAATAAACCTGTATTGGTTATTGTAAATTAACTATTGCTTGTTAGAAGGAATGGATAAGGAAATGACGAAGAGGAAGGGATAGAACCTGCGGCACACCACTCATAGGAATCACCGACAAGCAAATCGTTCCTCTAATGAGAATAGTATTTCTGTAGTATTTTATAAATACATATAGACTAATAATTTTCGTCGCAGGTCGGTCCGGAAGCGCAGTATATCCAAGTAATAGATATAGCTGGTAATATAGCTTGTTCCGTGGTAACTGCTGAGGGCTCCCTGGGGGCTCGTTTAGCGTCGTCACTGGAGTGGAGCGCGCGTACGTCGCCGCTCCGCGTAGCCCGCCCACCCGCCATGCTGCCGCTGAGTTGCCGCCAACTCGTCGCTGCTGTTACTAGGAAACGACACGAGAAACGGGTAAGCAGACTATTTTACTAGTGATCGCCCAGTGGTCGAAATTCGACCACAATTATTTAAGTTTAATTTAGGGACTTTTAAACACATTATTGTTTTCACATATATTTTAGGTTTCTTCGCTTCTCCTACATTGAAAATACGGTAAAACCTGGATAAATGGGATCTGGTTGGAGCTATATCACTAAAAGAGGGTTTTCATTCATCATACAAACTCTTAGCTAGTACTGACAAAGAAAATGTATTTACTTTGGAAGGGATTTTTTGTAAATAATCGCGTCACAACTTGTCTAAACCTGTTAAATTACGCCACTGATACTGAGCTACAAAGTCCCAATTGTGAAGGTAAACACCGAAAAATTGTGTAAAAACGTATAAACATGTTGCAAACATATTGTCATCTCAGTTTTTTTTAAGAGAAAGATAGAGAGAAAGTTTGTTTCGATAAACGATTTTACGCCAGTGGAAACCCACGGTGCGAAAGCAATTCTCAGTTAAAAAAGTATGAAAATTCTTAAAAAAGTGTTGAAGGCTCATTGTAATTATCAATAACTTCTCACATATCCAGGGCCGATTTATCCAGGGTTCACTGTATAAATATGTCGAACTCTCTCATCTTATACATCTACAAACTAGCTCGGATAAATAAATAAATATGAACTCATGCCCATAAATCAGTAGAGCGCATGATGATTACGGATTACCTTTAGGTACATTTTTAACACACCTCTATCGTTTCTTCTACATCGATCTACATGTTCATGCTCGTCGGTTACTCTTAACATCGCCTTAGTATGTCACTAATCTGATTGATCTCCTCCTTTGTAAACATTCTTTCACATGACCATTATCCTGGCCCTGGATGGCATGGATGTGATCAATCAGTAATACGCGTGATCGCTGGATTTAGGTAGTTTAAAAAAATAATTGTTTTGTACCTACACTTAAATTGTTATTTTCGACTTTTTTATTTCTATTTGTAGCGTTCTAAAAACTATATGGTAATTAACATTCTAAATAGCATTATCGTACAAAATCTACGAAAATGAAAGCGTAACGAATGCCTTTGACGGCCACATCCGTAACAGACTTGAGCACGTTTATCATCACACATCTGGCTTGCACCAACACGATATATTTCTTATGACTTTTTTATCTGTAGTTTCTGTATATCACGCCTTGGACCATAAGGGATAGACAGATATCACGGATTTTCATTTTGCTTAGTCCTGGCTTACCCCTGGGTTACTCTACATTCATAGGTTTATGCATAGTCGTCTACCGCAGGTATTTTAACATTGACTTGTTCTATAAATCCATCCATGGGCGTCACCTACTCACTTCTGTATGACTTTGCCTAAACTATTAAAAGAAACTGCGTGAATTGTGCCAACAAAAAATCTGATAAAAGGCCTTATTTAACTTTTTAAAAGCCCATTTAACACGTTCGTGAGAAAAACATTAAGCATTACAAAAATTCTTAAAGCCGGAGAAAGTTAAAAGTAGGTCGTCGACCGCCAGATTTAATGAACCCGGTTAATTTATAAATAAAATGAACACTCAGTCATATAAAAATAAGGTTTTAAGGGTTTAAAAATCATCTAGTTTCAATAATATTTCATCATACTCAATTTGAAAAAAAATATCAAAATATACCTATTTTAAGTTCGACTGCACACCAAAAAACTGACCTAACCTTACCTCTGTTAGGTTAGTCCATACGCTTATGACGTTTGGACTAACCTTACAGGTAGCTAACTTGTAGTCCCTAACGCCAACCGGTGAATAAATAAGCTCGGGAATAAATAAGACTCTCACACCCGTTTGTACGTCGACATAAAATATTACCCATTAGTATATCGTCTGCTCGATATTAATACAACAAGCTTACAGGCTTTAACAACTTAATTTTTTCGTTTGTTCGTCATTCGTCTTTCCTAAAGACTCGGCAATCTTGTTTCTCGTATATATAAGTTCTTACATTCATTTTCATATATTTATAAAATACATGTATATGGAATGTTAATTGAAAGAAAGGTCAATGCACTGTTACTTAATAACTCGGATGTATAGTAAACTGTGGTTTTATTGCGTACTAGCTGTAGCCCGCGGTTTCACTTGCCGCGCCGTTTGCTGAAACTAAAAAACATCTGATTACATATTTCTATACTGTACATTGTCTCATAGTGTAGCCTGTTTTTGTTCGCCTCCCAAGGGTCGTTCCTTGCTATCGTAAATAGTTAGACTGTCAAATGCGAAAATAATTTTTCAAATTCGATTTATAGTTTCCTGAGATTAGCTCGTCCAAAGAAAGTCTTCAGTTTTATTATATTAGTTAAGACAAGCCGAAACTGAAGACTTCGAAACTAAATATTTGTAATTAAAAATAAAATGCAATAGTAGAAACCGGCAAACGAGCAAGCGGTTCACCTGATGTTAAATGACCGTTAGCCATAGGCATCATCAACAAGCAAATGAGTTGCAGCTGTGTTATCTGCCTTTAATTGACAGAAGAGTTTGTATAGGTAAAGGGATATTTCCTTATTCGGGAAGGATGGGAAGAGGAGTAGAATTAGGCCCCCGGTACCTTACTCATTAGAGGAAACGCAGATTACTTATTCGTCACTCCTGTCTTCTGTGAGGTGGTGGTATTTCACCGGTTGAGCTGGCTCATTCGTGCAACAGATGTTGTGGCGGGCTATACCTCTTGAAATATATATGTAGAACATATGTATGGTTTTCATTTTTTGTCTCTAACTGGTTTTGTTATAGTTATCATATTTTTTTTATTTAATAGTAAAAGACAATGAACGATGACTACGGAAAATATAGCTGCTCGTAATACGCGCTGCGTTTCTGCATTAAAATGCAATAAATCAGTCTGCGTCTGCAGCAATGCAAACCCGACGCAATATACAGGAGACATGTTATTTATACATGCTCTCCCTCTCGTGTATGAATGCGTCCCGCTCACGCATAAAGTGCGTACAGAATTTCCTGAGCTAACTTCAGAGACGGAAACATCCCTATCTTGAGTATATGAAGAATAAGACATTAACGTATCTCCATCTCAAATACTTGCCACGAAAACACCGTAAACAGAATTATTATTCAAGTATAATATTAGAACGGAGAGCTTTTTGCCGGCTGGAATATTTCCTTGTTCTCTGACTAAGTGTTGACTCACGCGATCTCTACGATTTATCCTACATACTAGGTGCATTAACTGAATGAATTGTAATCATGGAGCTCAATAATTGTTTACGGAAATTAATATTAATTCTCTCGTAAGATAAGATTGGATATTTGTTCAATCTTTTGTTTTATATCATAAAGCGGCCACGAGATTATAGAAATGCGGTTGTGGCCCGGATTTTTAATTACTACGTGTGCTCATTGGAGCGAGTGATGAAGCAGTTCGTTAGCCTCGGAGACTATTTCACTGCATATATATTTTTTCATCGTTGTACTCTCATATTATGTTATTGTGGTCGAGTAGTACATGGCTATTGCGTTTCCGTAGTATTGAGACCTGTCGCGGATATTATTATTTATTGTTTTTTGGTCTCACTGGGTATCCTTACAAATTTTGCGCCTTATTTTACTTCCTGGAAAATGATTTCAGCGATAGAATATTGTTTATATCTTATTTCTTAGTCCAATCCATCTCTATAGCAAACTTTATTACATTCTAGTGAAAATGTAACAAAGATATACTTAAGTTTTTTCATATTAATGTTGATAGTGTGTAGTAAGTGATCCGTCTCTTTCTTCAGCTAAAAGTCGTCTATTGCTGGACGTAGGCCTCCCCCATTGATCGCCGCAAAGATCGGGCCACTGCTGTCCGCATCAAGTGGGCACCGGTAAGGTATCATAGCGTGGAAATTAAATGCCAAATAGAGACGCAGCGCTTTCAAAAAGTTTCGCCATTTCCTCTGCAACCGGTCCCTGAAGATCTCTAATAGATTGCTGTTGGCTCGGTGCTACGTGTTTTGGTTTTCGGTACGCTATCGAGTCATGGACCTTAACTCAAAATGTAAGCAATCAAATAATAAAAGAATTTTGTGAATATCGTGGACTATTTGTCTCTTATGAAATTGTTTTGCAAAAAAGCAGAAATCTTAAAACTCATAAAAACCCAAACTTAATATCTGGGTAATTTAATGCGCTATTACAAAAATTAATTGCTCCTGATACAAGTAGACTCCCTGAAAGAAAGCTAATTTCATGGTTCGAAAAGCTTCGATCATGGTACAAATTGAGCACCATTTCCTAGTTCCGCTAACAGCCGACCTCCCGTAGGAGATGGAATGAAATGTGTGTGAATGAAAAAAAAAATTAACAATCGCTGTTAATTTACAGTATTTTTTTATAGCTGTGTCATTAATTCTGAATTTTATAATATGGACCAACGTATGTTTTAGACTAATAAATAAAAAAAAACTTGATTCTTTTTTACTAGCCTGTACAGAGAGTGGAAAGTTGTGAGATCAATTAGTTGGGCGTGCAGTGTTGCCATATCGTAAATCGTGACCTCGTAGTTCGGGTCAATGTAACGGAGACCGTCCCAGGGCCCACGAAATTAAATCGTGTCGTAATACAAACTAGATAACTGTTGTTATTTTAGTTTATATTGCGATATTTATAATAAGGGTAATGAAAGTTGATACTGGAAAAGCGCGGTTAATTTACCTCATTTGATACTTTAATATTACTTTTCTTTAAATTTCTCGATGTCGAAATTAGGTTGTTCTAAGTATTCCTTTAAAAATGGCGTTGACTTACTGATTTTTTTTTTAATTTGCGTCGCTTTTTCAGTATCAACTTTCATTAGCCAGACTACAATATGTTTACTTATTGACCTTTAGTACAAAACAAATGTTAAACTTACATAAATAATGTATAGAATAAGATTTGTTAAGCAGACTATTGATTTTAAGAGCATTTTTACCTTTCACCTGTTTCACCTCTTAAGTACTTATTTTCAACGTTTATAACATAAAGCATTTTTCAATAAAATGTTTAGTAGTAGTTTGTGATGAAACCGGGGTATTTGAAATGTCAATAAATCTGAAACCATAAAATTAGATAATTGATACATGATACGTTTGGTAAGTCTATCGAGGACATCTTATCGTAAGAATTCACATTTATGGATTCATCCAGGCCGGAGCAATGACGGTTCGAAAAGACGACCAAACGCTTCGATAAAAAATTTGCTACCGTGCCTCCAGATCTTATGGAGGAGGCGAATTCAAACACTCAAATTCACACTAGTATTCTGGAAGGCCCTGCCACTTTACAGATGAAACCGTGTATTTTTCTTATGAAAGAACGTGGCAAGCGAGGGAACACTATCCATAGGCATCTGCAACATGCAACGATCCGGCCAATTCGTGCAACAGATGTTAATGTTGCGGGCTCTACCGCTGTTGCTGAAGTTGCAGCTGGCGCTCTCTGATATCGGGAAATACAATGTATTATATGCCTGATTTTTAGATTCCAGAGATCTTGTACTACGGGCGGGCGTGTTCGGGCGACGCGGGCGATAGGCTCATAGAAGCACCGGGAGCGTTTGCCCCGCCGCTGGAGGGCTACCTAATGTGCAGGACTGACAAAAGCAAGCGCTTCGAACCAAGCTACTTTTTGCTAAGGTAAACTTTACACATTCTGAAAGAAAATTATTGCATTTGTTCCCTTTTAATCATAATTTTAAGAGACATTTGGGTCTTAATAATATTTTTGTTGAAATTCTATAATAATTGATATCCCAGTCAGTGAGTATTCTTTTGTTTATCACACTGCATATATATATTTTTTTTAAGTTAGGTCAAATTACTCTTAACCTTGTGTACTGAATACAATAAATAATTCAATGACTTCATGTTATATCGAGGTGAATGTCCATAATAAATTAATATTATAAAAACTGATATGATAAGACGTCTTATAAAAATAACTATGAGAACTGCGTCGTTCATCAATTCATTCAACTCCGACGTGACATACGAATGAGCCCATTAAAACACTACACTCGTTAACTATAAGGTACATATTAGTGCTTAAACTATGGAATTGTCAATATGTATTGAAAAACAAACTTTTTGTAAGATGACAGATATATGATGATGACAGACTGAACAAAATAAAATATATATCCTAGACTGCTCGCTGATAAGAGATGTCTATTAGTGCAAGGATGTTTAAAATCGTTTCGGTAGTTTATCAAGAACAAACAAACAATCAAATATTTTCTCTTTATATAGTATAGATGAATACATTGCCACAGTATCCCATCCCCTACCACTTCCCGTGTCCTTATTCTCCTTTCGTGAGGGATATATGAGATCACATTATCACCACTACAATCATATAAGTGAGTTGCTAGTCTGCTCCCAAAATAACAAGATCTTTTGTCTCCAGAGCTGGCGTACTCCACTGGGGTCCACATTCGCCGGACGGTACGTCCCCGTTGCCGCACAACATCGCGCTACGCTCGGTAGTGGGGGTCAGACGGCACGTGGACTCGTCTCGGCGACCGCACTGCTTCGAGATCGCGCTCGGTGACTCCAGCCGGCTGTTGCTGGCGGCCCCCGACGACCCGACGGCGTCGTCGTGGCTGCAGTCACTGTTGCTACATGCAGCTCAGGTAACGCACTAGTGACTAAACATTAGACATACAATCTAACACAATGGTTCCCAAAGTTCATTGGGCGACCCGAAAAATGGGTAGATGTAGCCATAAACTAGAATGTCTTAATACAACACAGCCGTCCGTCCCGCAGCCAGTCCGTGACCATCCGGACGTTGGCTCGATCGGTCGCATCTTAACATAGGGCCCACGTTATATTCGCTTGCGATCCACTGGTGGAATCTCATTAGTATCAAATATGCTCAGTAACTATGCATAAAACACATTTGAAAATCGGTAAACACAACCAATTTTTAATATATACCTCTGTTATCCTATTTATAAATGTAGATTACATAATTACAGGCGTTAGAAGAGAAGGATGGTGCAAAGAAGACAGACCCACGCGCAGGGGGACCGCCCCCGGCGTGTACTGTGCTGGTGACACCGCACGAGGTGGTCAGCGTGCGCGACACGCTCGATGCTGCCTTCATCGCCGGAGCCGCCGCGTATCTCAAGGACAGAGGCTCTGACGCTTTGCTCAAAGGTACTTATACTATGATCTATGATTCACGAAAATGTCGGAGTCGAACCCACGACCTTACGTTTCGCAGTTTATACCCTGAATTATTAAGCCATGGGCGATTAAAACTTGTTACATTTAAAATATAAAACGCTTAAATGTCTTTTGTAAACCTGACGACAAACAGATAATGAGTTTATTGCCGCTATAATGTATGATAAATCTGACATTGCAACAAAGTTATAAAGATAATATAACATCAGGTTCATAACATTTACTAATAAAAAGGATACTTAATAGCCAACAGATGTGTAACAAATGAAACAGCAAAAATGTCCAATGTTGTAAACAATGATAAGTATAACAATTGATGCAGTTTTGCGAACAAAAATGAACCTTAAAAATGAAAGCTTTAGCTTAGTTATCATTAACGGATTGAAAATCGAAGGAGGAGACAAAGAGGAAGCCCATGGGAGGGGGGGATAGATGAGACCTGCAACATCTCGTTCATTGAATACCTTAACATAGCATGGTATACTCTGATGATGATAATACTGTCCTGTTCATGTCGAACCAATTAATAATACAATTCAACTCATTTATATAGAATATATAACATTTTATATATAATAAATGGATAAATTTAAGGGTTATTTATCTAGGTCCAATATAATTTATATTCTAACCCCTATATATTTCATTTGCAGAGTACATAGAAGATATGAGAACGGACATTGAGATACTGGCTTGCGGCTCCATCAAAAATCTTACGGCGTTTAAAATTCCTGATACCGACGAGAATTGGTGCTGTTTGGTAAGACCGTTGAGATATTTTATGAAAGTTCCTCGAGTCTTTATTAATAAACTGGTTATTATACAAATAAATAAGGTGCGGGAGGCACGGACATCGATACGATGAAAGTTAGACCAAATTAAATAATAATATAATAGCTAATGTTGTAAAGTAATGTGAGAAAAAGTTGTGGTCTCCCGCGCCCATAAGAAATCGGTTCGTTTGTGCTCTTTGTTAAGGAAGTACGCTATAAGTTCAATAATGATTGTGTAGGAGTGGAGCGTGTGCGAGGCGCGCGAGCGGGGCGCTGGGCTGGCGCTGGTGCTGGCGAGCGGAGCGGAGCTCGAGCGGCTCATAGCGGCACTGGAGCACGCCTACTGCTCCCTAACTGTGAGTACACACCATTTATTGGATAATGATATACTGTTCGATGCTTGAGAATAAAATGAGATATATTGGTGCCTTGAACTCGTGCGTTGTTGGTGTGTGGTGTAAAAAAGTTTGTAACTTTGGCCAGCCATGCCAGCCAAAAAAAAATAGAGTACTATTAAGTAGGTAATATCATTTCGTTTAAGTAAAATTGCTGGGCGGGTGAAACCGCGGGGCACAGCGTGTAAATAAATATGAATTTACGCCAGTAACCCAGAGGGGGTTACTGGTGTAAATTCATATTTACGCCAGTTGGCAGTTGGCAGGATGAGTATTTCCATTTGGCGCTCTACTGGCATACTACTCTTACTTCTTCTACATCCATACATCTACACATACATGTCACTGATCTAATCGATATAAGTTCTCCTGCTACGTTCTACTCTCTTTCCTACCAACCCTGCCACTCACTTTTGCAACAATTAGTATTGTTAGTCTCTATTTATCAACATGCCCGAACCACCGAAACATACTTTCTCAATTCTAGTCACAACATCCACTCTTGAGGCACACTTTTCCCTTCTATTTTAATCCTATCATTGTCGTCACACTTTACATATTTCTTAGACTTGCATCTCAACGGCATTAACTCTACTAACATGCTTTTCCTGCCAAACTCAGCTCTCACTTCCATACATTAAAGTGGTGACTAGTACAGCATTGTGTATAAATTGTTAAACCTGATGTGGACCTATATTTGCTTTTAACATTAAATAATCCTTTATTTATAGAGCGAGCCGTTCCCTCTGAGCGTGGTGGAGGCGTGCAAGTCAGCGTGCAGCGTAGCGCACGCCAAGTACGAGGCCGCCTGGGCGCACATGCTGCCCGCGCAACAGTAACACATGAAACATTTTTATTATACCAGTTAAGCGGGACCCTCACACACTTATAATGGATAACAGCTGTAACGACTATGAAGGGGTCACTGTAAGTACGTCATTATAGCTGTAACTCGAAATATGTAAAGAAAAAAGGAACTGACTCTTAAATTTCCTACCTACCATTTACAAACAAAAGCGTACTATAACAACTGCTGACTATTTGTGACGTTAACAAAAAATAAGAAAGTTTAATGACTATGAATGAATTTTGGGTTACAAGGGATTTCTAAGAACTTTATACAAATTCATTAAAACTAATTGCTATACCTTAAATCGCCGTTATAACCGTATTACTTTTAAAGTGTACTTTAATTTCAAGGGACTTAAGTGTTAGGTCTTTAAAACCGAAAAGTAATTACCGTGATCGTTATAAGCGAAATCTGTACAAGGAAACAGGTACATTAGGTATGTATTAAATTAATGTGCGTCAAAAAATGAGACCTCGACAAGTATATAACAGCCAAACTAAACACGTCCGCTAGCGAATAAAACTATAGAATAAAACAGTTAGACGGGGAAAAAACATTAAATTAATATTTTGATTGATCGATATCAAAGAAAATTTCAGTCAAAAGAAGACATTTGTCGTCGCATCCCTTCCACTGTTAAAACGCAAGTTTAGCTTCGATTAGAAATGTACTAGACATCTCATACAAACCATTAAAACAACAGCGCAAGAAATTACTATGCTGTCGTATTAGTATTATCTATACAAATAAGAATGTGCACGGCTCCGCGCTTCGATTTATTCTATATCTCCCAGTTCGTCGATTCCGTTCATCCCACTCAGCCATTCTGACTGAGTCCTGCGGTTGGACCGTGCTGAAGTCAAATAGGACCACATTTTTATTTGTGCTCGTATTCCACTTGCCGTTTTTAAGTTTGTTACCTTTAGTCTAGTGTATTTTTGATCGCAGCAACACATAAACATGTGCTAAAAATAAATGCCTTCAAGTAACTTGATATAAAATATCGAGACACCACATGACCTGGCCTCGGAACCGCAAAACATACGCTGCGGTACGACTTAATCCCTAACAATGACAATTATTTCCTGACGGAAAATTACGGCACTATGGCTGCAATATGTTCCTCAGAGCTAGGAACTAAAACGATATTACCAATACTGTGACTATCGCGTTTACCATTAAACGCGTTTGTTTTAATAATACTCAATAATCGCATAATATGTCATACGTATATTAAATGCCAAGCCCCTGTTGAACAGAGGTCAAGTGTTGAGCACAATTTAGTTTAATTATTAAATCGTTAAACGGAATTGCACAGTTTACAAATATAGAGGCCTAATATACTCGTATATTATAATCCGACTAATTTTAAAAGTACTACATTTGGTTTACATTCCTAATAAAAATGTATCCCGTAACATAATGAGAGTAATATCAGTATTATAAAAAAGTAAAGAGTATTGGACAGTGACTAATTGCTCGGAGTCCGACTTGTAACAGTCAAAGTTTGATTCTCAAACAACTTGTGACTAATAAGTTTGTGTTTTGGATTCTTAAGTAGTAAGAATTAATTACTGAGGAATGTGCCAATTATGATGGGGTCACCCTTTGTCATTTCGGAAGTAATGAACGACAGAACTATTTAACTTATTATGCAAAATTTTAAAAAATGACATATGTCACTTGTGAATATACCATAGATTACAAATAAGGTTTTTTTTTTTAATTTGTGCAATTTCGTTGTAACGTCGGCTTAATTTAATATAAATAATAGTAATAAATGTAGTGTATTAACGGCAGCGATATAAAGTACGGCTGCGTATATTTAGATAGGCGGTTGAAACATTTTCGTAGTGTTAGGTCAAAATAATCCATTAAATAATATTCTATTATTATAAAAAATAAATGTCCGAGTTATTTAAAATACATAATGAATTTAAATATATTCTTGGATGAATAATCACAATTTAATTATATTATTGAGTTCGTGTTTCTAATATTATTTATTATTATTAATGTTTTGTGTGATTTGTGATAGTCATTTGTCAATGAAGTCTCTATATGTAAATCAAAGTCTATGGTTTAGAAAAACCTCAAATGTAAGGGATATGAAGTCTTTATTTAATTACAGATTAACATCGATGAATTGGTTGCTATTTTAGAGCAGTTAGGACAGAAAGTAAATCCATCTAAATATTACAAATCTGAACTTCGGATATAATATATTTAAAATTATGAGGAAGTTACAATTTCATTAGTTATTTACAATTAAGTATATAAAAAGATAATACTTTCTTAAATAACCAACATACATAATTAGCATTATATATGTATTGAATAATAATAGTGAGACGCTACTTCTCTTTGAAAAATATATTGGTTACCTTTGATGCCCTATAAATGATCTCGGCAACGCGTAGACTGTTACTATCGAATAAGTATCCATTAATTTACTAGTATTTTTCTATAGCTGTAGTATTTAAGTGGTATGTCATATGTATTCTACATAGTCACATTACAATAACTGATTTAGGACCTTCGCACATTAGACGGGTACGTATACGTACGTTTACTTGTCGCGTACGATACGTATCTACCACGTATTATGTGCAAAGGCCCTTGAGAAACCGTATCTATTTAGTTTTAATCTTGTATATATTTAAAATGCTTTATTGCTTTGAGTGATTCTGATATTTAAGTAATATTTGATATAAATGTCACAATAGTCGAACGGTTAGGGATTTTGTCTTCATTATAGAGACCTCGAATGGAATATAAGACGATGTCTTGATAGTTCTGAAAGTCGTTGCAGTCTATTTATATCTATCTCTGAGCACCCCATTTAGGTAATGTGGTCGTTAAAGTTTTTAAAATGGGGACGGACAATAAGAACAAGTTCACTCGAAAGTTTTGAAGCAATAAGACTGCTTTGAGTGATCCGTGGCTGGCTTGGCTTGAAGAATTTTAAAATTGATATTATACGATACAATGTTTGTTTTTTCGCGGAGCCTTTTGTAGCTTTATCGTTTTAAAGCTAATTTTAATGGTTTCGTTGTTTTTTTTTTAATTATTGACTGTAGTTGTTTTAATATATTAGGCCCGTTCAGTAGATAAAGCAGACGGAGAAATCAATACAGCACAAAAACATCCGCGACTGGACATTGTCGTAAATTGTCCGGATGTATGCTGTATGAACGAGTCTATAATATTTTGAAGACTATATTTTTTGGATTGTTGGCTTGTTTGAGCAGATTGTTATTATCAGGTAGGAGAGTGGGGGAGAGTGGCTGCAATATTTGGCAAAAACTTTAGATGTATTGGGCTGGACCAAAAGCACTGTCTCTTGTGTTGTATTCGTGTTTATAAGGTTAACGTTATATGCGTTCGATTTCTTTTATCGGGCCCTCAATAGTTTGAACCATGATTTTAATTCTTTTTACGATTTTTCAGGATCGTTTGATGATCGTCGCAAAATATTTTTTTCTACGATTGAGAATAACGCCACCTAGTTGAAAGTTTTAAAACCTTTAGGTAGCTAAAATCGAACGCATATAATGTTAGCTAAAAGATGTTAGCTTGTTATTTTGTATATTATTTTAATTTTAGAGCAATTATTTTACCCTCATTTTCGTACTATGAAAATTAATAAGCTATACCAGTATCGTGTATTTGTATTCTCGGGCTATTGTAAGGGCCATGTGATATTAATGTATGTCTAGGGTAGATTATATTGAATCGAGCGTGCCTCAGAAGCCGGACCTTAGGGCCCTTTTGTTAAGGTTCAATTTGGTAAATCAATCATAACTTGACCTTTACTATCACTTTTTTGCATAATAGTTGAATTGAATAATCTTAATAATCAAAAATAGTGTCTTTTTATACTTTTTTTACGTGTTTTTATGGTTGTATGTGTGTACTTAAATGCTGTTTTTATTTTAAATACATGGATACTATTACAACTAGAAAAAACATATTATTAATTCTAAAATAATGTTAAATTTACAATTTGTTCTGATTTCTGGAACTTTCTTCTGAGGTGCTTTACGCGATCTGTAGTGAAATTTTATTTTACACGAGCAAAATAAATTGTATCTCAGTGATTATTTATTTATTTTAATTTATGTTCAAACTAAATTACCTGATGAATTTTATAAAAAATATGATTAAAGACATGGGTGTGTTTTTATAATATAATCAATGATAGTATTATTAATATGTATACTGTTCGCTTTAGTATGGGATTTTGTGTCAACAAAATTTGTCGATAAAGCATATCAAACTGAATTATTAATCATTTTCTTATGTTTTTACTACAAAAGTAATAAATTGTTGTATTTATTTATAGACAAATATGGACAAAATTGATTTTAAATTCTTTTTTATAACCGAAATACGTTTGAAATATTTTATACTTTGAATTGAAATAAATGAAATTCGTAAAGCTAGTTATTTCGTATGCTTAAAAGATTACATAGTTTTTTTTTATATAGCATAATATTGTTTTATACTGCCCTTGTTACATGTTCTTTAGTTAATTAATCGAAAAAGTAGTAAAATATGAGTAAAAGTAGCAACTAAACAAAAACCGCAACATCTGTGATATTTCCAACCGGTATTCGGAACATGTTTTCAACAAAATATAGATTTAAAATAAGTTGCTGTTTTTGTTTCGCGTCTCAAATGACTTCAAAATCTCATGCTATAGATCGATCAGTGCGCAATGTATATGACGTTTGTGTGTTAAGTGCTTCGGTACTTTGTTTCGGCATCTGTGATTAGTGTTGTGTATGTTATTTGTTTAAGCATAATATTTTTGTCGATGTTTTGTAGCTTTCAATGTTTACAAATTGTGTTTTATTGTTCCTTATATGGATATAATTTTGTATAAACTATACAAACTGTATTTATCAACTATTAATTATGAATAGTCCATTCAACGAATAATAGACACGTGAAAAATGTTTTAAAATTTATCGATATATTTCATGCTTTCAAATAAAATCGGTTTATCAAAAAAATCTTGAAAAAAATATGATATTGTTACGTACGATCCAAAGGCTTTGTTTATATGTTCCTTGCCTGTGTTTGTATAATTATTACGATTGTAATTGAAATAATAATTTTTATTATCTCGATTTGTAGCATGTGAAGTATTAATAAGAACAATAATAAATGTTAATAACTTACAATATATTGTAGAGGCAAGTATAAACTTATTGTTACAAAATTACATGATGCGTGTTACATTTAATGTTGGTAAATGCAATTGTTTCCAGCCACAAACATGTGTGTTTGTAACGTGTCGCCAAAACCGGACTAAACCACACGTTGTAACATTTGTGATGTAATTTTGTTTGTAACATGTTACATTGTATATTCCATGTAGATATTAGTCGCGTCGGTTTTACAAGCAACTGTACTCAAATACATTTCCATACTCGAATATATGAACTTCACATACGCTTTGTTCTTTCATTTGACTTCTGACCCTTTTTCATAGTGGATATTGCGGGCCCTCGACAATGTAGAGGCCTATATTGATGATTTTAATACCATTACTAGTTATTGCCCGCGGGTTTGGACGTTTTCATTTCTTACTTTATTCGCTGGAAAATTGCGATTTGATTCCGCGAATAATAACTTCGAAATTATATTGGTAACGTGTGTCCAAACAGTCGTAATTGTCAAACAATTTAGCTTGTTGTATGATTATAACATTACCATGGCAACCAAAAAGACAGCTATCTGCTAAATTCACATTCAACAAACGCGCGATGTTAAAGTAGTCGTTAAGTTACCTGAAATTTACAATTATCTGCGCAGGCGTGAGACCTAACAGCCTTCTAAATGTTTTGCGGAGAGTATGGCTTATTGCTCCTTAGGTAACATGCACGATATCACAGTAATATAATCATGCAATTACTTTGTTGCCATATGACAATACACGAGCATACATTTTTCCTCAGTTTCTCCCATAATAAGATGCTGGAAAGTCTTTTTACCAACCCCTTCTCGTACAAAACATCTTCTATTTATCATATTAAACATCACGCCCGTAACATATATGGGTAGGCAGGAATTAATATTTCCACTTTGCAATCCACATCTACGCATACGCAATATCGCCTTAGTATGTATTTGTAATTTATCAAGCTCCTAACTTTAATTTACAGCTATGTCAACTGTATGAGACAGATTTTATGAATGCTATTTCACAATAATTTTTAACAATATTATAGGAAACAACTTCATTGGAGTAAAATATTAAAATACGACATTTTAATATAGATACAAACCAGTTTAATTTAAATACGTAACGTAAACACAAACCTACACTGTAACCTGTTCCCACCGACACGAAATGTTGCATAGGCCAGATTCCATGAATACGATACAATATATTTTCTAGAAGCCTATATCTTTAAATTTTGTACTGTAATTGATAATTTACTATCTGTGTAATACCTTTTTACAATAAATGACCGAAATGCGTTGTATATTTATTGGTAAACCCTGAACTTTTATCTCTTCACCGGAAGAGACTCGCAAACAGAAATGAGAAATTAATTTTGCACAATAAATCGTTCCTCTTAGAATTTAGATGCGACGTCTTCAAATTATCATGTCGTACAGGGCAGTCTTTTTTTAAGTAGGTTTTTATGGGTAAAAGGACTGCGTCAGGAAAAGATGAAGAAGTATAGAAGGTAACGGAACGATCCCTTACGCGATGAAACGCAGTAGGTAGTATAAATAACTTCATTTTAATTGAAGCACTATTAAAAAATAATTATAGTTCGTTCCACGTTAAGATGGAATTTGTAAATAAACAAACGTCACCATACATAGCGCCCATGGCACTTTCATTGTGAGACAAAGTAAAGTGAAATTGTATAATATGGATACCTAATGTTGTAAGGTAATGAGAAAAAGATTTTTTAAATATTTTGAAATTACGAATTTTAACATAAATGGTATAGTGTAACATTTGTTCACAAAAATTCTATCTTAACCGTGGGTTCCCACCGTTGTAAATCGTATCTTTTTCTCTGAAAAATCTGAGAAGACAATAAATGTTTTTAGTGAATTTTTTGGGCAGTGTACCCACGGTTATGTGGAACAAATAGGCATCTAGTGGCATCTCATCTTCTTTCTCTCAGTGATCGCCGTATTTTTACATTTGTTACTTTTTCAAATGTAAATAAATAGATGTTTTTATTAAATTCCATAAAACTGAAGGACATTTGACTGGATCATAACATGTTTACAATACTTTGAGTAATCACATAAATTATTTATTGATATTGTAAACAGTACAAAGCTGAGCGGTGAACGTATCGGTTTGAATTTTAAATTACTATTGCTGCTATTGTTATTGATAAAATGAGCATGTTACGTTGATAGATGAAGGGCATATAACGGAGGAAGTAATGGGACCGAACGTGTATATACAAGGGTAGTGGAAGACTAAAGAAAATATGGATGCATTGTGTGGGATAAATATGAGGTAATTATAGATATTATAACTGACAGAGGGATATAGAAGAGAAGTACATAGTGTGTCGACTCCACATAAGTGTGAAATGGGCACGGAGATGATTTACCCGGTCTTAGGTTAACCAAAAATTATATTTAAGAACTACGAAGCTGAGAGATGACGACGAAGAGTAATACTGTATTCACATTAATGTCACTTTTACACCGTCCCTTAAATTATTATAAAGGGCGTTATACGGGTGTAATGTTAATTAACTGCGTCGAATAACCTGATCTGTTGATAGCTTGTCGTGAATACAAACAAACTGGATACATTAGCATACCTGCAGTCGTTCGCGATAGCCTCAGTATCCTACATCTCTCCGCAGAGATAAGTCTCCTCAAATCATCAGACTACACGATGACGGAATTAAAAGTAAGTTGCGTAGTATTATTAAATGAAATCTGCAGAGTCGTTTTATCTTTGAACGTTTATTTGTATAATATTTATAAGCGGATTATTTTGCACGAAAAAGATAATTTTATCAGTGGGCACATCGTTTTAAATACATTTATTTTGGCAATAACATGTTTGTTTTTAAATAAATTGAATGGAATTCCAAATATATTTTTTTAATTTAAATATGAAATGTATTTTCAATGCTTAGTTCTTAATAGTAAAAATATCTTGACAGGAGTGATGATCATTGATAAACCGCAGAACGGGCAAGTGATTGGGTTCCGTACTTCTTCATTTTTCTCTTTTAATAATATTTCCAAACCGAGAGCCTACCTATATTTATATGTTTCAATTTTTATATTTTTCTAATTAATGTATATACGTGGCGTAAAAAAAGTAACTTTATGAATTATTTTTGTAGAACGATCACTGGGCGATCATTATTTTTATTTAAAAGCATTTTTGTCAGTATTTGTCAGGGTTCGGGTCGGAGTTCAGCTCGGAGGACCCGCGTCGCCCCGGCGCACTGCCGGTCGGTCAGAATTCCCCGCAGCGATGTCCGTACGGCCTCTACGCTGAACAACTGTCCGGATCCGCCTTCACCGCGCCCAGGACTGACAACAAACGTTCCTGGCTCTACAGGTTAGTTGAATTTAACTTAAATGGACGCTAGGAGACTTTTAACACTTTAAACGTATGTCACAGCATTAAATACATACGCCAACGTTTTTTGTCTGTCCTAATGATTTAACAATTTTAACTTAAAATTTAATTTATATGCAATTTAAAAAGCATGTTACGTGTACAAATTTGCTAACATTTTATGTTGTACAAAATGTACCGGCCTATTATGTCTTCCTCGGCAGGCATCGTCATATCTCAAGCCCGTCTTACACAATACCTTAATTAATTATAAAAGTACCTTCCTCATAAATTGCCCCGTTAAGTTTGAGTTTATCGCGTTTAGACACGACGATGAGAGTTTGATTTTTGATAGAGACAGGAGAGTAATGTGTTTTGCGGCTGTATGTATGTATTATGTGTGTACCGTTGTGATTTTGAAGAGTGTGGTCGACAAGTCATCCGCGGCAAGCAGATGGACTGCGTATGTTTTGTCAGCCTTTATGTTGGACTATGGAGAATTAGCTATGGCCCTTATGCAACCCACGTTGCACATTGTTGGCAAGGGTGAATTTGCAATGAAGACTGTTCCCAGAATTGAAGTGAAAACGACCGAGAAAATATGTTTTATTTTGTAAGTCAAATATTTTAATTAAACTGTTTGATAACAAAATTTCTGCTTATATGTTTTGAAAATTACCTGCCTTCATCTGATGATTTCCTTGTGAATTCAACACATAGATAAAAAAGATTTTCAAAAGTCAACCTTCAGCGGGCTATGAAACAAAAAAGTTCATGAATACTTCGTCCTGGGCAAAAATAATGGATTTCTCATGTTTTCTCAACTAGATCCTAAGAGTCGGTTTTACTTTTTTATATTGTTATAGAATCCGTCCATCCGTTGTCCACCAGCCGTTCCAGAAGTCGGATCTCGCTAAATATCTCACTCAGAAGTGGAATGAAGCGGAGCCGGATCCTAATCAGGTAGATCTTTTAACCAAGTATTATGAACGCTTACCTTCAAATGAACATCTAACAGATGACCGTAACCGTAAAAAACGAATACTACTAGAAAATGCATAGATTTAAAAACTTCCTTCCGTTGTCTCTTTCACATGCGTATCAGATTTGATGGCATTTTACGGATCTTGAGGAAAGTTCAAGACATCTTCGTATGTCTATATAAATTTATATACAGTGAAAAGAGGACCGTGAAAAATAGAATAGACTGAAAGTAGTAGGTAGGAAAACTTCTGTCGACTCGTATGAACATCAACAATAAACTTTCAAATGGTGATTTAATTAATGTGGAAGAAAATTGATTAAATTACCCAAAAAAGCGCCTTTAAAAAAAGCAATGTGGTGAAACACGTCTTATATTGCACTGAACAGTCCCGCTGGCTCCCCTTCGACATCCCGCCCCCGGATAAGAAGGTAAACTTCGTGGCCGGATTGCACACGGTGTGCGGCGCTGGGGACCCGCGCGCGCGACACGGCCTCGCTGTACATGTCTACCTCTGCAACACCTCCATGGACAAAAGCGCGTTCTACAGCAGCGATGGCGACCTACTTATAGGTAAATCAAATTATACAATAATCCTTTTCATTTTTCCCCTCCTTTCCTCTGTCATATAAAAGTTGACAAAACATCTGCAACTCATCTTGTGGCGGATGTCTATGGGTAGTGGCGGACACCATAAGGTGTGGTCTCATTCATTTGGCTCCTTATTACATAAAAAATAAGTAACGTACTACATCTTCAGTTACTGGAATATGCCTACAGAGATCTTGAATCTTGGCTTAATGCCAATTGGATTAAAAGCCTCTCGCCATTGAACCGCATTTAGGTACTCCATGGAGAAGCATGTAATAATATCGTATTTTTCATGTAGTACCGCAACAAGGTAACCTGAAGATCACTACTGAATTCGGTATAATGAAGATATCTCCCAACGAGATAGCTGTTATCCAGCTCGGCATGAGATTCGCCGTCGAAGTTGACGGACCTAGCCGGTAAGTTGCACAACACATTGTACCCTAGAACTACTAGTCTCTACCCTTTCGTTGTTGAGGCACTAGTATTTGCTGTTTTGTCTCACCCTACCTCAGTTGGAAAAAAAAATGCGTAAAGCTATATTTTTCATTACAGGGGTTACATTCTAGAGGTGTTCGATGGCCACTTCAAGCTGCCCGATTTGGGGCCTATTGGAGCAAATGGTTTAGCGAACCCTCGAGACTTTCTGACGCCCGTTGCCTGTTACCACGACGAGGACATATCAGGTACAGCAATTAGCATATCTAGCTAACGTAATACAACAATTGCATAAAAATATTCTGTACATTCAATACTAGTGCTGTTAGATATAACGTCTAAAACATAAACACGTTGATGCATACAATAATACAACGCGCACGACGACTTATTCTAGCTCTTTATATTTCGTCTCGTCCAATTATCGATAGGTATTATTAAGTATCTTTTACAGGATTTACAATAATAAACAAATATCAAGGCGCACTTTTCGAAGCTGTACAAAACCATTCGCCGTTCGACGTGGTGGCCTGGCATGGGAACTACGTGCCCTATAAATACGATCTGAGCAAATTCATGGTCATCAACTCTGTATCATTCGACCACTGTGTAAGTATTGAAGTTTAATTTATAATATACTTAAAGGTTAATTTCCTTAAACTTCGAGAAAAATTTAATGAGTCGACCTCAACGTAGTAGCGAACACATGATTCCTTGGTATGTTACCACGAAACACGATTTGTGATTCTATCTTTCTAATCGTGGGTTTACTCCTACGGTTCACACAGAAAGATAGAGAAAAAGCACGATTTTAGACCAGTGGTAGAGATCGCAACAACATCTGTTACAAAAATGGTCCGACACGACCGGTGAATTTTATCTGATGAAAGAGGTGCCGGAGGTCTAATCTTTGTTTTTTTTCTCCTTTCTATCCTTTTCTAATATGGAAAGGATGGGAAGGGGAAGAGGATTAGAGGAATGGAAAATATGTTTTTATTTGTTTATCCCCTCCTCAGTCCATTTAAGGTAGGCCAATCTGCAACATTAGCTCGTTGCAGATGCCTATGGGTCTACTACCCACTATCAAGTCTATTACTTAATATCAAGTGAACCGCTTGCTCCTGTTCCTAAGGTAAAAGTTTTGGTAATAACTCATTTTTCTTAGGGGCTATAGATATATGAATTTATTATTATATTATTATAAATGCATCATTTATGATTGTAAATATATTTTTTTTACAGGATCCGTCTATATTCACCGTGTTAACTTGTCCGTCCACGAGGCCGGGCGTGGCGATCGCCGACTTTGTCATCTTCCCGCCGCGGTGGTCGGTTCAGGAAAACACGTTTAGACCTCCGTATTATCACCGTAAGATATTTTTATTACACATAATATATAATACGTTTATACGCTTATCCAATCGAATAGTACTGGACATTTGGCAAGCGCTTAGTAGACCAGACGTGGAAAAGATCAATTTATCCTATAAAAAACCTATAGGGACGCGAATCATTGCTATAGTATATGCCGAGTTACGTTTCTTAAATCACGAAATACAAATAATTAAAAAATTGGCTGATGCGAAAACATTACATATATTCGAATTTTGTAATAAACAAAATCAAAAATAAAATCAACATATACAAGTCGGTGAAGTAGATCGGGCGTAACGCTAGTAGAGCGTCATAGCTTTTGCCGTCACGACATACATAGCCAAGGTAAGGTAAAACATACACTAAAGTTGTAATCACAATGTAGGTTATCCACATTTCACCAGAATTTATTAGGACCATTATGACAGCGATGAAGCCCCTGATTGTCCCTGATTCATGCTCAATTATATCAACTAATGGCGCGCTCTCAACTTCTCAACGCGCAACCCGTATATGAAATATATGATTCCGTATTATCTCGTATATTTTTCAAGGCAACTGTATGAGCGAGTTCATGGGCCTTATCCTGGGCTCGTACGAGGCAAAGGAGGACGGGTTCCTGGCGGGCGGTGCCTCGCTGCACTCTATGATGACGCCGCACGGACCCGACGCTCAATGCTTCGAAGGCGCATCTAACGCACAATTAGTACCCCAGAAAATCGCAGTTGGAACCCAGGTTTGCATTTTTTTAAATAAAAGTATGTTTACATTTTTTGTCAAAATTATTGTAATGTAAAGATGACACAGATACACACAGACAGGTCAAGGTCAAGATTTCAAGAGTCTGCTGGGTGGGACGGTAAGAGACCTATCTTCAAAGAATTTCGACACAACGTGACCTCAGTAGATATTATAAAATATCTACTAAGGTATCTCGTCTGCACTCTTATGTCGTATGTCCGCACACTAAGTCGTAGGTATCCCACAAAAGTGACTGGATCACTTAACAGGGACGTAGACACAACGCGGGGATGAAAAGGGACAACCAATAATTTATTTAATAAATTTGCAGGCATTTATGTTCGAATCATCTCTCAGCATGGCCATCACACGGTGGGGCCTGCAGACCTGTCAGAAGCGAGACGCGAGGTACTATGAATGTTGGCAGAAACTACCCAAACTCTTTTCAGACAAGATTGGAGTTTAATTTTTGTTTATACATATCAATCTAATAATATTTTTTTTATAATTCAATTACAAATATATTACAAATATATGGTGTATTATTAACATAACAACATGTAAACCTGCTGAATGCCTTATCCACTGTCACATTGGCGCAGTCTCCTGCACTACATTTAAGACGATGTGATGTACGTAACTTCCAAGTATTTCCTTTGATGATCCTTTCACTTCCAAGGTCTCAATCATTTAGTACAAGTATGTGATATATTGGTTGCTGGATTCATAACAGTTTAATTCTAACTATGGTAGAGCCCGCAACATCTGTTGCACGACTGCTTTTTTTGTGACTGACTTGTCACTTTGAGGCTTTTACACAT
>JWHW01053466.1:236592-254663 GCA_000931545.1 Papilio glaucus | reverse complement strand
TTTTTGATAAATTCTGATAATTTAACCTGTGTACTGAATAGTCTTTTCCTTCTGGTCTGGTGACATCTGGGAGCCATTGAGCAGTAAGCGAGGGCCATTCTAGAGCATGGGTCATCACCAGGTCGTATAAGAACGGTGTATTCTTTTTCCATATTTTATATTCTTCGTTTATAACTCTCTCTTCAACTGCGTCATCGAAGGTTTCTACAATCATAAAAATGACAATATAACGCTGGTTTACTGTTAACCAAAAAACAAAAGGTAAGCTGTCACTAAAATTGTTCATTTAATTTAAAAACACAGGCAAAATTGAATTTTTAAATTACCTCCATCGCCTTTGTCACCCATCTTATATTAATAGCGAACTATAGTTCGCTTTTAAATAAATGCCTAATAAGTTACAATATCTAACCGGCCCCGTAAAGGCGCCAAACAACAACCTTTTCTCGGCGTTACCGTCCAAGTCCAACAGACAATACAAATACAATAAACTGGCTTCCGGTCAGATTAAAAAATCGTAGATGGTATATATAAATATCTAAAGAAAATTTAACAAATAACACTCATAAAAAAACATAAGGAATGTTTAATTGCACTGATATGTTACTTGTTGTTTGCTTGTTGTTATTGTTATCGTTAACAAAATATGTTCTTTGTTTTTTTTTTATCTTACAAGTTTTATATTAATTATTTAAAATCCTTTGTTAGTGAAATAAGTTTCACATCTTTTTTCTTTTTACCAATCGCAAACGAAGACAATATTTTTTTTACTGCGATCAACTGTTCATAGGCAATAAAAATACAAATCTTACCCATAAAAACTAAATAAAATATTACAACTCCATGTTTTTGAGTTTAACGAGCATAAGAAGCAAAGCGAATGATCGAAAACGGTAAATTTTGCAATGTAAGCCAAGAGAGCATGAAAACTATTTGCTTTAATTACTATTTATAGATTGATAGTATAAAATATCACTGATGCCCGTTGGATAGCCGCATGCTATCCGTTTTTACATAGACCTGTTATCAAATATTTTTATCTATAGAAAAAAATCATTAATACATTTTTGACATAACATTCATTTCTGAACTAACATTACCATGATCTGCAATGATTATGAAATCTAAAAGTATCGCTGTGTCTAGAACTGTATGGCTCTGTAGGTATATGCCTTAAGCAGGCAACAAAAGCTGTCAAGTGTCAACATTCAAATTGAGATTGAAAGTTAAAAAAAAAGTTCAATTGAAATTGAAAGGTAAATATGGCTGATGCAGCAATAGCACGTCGTGAGGCACGTAGAAAAAGAATTTTAGAAAATTCTCACAATAGATTGCAACTTATATCAGGAAAAATTAATGAAGAACGTTGTAGAGGTATGTTTTGTAGAATTGTCTTACTATTTAAACTTAAAGATGTTTGATATACTATAAAATACTTTCAACGATTCTTTTCAGATTCTCTTCGAACTCCTATTCTAGATGAAAATGTTGAGATACCCGTTATAACAGAGGTTAATACAGTTGATACGTGTTTTGTAAATAATGGAGTGTCAGCCAGTAATTTGGAGACATTTACAAGTGAAAATAATGCGGAGGACTTCAATGACTTGACAGCGTTTCTACCACCAACACCTGAGCATGCACCATCACAAGACCCCTCCTTAATTGGTAAACTAGTTGATAATAAATATGACATAGTTTTTTTATCATTATTTATACAAATACTTAATGGATTGTCTATTTTTAAATTCGAACAGTCATATTTTTTTCTACCATTAATCTTATATGTTGTCACGAAATTATTATTTTTTCGCAAGGAATGTAGTTCTAATATTGCTAATGCCCTTCTACAATTACAAGGAATTTCGGCAGAGAATGTAAAACTAATTTTAAATGTTGTACAATCTGTTATGCTAATTTCACAAGATGTTTGTGTGTTTTTGTTTACAACAATATGCATCCAATCGTTTCACAACCTATTAATAGATGTTACAACATAATTTACTATGTATATTATTTCATCTTCTGAAGAAATGCATTGTACAAATAGTGATTTGTTATTATTTTCTGGCGCACTAGATAAGTTGTAAACCAGTAGTTATGCTTGTGACTTTAAAGAGAGAATTTGTGACAAGTGTGCATTTTAGTCACATATTGCCATTTTAGTTATAATATTTGTACATTAACCAAACTGGTTTACTGTTAAGGGAACTGGTTAACACATTGTGTATGTTTATCTAGATCAAAATGTATTTATGAACTTCCATTATATTCAATGTGTTAATATTCAGAGATTGTAAAGCATTTGTTAATTTCTTCAGATTTTTCTTTCATGTAGTATATAATCCTTTTTTTCATTGATTATAATGGTTTGATAACATTTAGTCACTTTTTGTGTCAGTGTTCTTTATAGCATGTTTAAGGTTTTATGGGTTCTTATTATTTTTAGATCATATATTAAAAATATAAATAATTGTGGCTGGTGTCAAAATTGCCCTTGGCTCTTATTCTATATTGCATTTAATATTTAATGAACAGATTCAACTATAAAATATTTTTGTATTCACAATTTAATACTATTCTGAAAATAAGATAATTAGCTTAATATTTGAGGAATGTAATGTATTAAACAATTTTAACTGATTTAACATTTATCTTTGCTTTTGGCACCAAGAAGCCAATATCTTATGTATTCATACCTACCTTGAATAACCAGTTTAGGTTGCACATAAATTTGTATACATTAATACTATTAAACAATGAGCTCTGACAACTTTGTTACATGTTAATTTATTTATTACAGAAAAAAGGATTTATTGGTAATTAAATAAAAAAAAGTTAACAAAAACACAAAGTAGAAACAAGAACACCTAACTATCCAAAAATTAATATGTTTGTTTTTGGGTCTGGTTGATATTCAGAGTATGGCAATATCCTTGTCATATTTGGAAATTTACATAGATAAACTATAATTACAATGTCCATTGGTCACGGATATCACTGGATTTTAGACATAGACCTTCCAAGAATTGCCACAAAAACTGGTCTCTTATCAGTGGACTCGTGCTCCTGCAACCCAAACTAGACTGTGGTGTGGTTCTATTTTGTGGGAGTCTTATTTTAACTGCGTCATCCTGTGGCAGCCATTTGGCGTCATTCGACATAGCAATTAACAGAGCATATTCCTTTTAGATTTAAAAGCAATGTGCCCTGTCCATCGCTACTTTTATGACTACTACATTCAACCTCACTGAAAACCTTACCTGTGTTGTGGTTAACATCATTATTCCATAAATATTATGGAGTATTATAAGATGTCAGAGCTCTTAATTTAAAATCTGTACCATACTTAAAATTTGGACAATCTTAACTAGACAAAAAGGCCATTATGAAGTAAAGGTGTTTGTACTTCATTTTTAATAAAAATAGTAGCTGTAAAAAATAGCTTTTATTGTATAATGCAAAATTGTTGTTACTGTAATGAATCAAATTCTAAAAGCATTAACTCAGTAAATATGTACCAAAGATTTTTAGTATCCATAAAATCCGAATGTTTTTATTGCACAGTAAGTCGAGTTTTATTTAAATTATTGTAAATGTGACGGTATACTTACTATTTTTAATTAACTTATATTAACATCACACATTTTAAACAGAAATAGTGTGGGTACTATGCATGCACAATAACATGAAATTTGCCTTAACTGGGTCTCGCTTACCCATTCACTTCACACCTTCCCTGTGTGCGCTACTGTTTGTACAGCTAGCGACGATGTTGCTATATTTCTTAACATGGTTTGATTAATTTACGACGTAAACTTTTTGTATAGTACATAAAAACGCTGCTGTGATTTCTTTGGACTCAGGTATCATGTTATAGTATACATGTAGTGTAGTACCTTAGACTATCCACTGATATCCACTTGCATGTAGGTTGTAACATAGAGTGAGAGAGACAAACCTGTGTTAATACAATTCCGTCAATTTTAATCTATCATTTGTTGCAAACTTCAATGCAACAAAGACCTGTGAGGTTTCTTGTATAAAAATTATTTTGGTCAAATCACTGTCCTTGTATATTAGCATCACAATATAATTCTTGTCATAATAATTTATTTCAGCGATAGAGCCTGCAACAATATCTGTTGTACGATTGGGCCGGCCCGACCGGCGACAGTACCTCACAAAAGACAGGCGTGAAGTAGAAATATTCTGCGTTTCGTCTGAGGAGTGAGGTGCCAGAGCCCCAAATACAGTTCTCTTCCCCATCCCACCCTTTTCTAATAAGGAAAGGGGAAGATGATTTGACGGGCGACGGTATGAATAGGAAATGGAAATATTATTTTTACTGTTTATCCTCTCTGTCCAGGTAGGAAACGCGTCTGCAACTCATTAGCTTGTTGCAGTTGCCTATGGGCAGCGGTCACTGACTATCAGGTGACCCGCTTGCTCATTTGGAACCTTCTTCCATAAAAAATATATATATTATAGCTCTGTGATATATGTACTGACTTTATTCTTTATTATTATATTGCTGTGATGAAATGAAATCATTATTGTAACATTTTTTAGTTAAATCTTTTTATGACTAAGTTATATGTATACTATAGTCAACTAAATCTCGGAAAAATGCCTAGTACACCCAAAACACAGTGGGCAAAGTTAAACATATGTGTCCATCAAAGGTGCAACAAAAATGGTATGCTCTACCTCGGTATATATCAATTTAAGCCATTAATTAATGTCTCAAAACCTGCAATTAATAAAACAATATAGATTTCGTTTTAATTATATTTTGTAAAATATTCTAATAAAAAATGTAACAAAGTTTCCTTGCCTTTTACTTTTTTATTGTTTTATTTGTAGCACCCGGTTTCTGGAATATAACGGTTAAGTTTATTTATAAATGTAGAAAAACCGTTTTATCTGACTAGATTATATTTAATCGTAAGATAATGACAATGCATGTCTAACCTAATCAAAAGTAATGTTATATATAGTTTGTTCCAAATCTAGATGGAAAATTTGTAAACAAGCAAACGTCATGCCATACATGGCGACCATTACACTTTCATCGAAAATGTAATTGTGAGATAAAGCGAAGTAAAGTCTTATAATATGAATTGCTATTGTTAAAAGGTAATGTGAGTAAACGTTGCTTTTCGAAAATATTTTGCAATTTACGAATTTTAGCATAAAAGCTAATGTGTACCTTTTGTTTACAAACTTTCCATCTTGTTCTGGAACAAACTATAAGTGCATAAAAAATCATAGTGATGTGTTTTGTATGCCATATCGATTTAAATCTTGCGCTCTGCACACTTGTTACCTGCGACGTATTTCAAAACAGGACTTCTAAATACTGAACTGTTTTACAAGAACGGTGATTGGATAACTTTTGGTTCTCGCCTTCAAACATGCCCGTTTACCGTGGGTTTTACTGGAGTTCCGACTTATAAAACTCGCTATACAAGGTTTTCTCTTCTATCTTTCTCACTTGAAAAAACTGAGACAATATGTTTTGTGTGGATGTTTTGCAGTGTAAATCCACGGTTAGAATTACATACGTTGTTGTATGTGCTTCATGCTTGTATTTGCCCAAATACTTATTTTAGTAGTATTTGACTGTTTCGAAGGTACCGAGATGGGAGGTGCGAATGCACTAAGGTAAAAACTATAATTATATTCTGAACTGGATCTAAAAACAAATAAATACTGTTCTCCTAATTTTTTATTTCTGTCAGCAGATGAAAAATGATTGTCAGACATTATTGATTTTGATTAACTTTAGTATATTCTGTGCAAGAAAAATGTATTAATACCTAACTACTGTCATATAAACTACACAATATAAAAATAAGATAGATTACACCAAAATAAAACAAACAACTAAATGAATGTCATGCTAATAATGATTTTTATTAACAGATGATTTTATTTAATGAACTATCATTAACGGAAATGGACTAATTTACAAATGCAAACATATTAAAACTTAAAAAAGCTCTTAATACTATCCATCATATTCTTACTTCGTTTAGTTTCTGACTGAGGTACGGTTTTCGTTTCACCCGTGCTCTGACGATCTAAGGACCCACTTGGTTGAACATCTTTAATACTGCTTGATCCTGATATTTTACTAAGATTTGTAGTACTATTTTCTTGTTTATCAATAGTTTCTGAAACTTCATTCTGAGTCAATTGTTGATTGGTAGTCAAATAACTAGGATTACTTATGGGTCTGTGTGTTTCCTTATGAGTACCTTTTGACACTTCACTTTGTGCCAATTCTTGTGTTTTACATTGACTTGTAGATCTATTTGTTTCTTTTTCAATATTTTTAATATCTAATACATTTTGCTTATTATCAAATTCTTTGAAGTCGATAAAATCGTCAGAGCACCCGAATTCCTATTGTTCCTTTACACCTCTCGCTTTTTTCGGTTGTCGCGCTGGCTTCTGGCGTACTAAATCTGTACGTCCTATGGCAATCATCTTCAATTCCCAAGCTTCTAGTTCTTTTCTGTAATAAATGCAATGTTTGATTAATTATATCTGTATAGTAAAATATATTTTATTTAACTGCAAATAATGATGATACAAGGGTACTGTCTTTTGGCGATCAATGGAGGGGGCCTACGTCCAGTAGTAGACGACTATTGACTCTCGGACAACTGAGATCTCCAAACAATATCCAATTTTACCAAAATTGTTACCTTACCATTAAATGTTTAAAGTATTTATTTATATGCTGTTGACAATAGAATTGCTACATTCATGTTATATTATTATCTTATCATAGCTGATATTTTCTAATGAGATGATTAAACAGTTTAAAGATAAGTGCCTCTGCTTCACTAGACAATCTGTGGAGAAGAGAGTTCAGGAAATAAGGCCTCATCTACAACCACTCCAATAGAGTGCTTATTTGACTTTGATTTAAAGGTTTTTACACATAGCGTCATGACCAATGTTTAAAGAATTGTGGTTTGTAATTAGAAGAAGGTGGGTACTGTCAATTATAACTTACTTGTATTTATCCATGAGAACTTGTGCTTGTTTTTCATATTTTACTCTTTCATTTTCGGACAATTTTAACCACTCTCTTTTTATCTGTTCTTGGTATTCCTTCATACTTTTACCTTGAAATAGTTCTTTTTTCGTTTGTGAGAAAAGGAAGTATGAGGACATTGGTTTCTTTGGTTTCCCCATCTCTTTTAATTCCTGTAAGAAATGCAATGAAAGATATTATGCATTGTGATTTAATTTAACTTTGTATGGTAATTACAAAAGAGACACACTAGATATATTTTAACTATGAAACCCATGAGAGAGAACAAGTAAAAAGTAATTGTCAAAGATAGAAACTCCTAAAAAGTTGTCTTTATTTCGAAATATAGTAATAAAAGAGATTCCTTTTTTAAAAAAAATATTGCATATGATATGTAGTGCACTTGAAAAATAAATGGTAATTTTCAGTAAACTTTAGAAAAATAAATATAATAATAATATGAACCATTGTTCAATGCAGTTCCAAAAACAGAAAAATATTCGAAGTATTGAACTGTGTCTTAAAATCTTATTGGTTTAACTTTAATAACCTACAGCTTTTATTTTTCGTTTCTCCTTAGCTGCAGCCATTTCCGCTTTGACTCTCTTTATGTCATCTTTTTGTTGCTCAGTCAGTGAAGCTTCATATAATTCCTTAATCTTTTTATAATCTTCCTGGTCTTTTTCATATTCTTTAACCATTTGTGCTTTTGTCTGAAAGTTGTACAAATTTAATATACAGGCCTAATGAGTTATAGACAATGTTATAACATGGAATTTACATATTTCAATCATCTTGATTATTTACTACTGGCTTTCATCCCCTACTTTAGATCTTTAGGGGATGAATTTAGAAAATCCCTCGCTTAGTGCTTGCCTACGTAGTAAGAAATCTCTGTGCAAAAGTTTAAGTCTCTAGTTTCAATAGTTTGGGCTGTGTATTGATATATCAGTCAGTCAGTTTCTTATTTTATATTATTCTCAAAGATTATGTTTATATGTTTATACTAACAGAATATATGTTACAATACAAACAGAATATATGTTTATACATATATTGTTGTATTAATATATATATGGCATGTATATATGTTTATGAATGAGCCTGTACATATCCAGTAGTAGACCATCAATCTGTGGTCCTTTACTTTAACCATATGAGACTTTCTAATTGGGATATGAGATAATCATAATATTAAAGTTACAACAATATTGAAGGGACCACTATAATTCCATTGCTAAAGCCAAAAGTAGTTATATCCTAAGGTAGAAGTACAAAAATAATTTAATGCAACATTAATTGCCACACAATGTGGATATATCTAGTTGCAGTCCATTTTATACTATTTTTTATGTTTTCACAGATTTTGATTATATTTTAAAATTTAATTAATTAGCTCAACATTGCAATGTTTATCAATCTTGAAATAATAGCTATTTTAATTCATTAATTTATATCTAAAAGGTTCCACAATAAGGACACAAACTATACCTGAAACATTGCCGAGTAACTGATTCATAAATTCAACTTAACCTTTCAGTCTATCATTTATAATCACAAGCAAGACAATGAAAAGCAATCATGCTTCTCATTGTCTAGCTTGTGATTATAAATGATATCAATCTTATCAAAGAGTGGGAGAGAATTAATTTTTAATTCGTGATTATTACTAGAAAATAGATGAAATTGGTATAGTTGACTATTATGTAAAAGGGGGAATTGGAATTTCTTTTTCTTGTACAAACGGTAGTCCATAAAAGATTGGGAACCTATACTTTAAAAATCTCTAAATTCAAAGAACTTAACTTTTACTTCCCTATAAGCAAGGTTATTATAACCAAAATCTACTGTGTTATGAATAATATGATAATATGAATAATTATGGAAGTATAATAAGCAAAGTGAGTACAAATTTATTTATAATAAAGAACTATACAATAATACACCTCACTATCCAGTTGTTGCCAATGTTTTGAAATCCAAGTAATCGTCTCTTTAGATGTTATTCCAGGATTCTTAGCTAGTAGTGCTGGCCTCATTTGTGTCATAAATTTAAAAAAAGGTGTCAATGGCCTTTTAGGTTTTTCTATCCCCAATTTCTCTTCAGCTGATTTCTTAGTGTAAGTACATACTTGTATACCGTTTAACCAATTTGTTCTGTAAAATCCAAAACCATAATAATTCGACAACGAAACTCATTAGAGTTTATATATAAAAGTACGAATAAACGCTACTAAATTTCTTTACAGGGTATCAGGGTAGTGTAAAAGGATAAAAACACGTTAATTGCTTTTATAATTTTAACAAATATTAAAACATAAAAAAGTAATTATCAACAATAACAAATGAAGCGTCATAACCTAAAACTTACCTTGTGTGTAGAACTGTTTTATAACTTCCTACAACGTAATTACTCAGACGACAGATCTGACTAATTGAAGACATTATGTTATGGTATATTTAAATTGCGGATTATTATACTAATTTATTTTTACGTACAGTTTATTTTACAAAATCGACCACCCTAGCCTCCATAGAGAAAATACGTAAATTCAAAGATAAAAAGTCAGAGACAGAGCGAAGGCTGCGTTCCACTAAAGTTCACAACTAAAATGTTCCTTTAGCCGTTCCACTTCATGACTATGATCAATGTGTTTGCGGCGCCAAGGACCTTCTCAGCAAGGAACATTATACTCTAAAGAGTTATGCTTCTCAGTATGTGGGTCTTTGTGAGCGTTGACGAATTTCGCGCGATTTTTAAAACTTAAAGTAACAAAGAGTACTTTATGTTGCATTATTATGGCGCAAAAAATAAAAAATATCCTACTGTGTATAAGAAGTTTTTATTATATTTGACCATAAATTAATTAAGTACTCCACTAAAATTAAACATAAAATTATTTTATTCTATATAAAAGGAGTTAACGAACATTTTTTTATGGAATAAAAGGAAGTTCACACTTACAAACTGCAACCTAACCTCTTTAAGCTCTTGTTTTATTTCTTTTAATTCGCTATTTGTATTATTTACATGAACACTCGAAACGCTCCATAATCCATTTCACTTGAGTTTAAAATTGTACCGTGAACGCTTAGTAGAACGTAGCCAACGTGTCACAGACTTTTACACTCCTGTTTGCCTCTGTTTGTCAATTTCAGGTTTACTTTGAGACTACGAACCAAACGAACTATAAAGAGTTCTTATAGGCTGAGCGTTTACTGGTACAGTAAATTAATGCATAGCACCAAATCTACCGAAGCTTTTCTTACATGAAAATACCGAATATGTTCAACGATTACAAGTAATATGGTTTTGAAATCGACATTTACAGCAGTTTTATAAAAAAAAAAATAATAGACAAAATACGAACAAAAGAACCCTTCGTTCAAGCCAACATTAAAACTGAATCTCTCCCACTAAAGGTATACCTTTTTACCTATTAGAGTTTATGAGTTGAGGATCAGGGCTTGAAAATATAATATTCAGCTATATACTAACCGTCGGTAACTGAAGACAGCAACATAAAATGTTACCGTAGGTTTCCACTGGCGGAATCTATTACTTTCGGTTGTTGCGGATGTCGTCTATTGTCGCTTTATACTGACTTTGTTTTATATAATTAAATATAAAAAGCGTGTGTGTCAACTCCGACGAAAGACTTGAGTTTACTCCAAAAACTCCAAAAATTTCCTAATTTAACACATCTTTGCGCACGGCCCGCGTTGTCTACTGCGCGTCACTAAAAAAAAGGCAAATTTAAATAGTCTGTCGAATAAAAAAAGAATCGTCGAAATCGGTTCAGTGGAGTTTTAATGAATAAAACAAAATTTGTTTAAAACTGAATTATTTATTATATAATATGTACAAAATATTTTTTTATCTACATTAGTCACTATTTTGGCAAAAGGGAGGTGGGTTTCTGCTTGATTATTTATTACATCTTATACAATTTACTCTAAAATAAAGAAACACGTTCTTCACTTTGAGTGCGAGACGGGCCGCGACCGCGAACTTATCCCAGTCCCACTCACCCTGAGGAAGGGCCTCCGGCGGGCTCGAAACTAGTCGGTACATAGGTACACGTAAGTTAAGCCATTATTTAATTAGTTTATTAAAAAAGTCTCACGAAAGTTTAAATAATTATAAACACATTCTTAATTAAAGAAAAATAGAAAGTGTTAGTTTGAAAAGTCTTTTAAATTAATCAACTTAAGGATGCATACTTTACGTTTACGATAATATTATAAATTCCAGTAAAAATAATACAGAAAAAAATCTAAAATATGGTGCATCCTTACTTTGAAACATGTTATTTCAAATGTGGCGGAGTGACATCGTAACGTACACTTAAAAAAATGGTCAATTAAATAATTTTAAGAACTAGAAATTACAATATTTGTTTCTATTTACAATTTCACTGCTCTTATAAGAACCAACATACTGTATTGTACAAAACTTAAGTTAATCATCCGAACAAACATGCCTTGTTAACTACGATTATATGTTTACATCATAATTATTATATTAAAACAAATTCTAATTATTGTGTAAACAAGCGCACGTAAATTGGCCTATTTGTTATTATTCATAAGATATCGTTATGATTTTTTTTATACAATCTATAGAATCATCATTAAAACTTTCTTATCTACATACACAATCAGGTCTCAAATCAACATATGACCTATCTATCTATGTTACCAGGTCATAAAATTAAAAAAAAAATCAAATCAACATTGATCTAACTCATTTTCAAAAATCTATGGATGCTAATATTAACAGACATAATATCAATGGCACTTGTTTATCCATACATTGTCATTGTAAATACAGATTATATTTAATATCATACGATACGCATTTTGACAGAAACTGTGTCACAGTTTTAGCGCAAATTAAATGCAGTTAACTCCTCAGTCATAGAATAGTTTCACCGGCAGAATAATGATAATGCCTTGGTTTCCTGTACGATTGATGTTGAGGTGGTCGATAGGTAGCATACTTATGGGTATGTCGGGGTAGAGAGTGCGAATGAGTGCTGTAACATTGCAATGTCAATGGGGTAGGCGCGGGGCCCGCCGGACACTTCGCCAGTGTAGGTTTTGTGGGACCTGAAATCCTCCTCCAAAGCGCTTTCAAGCGCGGCGTGGCTATCCAAACGGCGACCATGACGCCAAGAATTTGAGTTGCGAATATCCGGAACAAAAACACCCAGAATGCTGGATGCGGCTGCGTCGAGGGTTCGGTTGAAGGTACGGGAGCTGCCAACCAATCGTCACGCCATGTGTACTCGTATATCCAAGTGGCCAAAATACATGTTGACGGTACAGCATAAAGCGCTGCAAAAGCACCCAATCTTAACAGGCTTTGATCTGTATGTGGTTGAGGCGGCGAATTCAGAAGCGCTGCGGGCGCTGGCACGGGTGCCGGTCGCTGAAGAACAGCTCGAAGGCCCGAGGCCAAGAACAAACAGCCGAGCAGTAAGCAGATTGCTTCGGGTATGATGACCAGGGCTAGCAACGATTTGCTCGATTGGTTCCCCACGAAGCAAGTACCTGTAAAAAAACAAAATTATATTAGAACTTTCTAAAAATCTTTGGTTTTAAATCTTTACCTGATAAATTAAGACCGTTCTTACAGGAAGAATAAAGTCCGTTCTCACAGGAAGAAACTAATAATTTGGGAATAGATATATTTATACGAGTATCATAAAAACTTCGGCCGTGGTGTCGACCATCTACTCACGTAACTAAACGTCCAGGATTCGATCTGTGTGTACAGATTTTTCGAATGTCGCATTGACACAAACAACATGCTTGTAAAATCTGGATCAGTATTTCATTTTAGAGATTGTTGGCAAAACTGTATCTCTACATTATAATTGGGTTTATATTTATGTTATTAATACATAGTTCCTGCGTATATTAGTATAGGCAATGACTATGTTAGGAGCGCAATAAACTCCAGCGGATACGAAACCTTTCTCGAGTGCCATTTATCAGGTCTGAATAACATTCCGTTTCCCTATAAAGCAGCGCTCAAAGCGAACACCTACACAAACAGCCGGCGAGAAAAAAAGCCTCACATTAATAAGGCAGCGGTTAAAAGGGCCGATTTAAAATTGAAATACGATCGTGCGAGGTGGAAAGGTGTCGTATTTAACGGCTCGAATAATGGCCGAGCATTTCTTTCGGCCAGTATAATGGAAACGAAAATAATAAAAATGAACCGACAATACACTTGGCGAGATTAAAACAGCAATGCAACTGAGAAATGGGCCGCCATGGCACTTCGCTCACGCTGCCTCTAAATAGAAATAATAAACGTAATAAGAACTTTACAATCAAAGATGTTAACCAAATCAGAAAATAAACTATTGTAATATTATTAAAATAAAATAAAACAATCATTATCTTGGACGATAATCGAATTTAAGACCCTTAGTGTAAGCTTTGTAACTAACTAATCGATAGTTACAATCTTATTTCATCATCAAATAATAATTATTTTTTATATTCACTCGAATACTTAGTAACTTTTACGGATTTTGTTAGGTTTTTTAAATTGTTTTTGTTCTCATTAATTCATTGATCAATATATTTGTCGTGTAGATTACTAAAAATGCAGGCGCTGGCATAAAGTTTATCAATATAATTAATCCAAGTATATTCATAGCACATTTCTCAGAGATGTTTAGAAACAATTTATCTTTCTAATACTTTGTTTAGAAAGACTAATCTAAGGTCAGTAGTTAATATTATTGTTTATGTAACAATTTCGTTTCGTCTGTAATCACAATGTAGTGAGTGTAAATAAATTGAAAGATTAAACAATAAGCTGCATCCGTTTTAACTTAATTCAAAGAACAAACAATACCTATAGTTGTCAACATAAGCCGGGAAGCTCTATATCGTCACATGAGCTCACTTCTAAAACCATTCGAATCTTGTGTGATGAAAAAATTGTTTCCCATATTTCATAGTCTTTTGAGTTCCGAAACCGTGAGTTCACATTGCCACAAACATTCACATAAAACATATTGTCGTCTCAGTGTTTTCAGAGTAAAGGAAAGATGTAACAACATGTTTTCTATGAAAGTTTTCGGCAGTGCGAACACGGGGTAAACTATTACTTCGGGTCTGGAGTTAAAAGAGAACCGAGTGAGTGTAATAGGGACAAAGATCACTTAGTTTGGACCGAAGGTAGCGTAGGTTTCGAGTGGGACTGTAACGGTAGGTACTCTATGCCGAAATATCTTAGAGCTTAAATTTTGCCGTAAGCCGGGTAAACACAGAACCGGAAAGACGGGTGATGTTTTCGGTGGTCATAGATTACGGTAGGATTTGTTAATTTAAATTAATAATGTATTTTCAACAGGTTCCTTATCTGTAGCCCAGTCAAAAAACACCGCACAATATTTCGATGCGTACGTTAATATTTATCAAGCTAAATCTCATTATCAAATAAGCTACACAAGATATAATGCTTAATTTATATAAAGTCGGCATTACACAGATGCCGCACTGATAATGCTTCCTTAGTTCTTGTTAATTAGGCACACAAAACAATAAAATACAAACTAGTTACATCTCTTTGTAGTCATGTTGCGTTGTACGCTCTCAAAGCTTAAGATGAAATTTTATTTGCTTCCGCCGGCACACAGGCGGCTCGCGTCTGAAACTTCTGATAAGATTCTGTCTGTTGTGTAAAGTTCCGCTTAAGTTAACTTATATGCAATATTTATATACTTTATAAATCAAATGTTTACTTCGTATACATTTGACTTGATATAGTTTAAAATATATGCCGACCAAAATACCCAAAACTTTGTCTGTCCAAAATTCACTACGTCTTCTTCTTTGCAGTTGTCCCGTCCAGAAAACTATGGACTTCCGCTCTTATTTCTACTACACATACTAAGGATTATTTATGAGTATTCTAACTACCCTTCTTTAATATATTTTCAATTTGATCGATAGGTTCGTATCGGATGTCCCCTGCAAATGTCACTCAATTTGGTGACATAGATTAATTTACTTCGTCACTTTCTTGATTCATTCTCGCAGTATAGCAAAATTCTCAAGCATACAGTCTTGTCAAAACGTTTATAATGCAATTTCTATCTAATCTTGTCATTCAGATTCATATCTAGCGCAATTCTCGAAGATTGTAGACTTTTAATTTTACATGGTTACTGTTATATAATCAAATATTAACTATCTACTAACGTTCATAAAGAACTTCTTTCTTTCATGCCACATAATAATTATCAATTTAGAATATGTTCTGATGTTTTAATACAATCCACGTAGATATATATTTTAATGTAGGTCTGCAATTAACAGTATTTATCGGTACACATTACAATTTTGGAATGTATTCAATATTGCATTGCGTATACAATATTAACAATAGATTAAGATTTTTTTTAAATCTAAAGAGTCTGCATTATTAAGATTGGGAGTCTGAATAGGCGCGGTGGGTAGTTCAAGACAAAACGTTGAATGCGGTTATTGTATGAAGGCATGCTCCCGCGCACTTGCACATGATTCAATCGCTTTGAAAACGCCGCCGATCAAATAATCATGGAGGGGGAACCAAGGAGTCGTAATCGCCCAGTGATCGCCATTGTGCCACGTCGATACGGATGTTTGTTTGTTAGAATTGTATTGATCCATTGCGTTTCAATAATACGATCATTCTTGATTCTTGTACCTACTTTTTTACCGAAATAAAATAATTTTAAATAATATATTAATAAAAAACTTCTTATAACTATGTGACTTTGAACTCAGAAATCGCCATCGTTGTTTTAGTACGTAGATTTTATAGCAGATTCACAAACTGTTTGAAAAAAACCACCAGTGTGAGTGGCCTTAATGTTAATAAAAATAAAATAAAATTAGAAAAAGTATTTTAACAACACTTCTAATCTATTGTCTTTTATATTTCGTTGTATTTTTAGGGTTAACATAATTTTGGAATGTAGTTGATTGACAACACTTATAATAACATGTGATGTCGCAATGTTATTGTTAAAATTTTATATATAATTGTGTATAAAATATTGAGGATACATCATAAAATTAATTAATTACTTGTGAAATGTGATATTCGTACACTGATCTTTCTTTGAGGTTAAGTTTTTACAAAATTTCATAGCATAAACCTTAATTTTTTAAATTACAAACACGGAGATTTTGTATTCGTGTGGCCGGAAACGAAAGACTGAGCTGGATTTTTTAATCTATTTATTTACTTCTATAAATACCCTCAAAACCGGCGCCATTCTGGATTTACACATAAGTTCACGAATTCATTATGATCGATCCCAAGGACGTATAATTCGGTAACAATGACAAGAAATCATTGTTACTCAAAATTAGCAGGAAGTTAAGTTTACGATAGCTCCAGTTTTGAATAAGCCGAGTTCAGATATCCGTAAACTACGCAAGACGCTCGTGGCATTTTTAAAAAGATCGCGGAGTTAAACTTATACGTGACCACTCGTCTTGATGCGGCACGCGCTAGACAGCACCGCGAGAACCCCTTAAGGGTCGGGATGATGCGCATGTTTGTGTGAGTGTGCTCTTGCAAGTGTTTGCAGGGAGTTGCCGTACTGTTCTCAATAATATTTATACTGTGCCCACAGGCTTCTATAGAAATCCATCATTTGTTGTCGAGGTCAGGACGATGCTACACACGAGAAAATTGTTAAGGTAGTGTAAATAAATGCATGTTGAATGTCTACCGCATGTGGCCTTCTTCATTCATTCTTAATTCAATTGGCTTGAACAACAAGAGTAAACATGTGATGGATTACGAACGGGAAAGATACTAGTAGAATTCCATGAAGACGAAAGAGGGCGCCTGTTCTACAAGAATGGAAATTAGCGCTGGATTACAGTACAGTATCGGCGAACCTGACAAGAATATGACAGAAGAAATGCACCCGACGAATAACGGTCCTCACGGCAACAGAACATGGCTGGCTATCTCGGCAACAGAATTGTCTTTGATCACAATGGGTAAAGAAGTCTGAACTGCAACCAATTATTATTCCCTTGGAGGGTTTGAAATATCCAAGGGAACAGATCGCGGAAGCGACTTTGTTTTATACTGTTATGAAAAGAAGATATAATATTTTCTAATAGTAGCCGATTATCTAGATGAGATCATTCATAGTTAGTCTAGCTAGATTTTATAGCATGCTATTTTGGTAAATATATTAAGTATTTTCGAGACGGAATGTACGAAAAAGTTAGATTTTTTAAAGAATAATATGAATAATTCAGTGGTATTTACAATATTTTAAGCTTTTATTAAAATTTACAATCCCATCCGTCAAATTGTAATTCAGGTGACCAGTTCTAATCAGTACAAATGACAAAATTAATACTTTTATCACATCATCGCGTCGGTACAAATTATAATATTTTTAATTTATCCTTAATGCCATTACAGAATGTATATAAATGACAATAATTACTTTTTTAATCTGTTACACGTGTTAATTTAGATAAATGTATAATCCATCTTAAAGTAATAAAACTTGCCCCAAAAATAAACTTAACTAATACTAGAGATTATTAAAAGATTATTAAATTAATTATTATAGAGGCAATCCTGTTGCCTATTGATTAGAGTATGCCGTTGTTATGACGCAGATCCTAGCTTCGATGCCTCTGAGAAAAACAATGAGTGAGATTTTCAAAATCATTGCTTTTGACGTCTGATGACTTGATTGCACGGCCAAACCGGATTTCATTCACATATTTATGATCGCGCTGCTATACCTCATAGTCTCACTCTTTTTGCTATCTCTTTCGTCGTCCTCATACCCATTACTCAACCAATCAATCAAACATTCTCTTACCAGTAAGTTCATCAGCGTCTACATCTCTAGTGACGAGCACGGCAGCCGCCAGCGCTGCGGGCACGCCCCACGCGGCCAGCTGCAGCAGCGAGGAGTGTCGGTCGCTGCGGGCAGTACTAGTGGCCGCTGGGGGGCGCAGCACG
>JWHW01053466.1:209602-229674 GCA_000931545.1 Papilio glaucus | reverse complement strand
ACAAAGGCTGGAAGCGAGAGGTCGTTCCCCACTACTGCAACAAGGTCTCGGCGCAGTCCGTATTTGCATGCCTACACCAATGATATTATAACACAAAAAGAAGCAGATATGCCATTAGCGATGGAAAAGTGAAGACTCTAAAGCGATGAAATTTTTATTTCGTTTCGTTTAAATGACAAACACTAGATGTCCTCTCTTTTCTTATTATTTTAATAACGCTTTCGCTTTTTTTACACCATTTGACATGTGTTAATATTGCTGTCAATGTCTTTGGAACACTTTTGACCGGTGATTTTGTAACATATCTATAATATAAAGTATCATACTTACGATTTATTAGATATTTTTAAACGATTTGTAAATTATGAAAGTCGTTAGTTACCCTCTGTCTCATTTGAAACTTACTAAGATCATGGAAAGTGGATATGTCCTTGTATAAGTGGATATGCTATACTACATAAAGCAACTAAATATTGTTCGTAAGAAACTTCAAACGTAGTGAACGCCAATAAGATTTTTATGCCAGTAAGTTCGAGTCAGACGCTTAACCACAAATCTATCACATTTAAAGATTATCAGATTTAATCGATAATCGAATTTCTGAATTATTAGGACAAATTATCAATTCAACATTTCTGTTATTCATGTTTAGATTATTTTAAACGTTAACTTTCTAAACGTGTTAGTTTTTTGCTTCCTAAAACGGATATATTTTATTACGACGAATGTAAAACAAAAAACTTCTCGTGAAACATTAATTTCATAACGGGTCCGGAGCGCATGTCAGTCATTAGTCGTTGTATTACGATGCTAGTTTTTGTAGTAATCGTCGTGGAACGAGCGCTCAATATTTACATAATGGAGCACCGAGAACGGTTGACGAAAGGCTCGCATCGCATACAAACTAGTTTTATTTACATTTTCTTTGGCCGGAGGATGTGCCGCTGATTGGCGAGCGTACTCTCGCCTGAATCCTAAGTGAATATAGTTTTTTTTAACGTTATACATCTTGCTGTAGACCTCTTTTCTTTAAATTTTTTCGCTAAGGTTTTTTATAATGATAATTAAGTGTTCTTTAACAGATACTGGATATTTTTTGGAATAATAAACGAACGCGAATTTAATTTACTGATGGTGGGAATGGTTGCTCTGCTCTATGAATTAGTCCAAAAAACTTAATTTTGTTTATAAAACTAGGACCAGTACAATAGTGGGTAAATAGTAACAAAAATAGTGCATCAAGACCTGGCTAGACCTAGAAAGTACTTTCAAAACACACCAATTATAGGTATTTATGCTATTTCTTTTTACTGGGTGAGTGAGTTGCTCCAGGGCGATGTCTTCCCATTCCTCTATTCTCATAGTTTTGTCGTCGTGGTAATTCGTAGGCATAGCTGTCCATGTGTACTAACTATTGCTATTACATACTTCTACTCAGTAAACGAATATTTATTCGTTCACTGGCTACTACCACTGAAAAGACAAGCTGAGCCCCGAGGTTTCACTCGAGTTGCAATAATTTCACCGACGATTGTCCAGCCTAAGCTATTTACTATGATCATACAGATCTGAGGTCTACTTAGATTGGATTACAATAGCTCTCCATAAAAAAAATCCCATATTTTAGACTTTTAGGGGATGAATTTAGAAAAATCCTTTTATAGTGCTCGCAAATGTAATAACAGAAATCTCTGTGCAAAATTTCAAGCCTCTAAGCTAAGTAGTTAGGGTTGTGCGTTCATATGTCAGGCAGTCAGTTTCTTCTATCATATATCAAAATAGGCAGCAGTGCCTATTCGCATATTAATAAAACTAAAATAAAAGAGGTTTAATATAACAATAGTTTTCCAAAGATGAATGATAGGCTAGATTAATTTTTACTTACACTACTTTTAACATATCTATAAATCTGTTTCATTATTTGATTCCATCTAACGCATTGATTAAAAACTACAATAAAGTACTTGTACGAGGGGCCAACGATTGCTCGTTAACTTTTTACGTGTCAAGTGTTACCCACTTCAATCGATCACAACTAAATTTTCGAAGTTTTTTTTTATTGGAACCGGCAATGACAATCGATTTTTACGATCAAAAGATGACTGGCCGGTTTTATTACGGGCCATCGTTGGACGCTTCAAAGAGATTTTTAAGAGGCGAACGTTTATGCATTTCGTTACAATCCTTACGATTATAACATTCTTAGGGACATGTTACATTAGTTTGTGTATCAAGTAGTTTGAGAAATTAAGATAAAATATAAAGTTTATTATTTTCGGTACTAATTCCTACATATTTATGGTCATTATTAAGGTCCCTGTTGCCACATTACTCCAATGATGTAACGAACACAGGTAAATTTATCGTCATAAGTAAAATTACACAACATACGAAAAAGTCATTCTAACGCGCTGTCGATGCCACCTTCGAAGGGCTTCCTTTGAATTCGAATCGAAAATCAATCAGTCAGACGAAATTGACGTCAGTTAAAATTTATGTTAAATAGGGTAGGTGTATTACAAATTCTAAACGTATAACGAGTTAAAACAATGAAATAATTTTCATAATTTTTTATTTTTTATTTCGACGTATGTGTATACTCCTTAACATTCGTGTTATAAACAGGTATGTAGATGGATAAGATTGTTTGGGTGCGTGGGCGCTAAGCACCTAGTTATTTCGTAGCTTTACGCTTCGCCGCTCAAACTAATACGATGTTTGACAGATTGACACAGCCCAGGAAACCTCCAACATATTTTATACCGGCCAATGGAGATTTCGGAACAGTAGAAAGCGAGGTTAATATCAACAGCGAAAACCATTAATTAATTAATAATTATAGCGACAACCATGTTTAATATAAAAATCTTAGTATTTTAACCGTGCTACGCTGAACTCATCTGAAGTTACTTGAGATGATTTGACCGATAAAGAGTTAAAGGCCTTACAGAAAACTGACATAAAATGTGTGTCTCCGGAGCCCAAATCTCCTTCCTCCTCCACACCCCTTTTCTACGCCTTTTCCTTACCTAATCTCTTGCCTACATTTTGTAATAAAGGTTTATTGATGACGGTGGCCAGTGGTCGCTTAAAGCATTAACTTAGTATAGTAAATTGACAAACCATTTGAGAATAAAATTCTCCTCGGTCAATTAAAACTGGCACTACAACACGATTTTTTTTACAAATCAATCTTCACTAAAGTTGATACATTTATGTAAATCGATATCTACTTAGAATCGATTGGCGTAGTAACGAGGTAATGGATCGAGTTGTTTCAACAGGAATTCCACTTTTTTTCCCCTCCATCGTTTCTTATTTTGTTTGGAACCACGGCGCGAGATCATTGCCTCCACGGTCGTTATAAACAAGGGTGAGAGAGCCATTCTCGATGCTATTATTTTAAGGACAAAAATATTATAACCTATTTTACTTTATATTGATTGATTTGTATTTTAAACTGAGTTGATATAAGCATTTTTGTGTACAGACAAAATAATTTGTATTAATTAAAAAAATCAAAGTGGTTGTAAAATACTGCTACGAAACGTAAAGAAATTACTTTAATTAGGAAGTTACTACATGCATTTGTCTTCTCTGTAATTGTAGGGTGTAAGTTAGAGGCCTTATCCTAAAATCAGTGATTAAAATGGAGTTTATATTCGAGCAGGACGGCTATACAAGAAGAGTGAAATGTAATATGCACAATACAGGTGTGAAGGGAGCGTTGAATGTAGCTGAGAAACCTTTGGTACTCGAAATGTCAACAGCTTCAATTTTTTTTTTTCAATTTAGAATTAGAACAAGATGACATGTGTTTATTTATTATATTAACGGTAACACTTATTTAATTTCCTCTACCGGCCTCCAAATGTCGTATTTTTATTAAGAATGCCATCTGTTATCAAAAAATATGCATTTTATTAAAAGTTTCTTTAATAATTTTTTATGAAAACATTAATTTGAAACCATTTGCATAATTTTCTTGGACAACGGGGAACATACGGTTTAAAATGAATCATTAATTATGATGAGGAATGAGGGATTCCGTTGCCACAAAAAACACGTTTGAGAAATAATAATGAACATATTTTGTAATCTTTCCAATATTATATTGGAATTGTTATATTTACTTAATAATAAACGTATAAAATAAAGTAAATTTAGATTATTTTTAGTTGTAAGTAAAAAACAACAAAAAAATTCAAAAAATGTTGGCAACTTGTAAATGTTGTATTACAAAATGAACGTTTTAATAAATATAATAAAACATTACAATTAAATAAAAAGTAAAATAAAAAACAAAGATCGATAAATCTCTAACGTCTATATTGGAGAAATCAGAACAAAACTGTTTGGGCATCTCTCTGAGATTCGTGCTTTTCCTTTGCCTCGTTGTAAAGAGCTTTTAACGAGCCGACCTTGTCGTAACGACTGGAACGAGACAGATATACACAAAATATAACAAAATCCACGCGTTAGACAAAGATAGTTTACCGCACGGTTAACAATAAACTTACTAACGAGGCGATAGATGGAATCAAAGAAAGTCGTAGCCGCCTACGTTACGCATCCAAATAAGAGACGTATGTTTATTACCAGTAGGTATAAATTTATTTGATTAATTAATGGTTGTAAATTGTCAGCGACGGTGCGTGTTGGCCCGGTTAACGAGAATGACTCAGGCGCATGATATTCATTGCTCCTTAGTTATGAACCTTTTCGTTACATTTTAAAGTTCAAATTTCCTTGAAAGTCGTTCCAAACCATAAGATTTTCTCATAAATGCCTTTTTGAAATTTATTTAAATTGGTTTTCGTTGTGGAGCGGCACAAAGAGCGTCGATGTAAAGAATTTTAAAAGTGCGTTTTATAGGGTAATATAGTGTAATATTGTTCATAGTTTTAATGACCAAACCCAGTTTGTTATGCATATACCAATATCTATGAAAGCCGTGAAGAAAGCTACCATGGTGGCAATGTTCAGCCTACGATAACTATGATCAATTCGCGAAATAGATAACTAAGATATTATCTATTTCGTGAATTGATCATAGTTATCTTTTTTATTTTAAGTCGATGTTTAAAAACTGTATTCTATAGAATCAATAGTATATTAGTATATATAGTAGACGTGTTCTAATTTTATTTATGTGTTATTTAGTAACAGGCGATAGATTTTTTTAAACGGCCAGCGTTTTAATAACCTTAAAAACTGGAATATAAAAAGCCGATATCAAATAGAAACTCACATTAACCATAAACACTACATAACTTTTGAATCTTTAAGTGATCGTATTTTAAAGTCATAGACTAGATCTTACTTCAATACTTCTTCAGACGTTATCACAGCACGGGGCGGTCTTGCCAGGAGCGTGGGTGGTCTTGCCCGGCGTAAAAAAATCATACCTTATGTCACTTTAAATCTTTGCGTTGTGTGTAGACTGTTCAAACAGGAGTCTTGAATAATATAATTGATGAAATTATTACGGATAAGGTCTAATAATGCTCATCATAAAGTAATTCTAATTATAACTCAATGGCCGTTTCGACATCTTAAAGAAAAATTAGTGGAAGCGATCTAATCTGTTCCATTCCATTCAGCAGACAGAGTTTTATTTCTATAGGTTAAGTAACTCAAATTTAAAGGAAATACAATCTAAAGCTCTAAAATAGTTGACTGCGAAAGAAATTCACACATTTATGTCCACAATTATAAATATTTACGCTGTACACATAAGGCGTTAAAAAATAAATAAAAGTAAAAGGTATAAGTAAAGGAATGTTTGTTACTTAAAATTAATTAAGGTAAAAGGTTTTAACCTCGATTTAATGAGCATCTTACGCATTAACCTGGAAAATATACTGCTTTGCCTTTATAATATTGTAACATAAAAAAATAAATATGCGCTCATACGCGTATCCCATAGGCGGAGATTACAGATTTCCATTTTGTGCGATCCTTGCACTCCTCTCTCGCTTCTTCTATAGTTCGTTTCAAATCGTAATGGAAATTTTGTAATAATTGGCGGCCATTACACTTTTTATACTTTCACCGGAAATTTTATTTTGTGGAAATGAGGTAAAGTGAAGTGAAAATGGATAGCTAAATGTAAGACAATGCGAGAAAAAGTTATTTTTCGAAAATATTTTGGAGTTAACGAATTTTCAGCCTTTTTTAGTATGTTTCCCCACTGCAGGGGCACAGGCCTCCTCTGTGAGAGAGAGGGAAGGGGCCGTAATCCACCACACTGGCCAAGTGCGGGTTAGTAGATGTCACATGTCTTCGAATTTGGTTGTTCTAAGACACGGTTTCCGGTTCTAACCCTAGTAACTAGGAACCCTAAGTAAGACAGGGACAAGCAGTGGATTCAATTTCAAGCAATTCAAAGTCAATGATGAACTCAAAATACTATCCAATTTAGATTACCAAATGATACAAATACAATGTCTGCATTAACAAGAGGCGATAAATATTTTTTATTGTTGTACCGTAAATAAAACAGAATACGTTCCGATACGCCATCGCCATCGCTTCGGTCACGTCAAACGCCATTACCTCATGCCTCGTTACTCAATAGATGAAAAACGTTATCAAAAAGAATCGTGCCATTAAAATGTTGCTGCGAGCAATGAAAAGTTCAATAGTAATAAGTATGGATACTTCCATGCAACTCTTATTTAGTTATCAATTTGTAATTCTATTTTACAAATACGATAAGATACTCATAGAGAATCATATGAGAGATGTATTTTTTAAATTGTGCAACGTAATAATTTATTAGATTTTGTCATATAATATGTATAGAAAAATCAATCACATTTACTAACGTACGTAAAGCTTATTTTTTATATTGGATGAATTTAAATATTACTCTAAATTATAAAAATATTTTCGTCATAAAATGTAGGTAATGCATTTTCGCAGAAAATTAATTTCTCTACGATGCAGACTAAATCAAAGAAATTTTATTTCAAGAAACATTATCTATTCAGTAAAGAAGATATTGCATATAGTGGCGTGTGACGTTGAGTTTTACTAGGCAGCATTTTAACCTCCTAATGGTCCAGAAAGTTTTGTTATGAAGCATTGGCGTGGCCGTCATTATAGCTTTGATGGTGCCGCTGCTAGAATGCAAAATAGAGTTCAAAGTGCCGACTTTCCAGCCACGAGTGCTTTGCTATGTTATTAGAGTAATATATTATCCACTGGATGATTATTGAGGTATTTTGTCGTTTAGCAACCTCGCGGCATCGGTGACAAATAACTATTCCACTAGATCTTCTAATGAATAATTTATATCGAACAGCATGGAACTTTTAATATATTATTAACCTAAAATATAAGCAGAACGTTCACTTTACTGTTAATTATATCATCTACTAAATTTCGGAGATGTCGTTGCTGGTAAACTTATTGACGGTTCTTACAGCTTCATCTGATACAGGGCTCGCGATCCGAGTGATCTTGAGCTAAAAATAAAAAAATCTAGGTCCCTAATGTATATTATATCATCATAACCATATAGGAATGCTATTAATTCAGATAACGAGTTATCGAATTCTTCAAGTTTACCAACCCCCCTTAAGCAGTAAAGTTCACATGTTATTCCTTGATAGAATAACGAGGTAATACCACCACAATACTACCACTCATGTTGTTACTCACGAGCAGTATATATTTAAATTTAATAATGTTTCCGTTGAACAGCATAAATACGTCACCCGAGGCAAGTTCGTGCATCGCATTTGTTTCGGACTTTACATTTTAGACGTTCATGTTTTACGGCACACTAGTCGTAGCAATGTAAACATTTGATATTCTATATTTTTTATTTTTTTAGGCATTATACAGTTCTGGATGACAGCTACTCCCTATTCCTCCGAGTGAGGATTTCATAAGTGAACCACATATTTGTTTGAATAAGAAAAAACTCTGGAAAAAAGTCAATCCGATGTGAAGTGGTGTTATCAAAATTAGATAAGTCCTAGTACAATAGTAATTACTATCAGTCAATTCACTCATGTTTTAAAGATGCCACGGAAAAACTGACGATTGAAAAGCATGTTAAAATATTACATAGTTTATGTAGAAAAATAAAACTGATTCACATACAAACGTATCGCCCAGACCTGTGGAAGGAGGAACTTGAAGTTTGACATAGACATTCCTTTTAAAATGTAGGATTTTATTTCAATCTCTAAGATGGCAAAAAGTTTTAAATACCGGTGTATTGACAATCGGTAGTGTTACTATTCGTTAAAAAGCGTATGAAGTCTCAGGCAACACTACACTACAACCTAGTAGCACCTATATTAAAATGGGTAATCGCTATCCATATACAAAATGTTCATGAAACATCATAACCATCAACAAAGCTTAAAGATGACATAACTCATTGGGTCAAAACATAATTATTGTTCTTAACTTTAGGCAACCCGTTGCTCGTTTGCTTGCTTGCTTCTATAAAAGCCGACAGAAGTGAAAATTCAAAACAGGTGACAAAAAAAGATAATCAACCAAAAAAAACCCTTTATATCTTAACAATAAAATTCGAAATTGAATACAAGAAATAACTATGAAATGCTAAAGTTAGTCGTAGCATTCGATTTAAACGGTCTCGTTAAAATTTTATTTATGGCTGAACCTGTCTGTTTTACATACAATTGAGCATATTTCTTATGAAGCATTTTAATAAACTGGTTGTGTTTTCCTTTGTTTGGAGCAGAATGGTTGATCATATCAAGGCAATTAAAATTTAAAGCTTATATACCTCTTCTTTTGGGTGCCATTTCGAAAGTTGTCGATCATGATGGTAATGGACCCTTAGATAGTTCTTAACGAGTGCTCCTATCATCATACCAGTTGTGCAGATTTTTAGACATCATTAAACGCTCTACCGCCACGGACGGACATAAGGGTTATGTTTTTCGTCCCCGGAGTGTCATCGTGCATATGACGTCAGTATATAACCCAAATAGTGGAAGCAAAATCATTAAAACATCAATTATTACTTGAACACGAAGTAGGCAAATGCCAATACTATTTAACTTAAACATTATCTTAAATGTTAATTTGTCTTTACTCGAAGTTAATTTATTATTATTTAGTGTTTTAATTTAATCTCGTTGAAAATGTCAAATGTACAATTTATATTACCATTTACTTGAGAATATTACTCATGTTTTTGTTATCAACATTTCTTGTATCGTATGCAACCGATTAGTACCTTACATACAACATAAAATATACAATTTATAATAATAATATGTTTTATGTATATAATGAGATAAATTTATAGTGTAACAAAAGTCTTTTTGGAGCACAAATGTTTCAAAGATTTATATAATTAGAAAAAACTAATTTTAGAGTCCTCGGCGTCCAATTTGGGAGATTTAACGAACGAAAGAGACGAAAATAGATATAAAAGAATAGATAGTGTTGCCCTGTGGAGAACTCATGTGCATCTGCTTAGCGGGAACTTAGTTGAGTTTTGAAAGGGAACAGGTGACTGCACGGAGAAGCGTAAATTAAAAATATTTTTAAAATTATTTAAACTGAATGTATTCGGGTTATCTTTAACCTATAGTTTTCACATTTTATATATTCATGGAAATAGGTAGTAATAATATTTTTAAATTTTCTAATTAAATATACTTTCAATATATTAGTAGAATGGATATTTTAATTATAAATTTGTGTTATACAATTGTATTTAGAACCGAGTTAGCGCTAATTACCTTAGGTTTTATTGAGATTAGACTTTTCTTGAATTGAAATATTTTATTAGTTAGAGTATTCTATAAACCGAAAAACAGCAATACTAGCAAACTATTACTGGGTAAACTAGATGCTTTGGTATCACTTACTTAAATCGCCTGGTGCAAGTAATATCTGGTACCAGTATAAGTGGCAGACTATAATGTACTTAGTAGATTGACAACAGTCTAAACGGTGTCAATAATTGTGTCACAACTTGTATATACGTAAATATGTAAATGTTTTATTTTAAATCTAAGAATTTATTAATATATAATAAATTAAAAAATCTAAACGCATACAATTTTTTAAAAACCAAATTATACCACAACTTACAAATTTTAGTACTACACTAGTTTATTTACGTAAGTCCAGGTACAAAATACATATATTTCGTCATTAACAGCTCCACTGTTCTCTTGTTCCCAATTCAAAACATTCGGGCGGCTTTTGGTTTCGTGTTTAAATTACGACCGTCGGGATTTCTGCTTACGATCAATAAATCAATAAATATATATGTATACGGCCCAGCGTCCGCCTGTCCGTCCGTCTGTTGGACATTAATGGAAATCACTGTTTGTTTAGGATTCACGATCCTATGCGCACGCAACATTGTTATTAAACAGAAGCTATATTTTTGTTCGATATCATCAAACTTTACTTATGATGACTCAAATAAATACACAAGTATAATATATATAGTGCAAAATATACGAAAGCAATATCTTAAATTTAATTTATTTTTACAATATAACATGCCTAGTTACTGTTATTCTGGATATTTTCATATAAACTTCCTTGATTTCCAATAAAATAGTTGTATATTTTATTTTATTTCAAAAAACCACAGATCATATTTACAATGCAATTTAAACTAATAACTAACAATGAAAAACCCTTTTTTTAATTGCTTACTAAATTTCAAACGAGAGTCAAGACGTACATACATAAAAATGTACCGATTTCTCTTGGTAATAGGGAACGTCAAATGAAAAATAAAATTTTACGTTTTATTATACAGGTTGAACCAAAACTACTGTTCCAAAGCAGACGGCAATAAATTCAATTTTTTTTCCAGCTAGCACCCCATGGAGCGGCGGTGCGTTCAGACAAAAAAGCCTACCTGCTCCCCATTCCCTGTAGTCCCAACACGAGGCACAAAGCCTTCTAACCATTTATTTGGTCGAACCGTCGCATTTAAAAATGTTAGTATTCCAACAAAACGAATAATATTATGCAGAAAGACCTGGCAACTTAGAATACAAAAGTATTTTTTCTATTAAAAAAAATAAGAACGAAGCTTCCTTTTTTGAAAAGGATGAAATAAATTATATTTGATTTTATCTGTACACATATTCTTGTACGAATTGAACCATAAAATTTTAATGATAGTTTCGTTGCAAACTGTTTACAAAACATTTTTATCATCTATCTAACGCACATCAAAAGATTATGTATAGGAAACAGGAAGAAACAGCCGTCAATTTATATTTAAATATATAACTTCCTATGATACATATTTATCGATGGAACATAATTATAAAATGTAAATTTAATATAATGATGAAACTGATTTACACAGTAAGTTATTGACGTTTTACGGATTTCGGAAGATCGATTTTCTTAATAGCAACAAGTTAAAACCGAATTCAATTTACTGTTGGGTACATTTGGCTTGTATTGTTTCATAGTAAAATGTTATTTTTAACGTTATAATTCGCAAATTCCAAAATTTCTACTATTTCGACAACTATTTTCGACACTAAACAACTTCTTGTCATATTACCCTAAAACATTAGATTTCCACAAAATTACAACATTTCCAATGAAAGTATAAAAAGTGTAATGGCCGCCATGTAAAATGACGTTTGTTTGTTTATAAAAATAATATCTTACGATGAAATAAGGTGAAGTTGAAAACATCTTAGAGTATATTAAGTTATGGCATACTTGAACTAGTATTTAAAAACAGTCTAACAGCGGCACCATCCCAACACTTCCTCCTATTACAATCGATTTAAAATTTAAAAAGGCAATGCACACAATACTGTTTTAAGCGTTGACCTGCCAGGGCGCGTATTCGGAAATGTCCGGCGACAATTCGACGTACTGTTGTGTGAAAATGAGCTGTGAAAGCTTTTAAGAAGGCTTTAAAACAACAGCGGTGCGGACGCCGCCTCGTTTGTACGACCAGGCGCTAAACGCGCACGTAGACACATACGCATCCGCTGTACGGTAACCATAACACCATTAAGTATTTTGGGACTCTTTATTTAAAATATTCAATAAGGTTCACGTCTTTCACTAATTACTAAAGCCTAAATCCTAATGTGTATTTAGGACAATCATTAAGTTATTAGTGTCTTCTACCTCAAAATTTAATAAATAGTAGCGAAATAATTCATGTGAATGGTAGTGTCAATAGGACACGTCATAACATTTATTAACCGGATGGAACCAGAACACTCGGTTTCAAGCGAAAAGAATAATATTCATCGATGTAATCCATACAAATGCCATACATATTTGCGCTTGTAACTGTGAGCTCATGATTTCTTTAACTGTAGTAGTAAGATCATGCATTATCGGTATCATTCGATACACAGTATTTTTACGTCCTGTATTTATTTATAGTAGAATGGTCACCTAGTCAATCAGTGTACTTTGCCCTCCGGATTTCGTGTATATACAATGAAAGTTTTATTTGACTTCCAAACTGTTATACTAGGTAGGTCGATACAATACCAACGGGCTCTCACGGCTTTTTAATCTTAAAATAGGTAGACTGAGGTAACGATAGCTAGCACTAAAATATTGTATGCTAATGTACAACGAACTTTAAAACCACGACTATATTATCCATATATCTATAGATGTCATTAGAATTGAAGGGTCATATGAGAAGTTTTCTTTTGTGAAATGATGTAAATTTTAGTATGAAATGTTAGTAAATTTTAATAATTTTATTATAATTATTCCGACTTAGCTTAACCATTTACTTGGTCTTTCATGATAATTGTTAACTCCCAAATCGAACCGAAGTCCTTTTGTATGTGTCAAAATCTTTACATTTTTTTTTTCGTTACGTTACGTTCGTCAAATTTGCATTATTCAAGCATAATTTAACAATACATGAAATTGTTGTAAATTTATAAAAGATCGCGCTAAAGATATACTATAATATATCACTCGTTTTTAACCTTGTTTTTTTAAATAAGAAACGTCCTCTCATTACCATATCGTAGTTCTCCGAAATTAAAGCCAATTTTGGATTTCCTGCTGAGCGCCCTGTTTCGAGCGGGCGGGTCTAAAGATAATAATCCTTAATTACACGCCGATCCATCATCGAAAACCAACAAACAAGCTGCCTATGTATAAAAAGACCGCCCACCCACCTTCCTGCAGCGGAATAGCACTCGACTTTTGAATAGATTTAATAAGTTAGGTTATTTTGATAATAAACTTAACTGAATTAAATTTTCAACATAAGTTCTTAATAAAGTTATCTATAGACGTAATCAGGGCCTAAACAATCCAGGATTATGATTGGGACACTCTATCTCACTCTCCTTGTGGTAGATTTTAGCAAGGTGTAAACTAAAAACCACACATTTTATATTTTATAATCAGAACAAGCTGACTTAAAAAAATTAATACAATAAAAATTATTTCATTTTTTTGTCATTAATAAGAATTCTAATTGGTTCAAGCCACATATAGTAGGATAGTAGGTCCTAGCCGAATTGATACCGACAAGATCGGTAAATCACTAGATAAATTTAGAAGAAGAAAGAGAGAAGATCAAGAAGAAGCGAGAGAAATGTACCAGAAGCGTGCCATGCCATGGGAATCTATAGCTATTATCTATCAAACGCCTTGGTTTTGCTGCTGCAACTTTTTAGTTAATAACAACTACAATATAAATATCTTGGAATGGGCCGGCTCGACCGGTGAAATACTACGTCTCAGAAGACAGGTGTGAAGTAAAGTATGCTTTCGCGTTTCGTCTGATGAGGGAGGTGCCAGAAGTCTAATTCAAGTCCTCTTCCCATCGTATTCTTCTTAGAAAAGGATAGGACAGGGAAGATGATTTGACGACGGGGGAGGGGGAAATAAAAAAAGGAAATAATCCTTTTTCTGTTTATCCCCTCCTCTGTTCATGAAAGGTAAGCAACGTATCTGCAACTTGTTACCTTGTTGAGGATGAAGCCACTTAATATCGGGTGAAGGCTTGCTCGTTAGCCACCTTCTTCTATTAACTAACAAATATTATCGTATTATGTATTTCATGATACGAGCGAAACCATTTATAAAATTAAAGACAATGAATCTCAAAAAAAGGGAAAGTGACCAGGGACTGAATTTAAATTTCGAACGCGAACCGGTGTCCGTTGGACAATAAGAATGGCGGCGATGGTATCGGGCGACGGGCGACGAGCGGACCGGCTGGGATCGTGCGCGGAGTATCTGAGCGTGCATCGGAACTAACAAGCTGGCTGTTTGAGGTTAACTTGAAAAAAAGATAAATTACCCGCTTGCTAAAGGTTTTTATACCTTTAGTTCAATTTTTTTTAATTTATTCAACGCTAAACGCGCTCGATTATCACCAAGTAAGTGATGCCACTTCGAATAGCCAAGCAATGTTACATGAGATATAGGTATATACAAATGCGAGAGGTATCATTTTTCTTTTAAATTTGGCACAATTGCAACTCTATTAGTAGTTTCTCTTTATCTCTGACTCAATTCTAGAATTTTTGGACATTGATTGATAGCTTATAATCCAGAGAACTCAGTGCGGAATGGGTCATATCTTTCGCTTCCTTGACTCGCACATAAACATCTTCAACGAGTATTTTCTCAGTGAGTCTAATACAGACCCCGCTTTTTATAACCTCAATAATATAGTTATGAATAAAACTTGCTTTCCCTTAATTTTTAATATTCTTTTTATGTTCAAGAAAGCGGGTTCCAATAATGAGGATCGTGCTGATATCATCTCGGGTGCGGGCGCGATCTCCGCTCGAGATACGAGGAGCCCAGGCCTCGGCGCGCTTTGTAACCCGACAGAGCAAACATAACAATGTTGCGTAGACGCATCTCCGCCAAGCCTCCCTTATCTATATTATGTGTACGTTATTTCTTAGAACAAATCTCCTTATCAAATAAAATACGAAACACTATACACTTTCTCTATCTCTTATAAAACTCTTTTCATACATGGAGATAGGTTAGGGTCACATTTAACATATAATTCAGTATTAACTTTTTACTAGTTACTTGTATGGTAGTAGTGCGTGCGCCGTAAACTATTAACAATAATTTATCACATTCGTCTATTCTATCGAGATCATATTCAGCAAATAATGGTCTCATTATTTGTTTATCTTAAAGAAATATTCAGTTCTGAAATGATTTTAAGTTAATCTGCATAATCTGTGTATTATTCTGACTGGTCTTGACCCCTGTTGTCCCGGAATTCATAATAATTTGTTTTGTAACAGACAACAAGTAAATTATCGATAATTACATATGTAATTAAATTTATATTACATGGCATGAAAAATAATAGAGAATAACGTCACATTTTCGTGTAAACGTATCCCTGTACATATATTATAAGCCAAATATTAACGACTATAAAAAACTTGCTTACAGATAAAAAATATAGATGTCGTTATAAAAGTCAGTGATACGTACCCACCAGTACTGGCAGGTCGTTAAAAACGAAAATTATTCCGCCATCGCGAACTACAGTGATTATACATCAAGCCCGAGGGAATCTCGCGCTCATTGCCAGATGATTGAAGACCCGGCGGCCTCCTTCGGGCCTGACGTGCGAGCGAGTGGGCATTCACTGTCCTTCGAGTGCGAGGGAGTCGACAACAGTTCACCATCTGATTAGCATCCCAATTACGACGCGGGCGCAGTGGGATCGCCTCTTCGGGTAATAGTGATGTGCCTACATTTCATATAAAGTATTCGAAATATTTTTTGTGCCGTCGTTCGCCAAATATTTAAGGTTTAGTCGTTGCTTTAATATTTACAATTTATTTTAATGTTTCAATGTTTGTTTATTCTTTTAGTAAATCTTTATATGAAACAAACATCGATATAAAATCTTGTTTCTCTACGTTTCCCTCACTATTAAACTGTTATTTCTTAAATACCAGTAATTAAATACATTTCCCACAAAATATTCGAAGTAGAATAATACATTATTCTATATACAATTATTATATTTGGCATAGTTATTTTATTTAATTGTAATTATAAAAACAAGATCACCACTAAAAATATTGAGTTTTAAATATATACTATTAAACGCAATATCGTCATTGCTCAAGTGTGACATAAACATAAAAAAAACTTTAATCATAAATATTCGATAAAAATATTGCAAGTGACAGCGCTATTATGGAGAATGGCGCGCAGTGCACGGCGGGGGCGTGCTCGTGTTAAGATTACATCGGCAGCGCCAAGGAAATTTTAAATAAACAAGAAATTACGAAGCGGCCGAAGATTATACCTTCGGCCTGGACCGGCGGCGGACCGCTAGCGAAATTACTCATTAACTCATCGAGTCTCGTTATATCGACACGACACTTCATGGATGGCTGCGAGAAACGTACAATGTTGCCATGTAATTGTGCTTGCTAGTATCAACGAAACTCGATTACAAATTAACGTCCCGCTAACTTAGCGGTGCTTGCCTAATCATATCTCATCTTAGTTTGATTTGAAATACAATTATAAAGAGGAATAATTAGTCGGTTCATTAAATCGAAAGGGGGAAAATTAAAAATACACTATCCCGAAATAAGATCTATATATAAAAGGCAATCTGTGTATGTATATGTATGTTCTCTATAGACTCCGAAACGGCTCGACGGATATCGATGAAATTTTTAGATCCAGCCCGGTCCCGCTGGATATCCTGTGAAGTTTGATAGCGATCGGATCTACATAATTGTACTACCCAGACGAAGCTGGGGCGGGTCACTAGTATACTATATTATTATCGTGCAATATGTAATTTCTACAACTATAAATTGAAATAAAATAAGCTCATTAACACGTTATAAAAATAATATAAGAAGAGAGCACCACACATTAATAATAATAAAATTATAAAACGTTGGTACGGAGATGTTCTGAAGTCAAGACATTATGTTTTCAGCGCGGCGCCGTCTAATTTTGTAAATGTAACTTCCACCAGATGTTACATGTAACAGATATTTTATTGCCCTACTCATTGCCGTCGTATATCGTCCAAATAAAAATAAAAGATTTATGTTACACACGGTGTCGGTAATAGATACGATATTGCGGTAAAAATTTGTTCTAACAAAGACTAAAGTATAAGTTAGAAGACACTTAAAATTACACTTGAAGTAGCGGCTAATGGTTCTAAGGTAACAGAACAGTTCATTCAAATCTAAAATGTTTTATTTACGAATTATTTTTTGAATATAAAGTATTACCTATAATATCAATCAAAGCTACTTTTATTACAACTTATTTAGCTCTGCAGTTTTTTTATAGCAGAAGGTGTCAAACTATCATACGTAAATACAGACTTATTGGTAATTAAACAATTAGAAGTCTACACAGATTATATTGTACTTATAAAAAGAAAATTTAGAAATTTATGAATACATACATTGCAACTCTGATGCAATTATAAAAATAAAATACAAATATCAAATTAAATTGTTGAACAAAATTCATGAAACAAAGAAAAATTAATAATATCATATTGCTCAGTACTAAGACCGTAACGGGAATGACCTCACGTTCCGTCCGACGCATTGCCCAGCGCATGAATACAAAACCAATTTCGACGGTTCCCATTACACCGCATCTCCGCGACCGCAACATGCGCCCATCGAACTAGTTCCGTGGAGTGCGATCTGTTATTATGTTAATAGATCTAGTTTAGGCATCGAGTGGAACGAAGCGACGTATTATATATCATTGTATTAAATTGAAGCTCTTTTAAATGTTAACATTTCTTAATAGCACGAAACAGCTAATGAACACTAACGGGATAACGCATTTGTTTGGTAGTATTGAATTTGGGTGTCCATTTTAGAGACTAGAATTTAAAAGGAAAAAAATAATAATATCTACATATTGATATCAAACCTTTATTTTTGTAGTGTCCAATGCGGATGTATATTAGAATTTAAAAAACACCAGAAAGTAATTAAATAAAAACAAATCAAGTAGCACAAAATTTTCCTTTCAAGAATAAAAAAGTACTAGTACAACTTTGTTTTAAAAAGTGCATTTTTTATAAGTATGCTCTTACCTGAATTCCATTTACCCATAGTGTTGAAATTCCACCTCACAAACAATATTGATCACTTCTCAGGCCCCATTACAAAGATTAATGTGTTTTCGAAACGATTAAAATGAACGAACGCGTTCTTAATCGCGTGTAACGGAACGCTTACAGTGTTCCCTTTTATTATTTTCAATATTTTCCATCGACTAGATCCAAAAACAAAGCACAGATAAACAAGACGCATTATTACTATCAACACTACGCATTACTATCTGTCAGAGGGCCCATCAGATATGCTATCAAAGAGCACCGGCGTAACATAAATTTACCTAAAATTATCATAACGAGTCGGTTTAGTAACAAAAATTCTGGCTTTCTAAGAAATTAATAACGTCCGCCATAAACTGCGGGCTATACAAGTTTACGCGGCGTGCCGCGTCAACGCGCTCCGATTTTGACCGCTCACAAAATTAATTGGGTGTTGTTCAAGAACAAAATATATAATGATAAAATAAAAACGCCGCCAAAGTATTCGAAAAAGCAAACTATAGCAGGTGATTAACAGATAAGTGCAGTCGTAATCTTTATTACCATGTATCGAACAATTCACCAATAATGCAATTTGATACAGTATAAAGTTCTTAAATGTTTTCAAAGGAATATTTTGAATTGATGTCATAAAATAAAAAAAGCACTCATATCTTGAAGGCGACACATACATATAACAATCCCATTTAGATCACTAGTTGTTATGAATAAGAACGTACATTGTGACACAAAAACTACTCTAAAAACAACTACTATTAACACTACTCATTTTTTTATCTAAAATGTTTTTAACAAATAATTGCCAATATATATAGCTGCTTAGGATCTTTTAGTAAATCAATCAATCTATATTTAAGTTAGAAAATAAACAATTCATTTCTATATAGCCAGATGTACAAAAAATTATCGAGCCGATTCAATGTGAGAATCAAGAATGTCATCCTCAGTATATGTAAAAAGACTCATTTATCTTATAAAATACATGGTACTGAGAATTAATTACATATAAAGACAACATAAGGTAGCTGTCCTAGAGTGTACTGTGGCTTATGTCATGCGGTGGTGTTTTCAGCTCTCAAAGTAGCCTTTCGCCTGTTCAGTGAGCCTTACAGCTTACACAAATAAAAAATTATGAATAAACATCACTAACAAATAAAAAAACAACAAAAAATGAAATAATTACAGTTAAAATGAAATCAAATGAAATAGGGTATTTTCCCGTACTTTACTGTTCTCTTATATTATAGAGTATAGGTACTCGAAATAACGTACAATAGTTAGTACAAGTTGTAACCCTTAAAAAATAAGTCTTGGATCCATTCATATCGACAATCCCTCTTCTTTCCTATTATATATTGTTCTCTGTCCTGATAAGGCTGATAACAAATCTGTTACCACTTTTAAAAAGCTTGGTAGATCCTAAACTTGACAAGCATTGCCTTCACGCTATTTAACAACACCTTTTGGGATTTACAGGACTGTACTACTATATGTGAATGCTTTATCGTCGGTTACGGAAGTTTTTACCCTTTCGTTTCTATCACGTCACCTTTCGATTGTGTATTTGCCCTTTTAGACATTATAAACGACGTATAAGGCACTGCTCCTTACTAAAAAGTAAATGAAGTACAAAACAAAGAAATATAGTAAACCGACTAGAAATACTAGAGCGAGTTAATCATTATAATTGCATTAATTAAAATTTCAATCAACAAATACCAGTAAGAGTCGGTTAGTGAAGGACGGATGATTGGCAGATTCTTTCACGCTCAAGAGGGTAATTACTGAACGCAGTTGGAATATCAAATGTATGCACAATACTTTTGCATTCCTTTTTGCGAAGGGAAGCCTACAGAATATTCATCAAGCTCTTTTCCCACTAGAGGTATCGGCACGGAACAACCGTAGTCCATACTGTATAATTTTTAGGTACAATTTTTTAGACAGTCGCCTGCCTGATGCCAAACATACTCGG
>JWHW01053466.1:147020-196243 GCA_000931545.1 Papilio glaucus | reverse complement strand
GTATTAGATAAGATGTTTGTGTTGTCAATAATATTGTCTATGACGCAACGACTGTTAAAATTCAAAGTTTTTAACTTAACATATCCTCCATTTGGAGCGGCGGATACATTTGAATTTTACCAGCTGCCAAATTTATAGACACGACACCACGCTGCGGTTATTTTTAAACCATACCATATCACGCTTAAAAAAGTTAGTTTAGTGACTGAATAGCGAGACTAGACTAGACTGGCACATACCTCAACCATTACACTGTTACATGTTGCATGTGTTAAGCAATGCATGTAGTCGATAGATATTGTAACTAAACTAACAAAATATGTCATCAGTACTTGAAATAAATGAATATTATTATAACAAATATTTAAATATTACGCCCGTAACCCATAGAGGTTGGCAGAGATTACGGATTTCCAATTGTCGCTATCCTGGCACTCATTCTTCTTCTACATCCATACGCACACTTGCTTGTTACGAATACTCCTTGTATGATCTTTCTTTAGTGTCACTAATCTAATAGGTATAAGTTCTCCTGGGACACCCACTTGCCATCACTGCCACTCATTTTTACAACATTCCCAAACCAAGTGTTCTATATCAAGTTAATAACAACTAAGTAATTAAACAGGCTACATGGTTGGTCTTATATGGGGTGTAATCAATGGTAAGTAAAATAGACACAAAGGTAGCAAGAAGTAACGGGATAATTTTATAAAAAAGTTTGACCTGGAACGAAAGAAAATAAGGTCAATAAATAATCATAATAGGGTCTAGTATAATAATAAATAAATTTTATTGTATATATCTACATATTCTGTCTTCATTCATCTTTATGAAAATGGACAAGTGTGTCCCTATCACAGCCCAAATGTGATTGTGTGGTGTTTGCAAAAGACCGGTTGTTAATAATCATTAAAAAAACCTAAAAATAATTTTACTTTGCTTACAATTGAATGACTATTGGTAACAATAATTTGGATGCCCGGGATTATAATAAAAAATGTTTGGCAAGCTTTTCATACCTATGTAATTTTATAAATAAATATAATTGATTTTATGGGGGGATATTGTTGCTTTGAATGTAAAATCTTTAGTGATTCTTACTGGTTCGAAATTCTATTCATTAAAAGAAAAAAGGTAGCAATATCTTTTCACAATAAATAATGAAATGGGAAGCATATTCTGATGATAATAAGTAAAACATCATTCAAGATTTTATAATACAAATAGACAGAAATTTATGTTATATAGAATTGTGCGGTGTAATAAATAGCCATTGCAGTGCCCAGTAAAATTAAACAATGTGAATTGAATCACAATGTTTATGTTACTGGGCACTGCAAAAAAATATGTGCTACCGACTGATTGTAAGGGTGGGCACTTAATAATCTGGCTAGGCAAATTCTAAACGGTCGGCACATTGTCAGTTGACGTTGATTATTGACGATTTGCCGTTTCTTTCCTAGGCACTTTATAACGGAGCGACGTAAAGTAGGCGCATATTTATCCAATAGGCGTCAATATCTTTGTCTACAAAACGAACTTTAAGCGCCGATTGGTCGAAACTTGAGACCCGCCCTTTTTATTCATTGCCAGTCATCATTAGTCAGTCGCTAAACGTAAACAAATAAATGTGATTTTATTTTCAATTATTTTCGTAGCATTAGTAACTATTTAATTAATTACACAAGTAATTTATTTTCTTACAGGTTATGGACAGTGAAAAGTAACCAAAAGAATTTTCATCTTTATCAACTGGATATAGACATCACAAACAATATTACTCAGGTTTCTTAAACATTAAAAACTATTTAAATAAAAAACATATCGTCGAATTCACTAATAATTATTTTTCATTGTCTTCAATTCTCACTGTTGTCAAAATATAATAACAGGTTTAATTTTAGTTCAACATGTAAATGTAATTTATACTTTTAGTTACTAATGATAGGAAATAACACACAAGAACATTTTGTTTGTTTACGTTTAGCAACAGCTTGCTAGCAAAAGGCACTGGGATACGAATACGAACGAATACAAGGATACGAATTTCGACCAATCAGCGCGGACGTTTCGTTTTGGTCGAACGACATTTTTTCATATTCACAATATGCATACCGTACTTCGCCCCATTAGAATGTCTGGTAAAGAAATATCATATTGTCAATGATTCGTTCAACTGAGAATGTGCCGACCGTTAAGAATTTGCCTAGCCCAATTATAAAGTGTCCGCTCTTACAATTGGTCGGTGACATATACAATGTATGATATATAATGTGAATAAATTGTGTTGACCTAATAAGTTGACCATATGATAAGAGTTGTAATAAAATATAAAACAATAATGTACTTGCTATTTCTTTCAAATAAATTTCATCAAGAATTATTTACTTTTCACTATAGACTAGGGTATTGTTCCAAAATTAATTTTTCAAACTATTGATCCTACTTACAATGTAAAAACAAAGTTATTAGATATAGAAATTATTGTATTGTCATCAGTCCTTAACAAGTGTGTAAATTGGTACATCAGACACAAAGTAGATGAAATATGAGATATAAATCTAGATTAAACAAATAAATATATAGATAGGAGTTGGTAAAATGTATGTTACCAGATTCTATTACATAAACATAAATACATACACATAGGTAAAGCTAATAAAAACATATCAGAAACCTTTTAACCAACTGGTCAAAAAGTTGCTTATTATCATAGCATGTTGTATTAATATTTAATATAGCAGTTACATTTGAATTGCTTATTGTTAAGATAAATCTTCCATCTAAAGATAAGATTAATATCAGATTGTAATCATAATACCTGTGTGCAGTTCCACATTTTAATAAGCATATGCTGACTTCAAAAAGATTATTGTTGTTAATTGTAGTATTGGTTTATCACAGGCTTATCAGTAAGGTAAACATTGAGGGTATATGTGTGAAGTTTTTTTTTTCAATGTGAACCATGTAGTAGTAAACACTTATAGTGTAATAAATAATTTAGCCCGTAGACAACATGCTTGGCCTGTGGAGTGGATTGAGCTGCAATTTATATGAAATCTACAAGAACTCTTCAATTTTTTCCTTTTCACAAATAATAATTATGAGTACATTAATTATGGAACATATTTATATGTATATACACTAATGCCCCTACACCTGTAGTGTAGACAGAGATTACGGATATTCATTTGTCACTGTCCTGGCACCTCTCTCGCTTCTACCACTTTCTTACTTCTACACATACATGCTTGTCAGTGACAGGTACTGTTAATGCCACCTTTCTTTAGTATATCACTAATCTGGTCGATATAAGCATACCTAGTCTGACCCCAGCCTACACTGCCACTCACTTTCGCAACATAAATTTCTCTTGCCAATCTTCTTTCATTCATCCTCTAAACATGCCTAAACCACTGAAGCATACCTATCTCAATTTTAGCGACAACATCATCTTTTAAGTCACACATTTTCCCTTGCTTTATCACATTTACTGTAACATATATACAAATGGCAATAAGTTTGTGTGAATTATTAAACAAACAAATGTTATCTTATTTGATGTACAAATATGTAGTCGATATAACAGATCTGCTACAATTGTAAAAAATAACTGGTAGATCAGCTTAAAAAAATGTACTCAAAAAAAAGTTGACTATAATTGTAGGAAAAGGTTCTACAACTTGTGTTACAATTCACTGCTGAATCTTCTTTTACACAGCGCTATAAGCCTGTGATCTCTAGATAAATCCCACTGATAAGAGAAATCTATATGGTTTATATGTGCCACATACTGTTTACAAGTTATAAATTTAAACTTTGTGACTTGCATTAGTGTTACCAAAATTTAAAATACACCTTTAAAAATTTTATAAAATAACTTGTATGATTATGTCCTACAAACTAACAGTGGGTTTACACTGATACAAAATCTTGTAGCAATACAACTCTTCTCTCTATCTTTCTCTTTGAAATAACTGAGATGACAATATGTTTCATGTGTTTTTGTCAGTGGAAACCCATGGTAAACATGTGGTTAACAATAGAATGCATTATACTTTTAAAAAACTTACCCCACATGACCCGGATCTTTGTGACATAGTTTCTGATTCTATTTCTGAATCTGTACTCAATCCTTCCGCAGTATCATGAGACAAGGCTTGCGGTAGATCACTGTCTGACAAATTTGATGACAATGTAATGGGTTCATATGCTAGGTTCCCACCAAAACTTCTCTCCCTTTTAGTTAAATACTGTTCTTTAGGCGAACTTGACAACTGTATTAGATCTGCACTAGCGTCACAATTTAATGCCCAAGTAAATCTCGGAAGAGGAAGATCCAGGGGTGTTGACAAAAGTTCAGGTTTTAATGTCATATTTGTCTGATGTGCTGCTATTAATTTAAGTGCCGAGTAAAATTGTTTTCTATTCATATGATTTAGAGATGCACAGTTATTTGGAGCTACGCTGATATCCATGATCTGTAACGCATAATTAGTGAGAATAAGCAATCACTAACGAACACAAGCATTTCTAAATGAAAAGCCAACTTAATTTACCTGTCGTAAGATATCGTTCGGAACATTGGATGACCTAAACAACTCAGTCGCTTTCAAAATCGGTATTTTCCCATTGGACTCCTCGTCACAACACAAAAACAAGTCACTGAAATATCTCATCTCAGTTTCTGTCAAATTGAGATCCTCCATTATAACAAAAAACACTGTGAAATTTCCTTTTATACACTATTACACTCTTTAGTAGAATAGCTAAAAATATTAATAATCATTATCTATTAATGTAAAACATATTCATTGATAAACAGACGGATTTGAAAATTGTACATCACAAAATTTACACGAAGCAAACGAATATGTCATTGACAGCTGCCCGTCCTGCCTGTAGCCATTGTGTTGTGTGTGATCAAACACCAAACTAAATCATAGAGTAAAAATTAAAAAGTCGTAATTTTTTTGTTTAGCTGAATAATTAATATATAGAACTAGTTGTTCTCGCTACTCCATCCGCGTGGAATAGTGATATTGAGCAGAATTTTTAATTTTTTAGGACAACCCTTTTGTCGCATTAGTTGCATCTGTCCTTCCTCAGAGTCTAAACTAGGTCTGTACCAAATTTCATCGGTTTAGTAGCACTAGCATCTAGCCGTAAAGCGTAACAAACAGATAGAGTTACTTTCGCATTTATAATATTAGTAAGGATTGACAAGCGCATGCGTCAATAGCACAGAAGGCGGTTATTTAAAAAAATCCTCAATCATTTATCATTTCAAATGTAATTATTGTCTGCTTCTTCTCCTTGTTAAAAAAACTTTTGACTTTCCAAACCATCTCTCCAATACTACTTTTAAACACTTTCGGCCTTTTTTTTTCTCTGAACACATCTCTCTCAGAAAACATTTCATTTTTAATTTTCTCAGGAACAGTACTTTTTGAAAGAAACTGCAGTGCAGAATATATAACGAACCTCTACAGGTTGTGACTGCGTAAAGATAAAAATATGTGCTTAACTATTTTCCATTGGTTTAAAACTATTTAACCAAGTACACCCCTATTTTCGGATTGAATAGAGGATCTGGGCGCTGGCGACGTACGCATTTTATCAACGACAAAATTAGGAAATATCTACTATATTCTTCAATATTTTTTCCAATTTTCTAGTTAAATAAAGTTATTTTAAAGCATTGTAATTTCACTTATTGTAATGTCTTGTCTATGTCCTTTTTTTAATGTAATAGAATGAATTCAAAAAAGCATAATAACGAACATTTCACAACCTGTCGGAGGAAATTCATAAGGAGAGATGTTAAATGAAAAGTCTGCAGACATGCGCGCCGGACCACGCTACTATCAAATCTGCCCTGCCAGCATAGATATGTATTATCTATGCTGGCAGGGCAGATTTGCCCGTTGCTCGTCCGCGCGATCTAACCCGCAGATTTTTCGGTAATTCTAACGAAACGGAACGGAATATAAGGATTTTCTCCCGATTATTCTAGTGAATTACAATAATGGAAGCTATAATGCCTATTGTTTTATCGTTTAACGGGTATTTCATCAAAAGTTTTCGTTGTGCGATTATATTTTAGACTAGTACAAATGACGCTTTTTTACGGCAAATTATGATCTTGTTTTACGTAGGTGTCGCTAGTGAGAAAATAACATTCCTAATTAAAATAGATTAATCGTTTTTTTGCAGTCACAGATGGTCTCATTTTAGTATTCTGTTCAGTAATTTTAGGCTCTATGAGATTTAGTAGAAATTCAAATGATTCTTGATCCATGTGCAAGTAATTGTATGGGTCTCTTGTTTTATCAATTTCTATTTTAAACGATGATTTCTTTTTTAAACCATTCTTTGCACCATATCCTTTCTTTTTAATTTCATATATTGTTTGCACCAGCAATTATGATTTTTCTTCGTCTCGTTATCATTGTAACATCTAAACAGAGAAAATTAATGAGTCTGTGTAGTGTATTGTGGCGACAGACATGCCAGTACCATATGCTCGCGGGCATGTCCGTGTAGTGAATTCCCCGCTTTACAACAATCCTTACTAAGAAATCCTATGAGCGCAGTCCGTCCGTCCGCTGTCCGTTTTTTTGTCACCAGACTGTATCTGATAGGGCTGAAAAGCGTTAGCGATTTTTAGAAAATTGATATTTTCACAGATGTATTTCTCTTTCAGCTACAACAACAAAAACAGAATAAAATAAATATTTAAGGGGCTCCCATACAACAGACATTATTTTTTTGCCGTTTTTATAAATAATGGTACGGAAACCTTCTTGCGCGAGTCCGACTCGCACTTGGCCGGTTTTTTTTTATTAAAAGGCAATGCTTGTGAGTACAATCATCGTAAAGACCACGAAATGATTAAGAGTCGAAATTGTACACTTCGAAATGAATCACTATTTGAGCACTTGATAAATTAATTTTTAATGTAATTCAGTAATAATCTGTTAGTATTAAATAAATATGCACTCCCGTCCATAACAGAGGGGTTGGCAGAGATCATGGATTTCCATTTGGCGCGATCCTGGTACACCTCTCTCGCTTCTTCTACATGCATCTACGCATACGCTCGTCGATTATGGGTGCTCCTTATATCGCTCTTTTTTAGTAAACCAGTAATCTGATAGTGAAGATAAAGTTCTCCTAAGGCGTCCCTTACCAACACTGTCACTCACTTTTGCAATTTAAATTTGTTTAGTTATTCTCTCTTCATTCATCCTTTCAAGATGCCCGAACCACCGAAGCATACCTTTCTTAATTCTAGTCACAACATCCACTTTTAAGCCACACTTTTCCCTTATAATGCTATTTTTAATCCTATCATTCAATATCACGCCTATCACACTTCTTAAGGGTCGCATCTCAACGGCATTAACTCTACTAATATGCTTTTCCTGCCAAACCCAGCTCTCACTTCCATTCATTAAAGTGGGGACTAGTTCAGCATTGTGTATTGCCAGACGAGCCTTCATAGACACATTCTGACTCCTCACTACTGTACCTATAGCCCAATTCATTTTATTTCGCGCATTCACTCGTCGTTCAAAATCTTTAACATTTCTACCATCTCTACTATACATACAACCCAAATACACGAACTCTTCCACCTGTTCTACTTCTTTATCGTAAACACTATGTTCTCTTTCAAACACCATTACTTTCGTCTTATCTACATTCATCTGCATACCTTTACCTTCTAATGAATCATTCACTACATTCAGCATAAGTTGTAAGTCTTCCGCTGATGACACAAACACAACCTCGTCATCGGCGACAAGATACATTTTACAACTCACTCACCCATTTTTAATCCACAATCTTCGTTTTTCAAAGCTTTTAAACAATCATACATAAAAAGATAAACAGCCACGGGGAAGCTACACAGCCCTGTCTTACACCTTTATCGATGTTAAACCAGTCTGAGTAGGCCCCGTTTATAACACAAGCAGTAGAATCTTTATAGACTTTAATGCTTGTGTAAGATCACTGTTCAATCCAAACTCAACTAAATTTGACCACAGATCATCTCTTTATCTTTATCATAGGCCTTTTCTAAATCTACGAAGGCGTAGAAAACTTTTTCTGTGATCATACGTAAAGAAAAGATCTGATCCATGCAACCCATTCTTCTACTAAAACCTGCTTGCACATCCCACATTTTTTCTTGTTTCTTTCAATCAAGACATATAACAGTGGTAGAGCCCGCAACATCTGTTGCACGAATAGGCCGGCTCGACCGGTGAAATACCACGACCTCACAGAAAACAGGCGTGAAGTAGAAGTACTCTGCGTTTCGTCTGATGAGTGAGGTGCCGGAGGCCTAATTTCAGTCCTCTACCCCTTCCTCATAAGGATAGGATGGGAACGGGAAAAGGACTGGACGGGGAGGGGGTTAACGGGGAAAAGGAAATATCCTTATTCCTGTCTATGCCCTCCTCTGTCCATTAAAGTTAGGCAACGCATCTGCAATACATTTGCTTGTTGCGGATGTCCATAGGTAGCGTTCACTAAACATCTGGTGATCCGCTTGCTCGTTTGCCACCTGCTACCATAAAAAAAAAAGTTTTCCCACAATGCTGAGAAGGCTGATTCCTCGGTCATTTTTACAATCATACTGTGAACCTTTTCCTTTATATAAAGGGACGATGACAGCTTTACACCAATCTTCTGGTACTAGTCCATGTCTCCAACATATATTAATATTGTCACTGATTATCTATATATATAATAAAAATGTAACTGATCACTGTCTGTACATGGAAGATATTTGAGAAAAACTATTATTGGGGTCATTCATAAAGGCAATAAAACCCAAAACAATGATTATTAGAATTTTTGTCTCTTTTTCTGTGCGTTTGTGCGCGCTAATATCAGAAACGGCTTAACCGATTCGGGTGCGGTTTTCACAAATATATTGTGGTAAGCTCCACTTTACATTTAGTGTTCTATCTCAATCTGTTTATAAATAAAGAAGTTATATCAATTTAAAGAACCATGTCAAACTCTACTTTATATATAATATATAGTACAATTATATAGATTACTATTAAGTAGGTATGTAGTATCATTCCATTTAAGTAAAATTGCAGGGCGGATAAAACCGCGGGGCACAGCTATTAATACAATGAACACCAATTGGAGGGAAATAAACGACTGTGCCACGATACGGGTATGCTGCAGTTTAATGTAGTTTCTGTAGATAAAATGTTAAATTTCATGTTCTCTCTTTTATGTTATATTATCTAGCTATAATTTGAAAATAAAAAACAACCCTTGTGATTAATATTTTCGACTGTTTATGTAAAATATATGATTTTTTAAAGTTATTTAATGTATTATGCATTGCTTTAAGTAATATAAAAAATGCATTCATTTACCCTCATCTACTCCATGTATTTTGTAATCATTCAAGAGTAAACTTTTTCAGATTCCTAGGGCTCCATTTCCAATACAAATGTTTTTTTGCAAAATCTTTCCATAAGTAAGTTCTGTAAAATCTTCAATATTAAAGGTATTTTGATTGGACGTAGTATACCTGTGGAACGTCTTGTATATCTGACTAGCGTTTAAAGGGTTATATTATTCATTTCACATTTGATCATAATAAGATAATCTATTCATTGTAGTTGTTGTTGGCTAAGAAAAATACTGACATTAAATTTATTACTAATGGATAAGGAAGAATTTAAAAACAACTTTACGGTGTTAATAAATTTATTATGTGCCAGAGCTAAACTCGCTACACATCTTTTTAGTTATCCAACATCAAATTAAATTGATACTTCAACACATACAGCTCTTATCGGTCTTAGGTTTAAAGAAAACATGATTAACATAAAAAAGTAATCACTTATACACTTGCACATGACTACTATCAAAGTAGTGTAATAATTTAGAATACACAGCTACACTTTTAACTTAAAATACATAAGCATCGGTAATATTGACAATTACAATCACATCTCAAATTTTAGAGCAATTATTTAATCCTTGCTCTGGATGTACTTGATGAGATCAATAACTCGGCTGGAGTAGCCATATTCATTGTCATACCAGCTGATGAGTTTCACAAAGTTGTCATTTAGAGAGATACCAGCAGCAGCATCAAAGATGGATGAGTGAGTATCTCCAATGAAATCAGAAGATACTACCTGATCTTCAGTGTATCCAAGAATACCCTTGAGGGGTCCGTTGGCGGCTTCCTTAACCTTTTGCTTGATAGCTTCATAGTTGGCCGGTTTGCCGAGACGTACAGTGAGGTCGACAACGGAAACATTAGATACTGGCACACGGAAAGCCATGCCAGTAAGTTTGCCGTTCAGTGCAGGAATAACTTTTCCAACGGCTTTAGCAGCTCCAGTAGAGGCAGGAATGATATTCTGCTGGGCGCCACGGCCGTCGCGCCACAGCTTTCCAGAGGGACCGTCTACGGTCTTTTGAGTGGCAGTGGTGGCATGGACAGTTGTCATTAAGCCTTCAATAATTTCAAAGTTGTCATGGATAACTTTAGCGAGGGGCGCCAGGCAGTTTGTGGTGCAGGAGGCATTAGAGATTACTTTGTAAGATGGATCATATGCTTCCAAATTAACTCCAACTACAAACATGGGAGCATCGGCACTGGGGGCAGAGATAATGACCTTCTTGGCTCCACCTTCTAAGTGAGCAGATGCTTTATCTGTAGTGGTGAAAACACCAGTAGACTCCACAACATATTCAGCACCAGCTTTACCCCAAGGGATGGCTTTAGGGTCCCTCTCAGAGAAGACAGCAATTTTGTTGCCGTTAACAATGAGGTTACCATCTTTGGCATCTACAGTTCCCTTGAAACGACCATGGGTAGAGTCATATTTAAAGAGATATACCATGTAGTCTAGTCCAATGAAGGGATCATTGATTGCAACAACCTGCGCTCCCTTTTCAATAGATGCACGAAGCACCAGACGTCCGATACGGCCGAATCCGTTAATACCAATTTTCGACATTGTTGCTGTAAAGAAAGAAAAAGAAAATGAGCCATATTTAAAATTGACATTAGGACGTCAAACATCTCAGCCCCTGACCAAGAGTGCTTTATGGCGCTTGTACAAGTCAAGTCACTGGGCATACGAAAGAATTCATGTCGTTTCTACATACGAACTGTGTACACTGCTTCAGCACTGACCAATCTAGTCTGCACTAGACACGACATACTCTGTGCTGTTGCAGTAAAGGGAGGGGTGGTGTAGATGAGGTGGTTCATATAATTTGTAGTTGCACCATACCATGCTCTATGCACTGACCGAAAACAATCTTATTGGTTACACATTCATATTTATCTTCTCTGGAGCATACACGACAAATTTTAGTGGCTAGATCCGATTAAATTCTATTCATGTTCTTGATGAATCACTCTTATCTGCCGCAGACATCTTATCATTATATGTAGTAGTTCCCCTAAAGTACTCGAAATGTCGTGACAATAATATGATAAAAATAAACAAGATAAAATCCGGCAAATTGATTTAATTTTAGAATTTAAAAACCTGTTTAAATGTATCACCAAGATAATTTTATGGTTTTAAATGTTTGTTATAAATAAATGCAGATACATTAATTAAAAGTAAAATGGTTTATTTATAAAATTTAAAACCTGTCTGTCTTTTTATGATATTTTTAATAAGTTACAGGATTGTTAGAAATAAATATATTCAGATACAATAATAAGGAAAACAGGGGTTTGTGTGTTGCTTTTATAATTTTGCTTATTTGTGTAAAGTTCCATAAAAATGTTGCTTCTAATGACCTGTAGTAGCACAGTGGGGCCATACTTGTGATATACAGAGTGTAACTGAAGGGGTAGATCAATGGTGGTGGGGGATTTAGCCCAATTTATGTTCAGCGATTTTCAATGAATCTAAAGTTCTTTAAGTTTTGTCAATAAATAGAGAAAATCAGATTTTAGACTGAAATCAGTTCGTGCATCCATATTTAATAACAGGGCTTTTGGATCATTATTTCTTTTTTTAGGTTTGCTTCCATTAGCACTAAATAAAAAAGTTTAGTTTTGAACTTTCTAAAAAAATTATACAGGGTAAAAAAGAAAATTAAATTTTAGAAATGGGAGAAACTAATTTCATTTTAAGAAAGTACAGAACTAAACATTTTTATTTGTTCTAATGCAAGTGCACCTAAAAAAAACAGTAAAATGATCTCAAAGCCCCATTATTAAACTTATTTAAGAAAAAAATTACTGATGTATACCTAATATTGATGACGATGGAGCACGGACCATCAGTCTAAAATCTGATTTTCACTAATTATTGATAAAAACTCAAATAACTTTAGATTCATTGAAAATTGCTGAACATAAATTGGGCTAAATCAATAGATATTGAAGTCTTAGACCCTCTTCCACTGTTGATGTGATATATCATAGGGTGTAACTGAAAGCTACCCTTTATATCATAAATCAGATAGGATTTGGTAATTCTATCTAATTTCAACTTTGTGAAAAATTTATAGGAGCGTTTGTTATCTACCTACATTAGACAAATTATAATCACTGGCAACAATGACATGCTGAATGGAGCATTATTAAGTTATAAATCTTATAATCTACTTTTAAAAAAATCACTAGTAAATTACACAAAAAACTTAATTTTCTACTCAGAATAATACATTTGAAGACTATACTAATTAACAAATAAGCTAAGTCAATGCTATAAATATCTTTGTCTATCCTCCATTGGTTTTAAATGTTTGAAAAGCTTATTATTATTTTCCTACATTCAGAATAAAGTTAACCTTCTGGGTGTTATTAAATCATGTATAAAATACATTTCACAAATAATAAAATAGAATATTTTCTATATCAAACATTCTTATTCCATGACTTGTATTTGAAATATGTATTTTGTCTATTACTAAAAATATATTTTAATTTTAATTTGTACTTAAAAATTTAGTAAACTTTTTATTTCCCTGAATTATTTATACACCATCAATCTAAAGTTAAACACATTGTTTAAACTCAATATAATATCACTAACAAATATATTTATTTAAAAATTAATTAAAATTGATTGTTGGTTGTCTTTAATCATAGCTTGTAAATTAGCAGTTTGTGTAAGTAACTATTTAACTTTTAATTTGAAATTAGAACACTGACAAATTAAGGTTATGGATTGAACTTTTTAAAAGACAAAAATGCCGTATACCAACTTTTATGAATCCCTGCAAATAAAGAGCAAATATTCTAATAAAATCGGTAAGGCTATGATGAGAGTACTTTGCCGGCGCATGAAGGTCAAATAGAGGTCAAGCATACCTTTATAAATAAAATGTTACAAGAATTTAATGATTAAAATAAGAAATACCAGTTATAATAATGTTATAATACTATTACTATTAAAGAAAAATAATGAACATTTAAAATAATTATTAGCCGCAGTGGTAGTCCTCAGTTATATCTACTTGCAACTGTGTCACGTAACTACTAAATGCTTTTACATTTTCTCTAAACAAATAATTTATTATAATCGCTATAAAATAATTATACATAAGTAAAATTAAAAACAAGCTTTCTTGCCTACCAGAAAGTAGAAGTTCAGGCGTAGGATTGCTACACGTACGATCCCCACAAGATGGAGTACTGAAATGTTAATGTCGTGTGAAGGACAAGTTGGTATTTGAGTCGACCGCTAGCTGAGCTGGAATCTAGATAGCGGATATAGAGTATGGAAAAAGGAATGTCATAGAGTTGAATAAAGGCACAAAGGCTACTACCACTACACTACACTGTCAAATATTTGACTCTATGGTTAAGTAAACTTATTTTAGTTTAACAGTAAAGTTAAACCAAAATAAATTTGACTTTGTAATGTTGTATTATTATTTTATTTACAATATCAAATTAGTTTCATGATTGCATTCAGAAGGAAGCTTACTGAATGCATATAATTATAATGCATGACATAGAATTTCAATCTCAATCTTATTTTCATGACTAAACTAACGCGTATGTTCGGAGCATTGGCATATGGCATTAGGTAAAGAATGTAATAGCAAAAGCATCAAAAGTAAATCGTAATTCATGATATAACATTTTTTATAGATAAAAAGTTTAATATTTGTTGAGAAACTGTCCACGTTTAAGATGAAATAATTTGACATTAATTTTGTGGCACTAAAATATGACAAACAAACAAATTATAGAGCAAGAGCATCAAAATAATCATTGTTTGAAATTACCTAGGCATATATAGTTCATTACTTATATGTACTTCGTCAGTATTACGTCTTTCCCACATCTTTTATCGTATTTTCAATTGGTTTTATGGGATATGCAAACTTCAATACAAATATAATCTATTGACTAAATTGCTAAAAACATACACTGCGCTGGTTAATTGTGTAGAAGTATGTCATTAGACAGAAAAGAAACCAGCCAGCATTCAGCATTTATCAATAGAACATATGGAAAATTAATGTTTTAGAAGCAATTTTATTTTAAACTATTTTTTGTATAATAATATTGTTTAGAATGTTTTCACCATTGTTTAGAATGATGAGATTATAATATAAATATAAAGTTCGTCTCGGTGGTCTTTGTTGAGAACATCAATTCGTATTACTATTTTTACATATACACATTTGAAATTATCCTAATCTAAAGATTAGACTGTGACGTATGATATTATAATACAAAAAGTAAATAAGTCATAAGCGGTCGAAAAGCGACGACTCCAAAGTGTCATAATTGGGACGCTTTTTCTATAGCTTACGTCTTGTGCTTTATTACGCTAAAAGTGATAGACACTAGCTGTCCTCTTTTTTCTTATTATTTTAATCACGTTTTCTAAACCTTCTTCTTTCTTTTCTAAATCATCTTTTTTAAACCATTTGACATGTGTTGTTGAGAATATTTTTGGTCCAATTTTGACCGGTCCGGACCTATAACATATCTATAATATAAAATATCATTGAATATTCTCTCTCTCTACGTACGCCGCCCCCATTAATGGTCACATAGATCGGTCCCTTGCCGCCCTCATCCAGTGAACTCCCGCAACCTTGACCAAATCATTGGTCCATCCTGTGGGAGGCCTACCAACACTGCGTCGACTTGGTACGTAGCTACCATTCTACGGCTTTTCGGCCCCATCGGCTATTCGTTCTGGAAGCAATGTGCCCGCCCCATTGTCACTAAATATTTGAAACAACGTTGGTTATTACTCATAATTCCATATAAAATATTTACCCATTTTGATCAATATTTAATTTAAGTTTTGATTATTATTGGCCTGTTCAATGTTATTTTAAACTGTTGATATCAATAATATTTTATACCATAGATATGTGAAACATATCTATGGTATAAAATATCATTGGTGGCATGCAAAATTCCCGGTCAAAAGTCAAAAAGTATTCCAAAGACAGTGACAGCATCCTTCACACATGTCAAAATGGTGTGAAAATGATAGCGTAATTAAAATAATAAGAAAAAAGAGGACAGCTAGTATTTGTCACTTTAGAGTAGATGTTAACACATGACGTAAGCTATTGTAAAAGAGTCCCAATTGGAATGCTTTCGCTTTACTTCTTGTATTTAAATATTATTGGACCTGCTACATTAAATTATAAATCATAATGCCTATTTGCAAATATTGATTGTATATTTATCATATGCGATCAATTTTTGCCGATTGATGTTCCTGAAAATAAATCTTGTCATAATTTTCTTAACATGGCCACACTCAAAAATTACTTACCTATTCTGTGGCGGCAATTTCAAAAAGATAACTTTCTGTTTTCTAATCAAAATTATACATTTTCCCCGTAATCCAGTGCACATAAATAAAAACTCTGCCCGTAATGGTTATAAAAGTAGGCATAAATGGTTTTGGCAGAATCGGCAGAATTATGTTTAGAACTTGTATACAGAATCCTGATGTTGAGGTAAGACATCATAATGTTTTCCTAATTTTTTAAATATTTCCTTACACTCTTACCATGGATATTACAGGTAACCGCTGTTAATGACCCAGCCGTTGACGTGGAATACATCTGTTATTTAATTAAATTTGATTCAATACATGGAAAATTCGATGGTGATGTCACGCCATGCAAGGGCGATATTCAAATCAACGGTAATCTAAAATTTAGTTAGATCTTTATATGTCTAAAGATTTATTAATCAATTTTACATGTTTATTAATTAATAATTTTACACTGAAACAGTGATTACGGTCATGTATACGAGTACATGATTATTGGGTAATAGATTTGTTTTGTTGTTGAAGATAACATTTCAATGTTTATGCTTGTTGTATAAGTCATAGATGTGAGTACTACGGAAATTATCGCGTCGTAACCATTGGAATATCTATAAATGATCTACTTGTATGTCTCGTTAAAATGTATCACATTATTATGTTAGCATAGTACATAATAATAATATATAATAAGTCAGCCTTATTTTAGTATGTTTCCTAATACATATGTTTCTGTTAATCTCTTAAGCCATACTTTTCTATTAGAAAGCGATTTCTAATCCTAATATTCAGTCACATCTAGCATACTTCTCATGGACCGCATCTCAACGGCGTTAATTTTATTTTCGGAACACGAAACCTACTTCTTAGGTCCAGCATTAATATCTATTGGTAGACACGCCCTCTAGACACGATCTGGCTATTGACTACTGTGTCTATAGCCACATTCATTTTACTTCCGCAGTTCTTCATTCTTTTATATCGATACTAAAATATGATTGATAATATAATTATTATGATTGAAGAATATGGATATATATTATACACTTATAGATAGAAAATATTAAGCAGCTCATACAGAGAAGCAACGAAGTGTATTTGCATAAGTATGTATGCGCGCGCGCACACACAGAAGGGCGTCGAGGGGGATAAGGACGCCATCGTAGTCATGTCGTTTGGCGTTGTTGCCGTTATCACATTTTGGACATTATAAGACTCAGATCAAAAGCAGAAGAAAAAATACTTTTACGTCATGCCAGCGTTCTGTGAGGTCTCCGAGCATATTACGCAGCTGGTAGCCATACCATTGTTGTGGTCGCAGTTTTTCTTAGAATGATACCGTTATAAATGCTAAATATGTATATTTCAGGTGATTTAATTAAAATATTTCGGGCAAAGCAACCATCCGATGTGCCATGGCATACCGCCGGCGTGCAGTACGTGATCGAATCTTCGGGAATGTTTACCAATCTGGAAAAGGCTGCGGTAATAAACTGAACGCATAATTATTGTACCTACAATTTAAAATTGTATAATTTGAGTCTAAATACATATAGCTTAGATGCATTCCTTTCATGAGAACTAGCTTCGTTTTGCCTTAAAATTTAATTCTACTTGTATTGTACATTTTCCAAACCATTATTTCTTTTTACGTTTAAATAACTCAAGACTCAACCTACATTTTAACGGTGGTAGACCCCGCAACCACAACATCTGTTACACGAATGGGCAGGCTTGACGGGTGAAATGCCACGTCCTCTCAGAAGACAGGCGTTAAGACAAAGTATGCTTCTGCGTTTCGTCCAACGAATGCCCGAGGCCTAATTTCGGTCCTCTTCCCTTCCCATCTTTTCCTCATAAGGATAGGATGGGAAGGGGAACAGGATTAGAAATGGAAGGAATTAAAGGGGTATTGTCTTATGATGAATAAGAAAAGATAATATCCCTTTTCCTGTTTACCCCCCACCTCTGTTCATCAAAGGTAGGCAACGCATTTGCGACTTATTTGCTCGTTGCGGATGTCTATGGGTAGCGGTCATTTAATATCAAGTGAACCGCTGTATACAGCTTAGTAGTTATAGAATTATTTATCTCACAAGCTCGAGATATTTATATTTATTTTTTGTCTTTACGAATAACAAGTCGAGAGGCGTTGGCTGATAACGGTCTTACGACATATTAGTAACCTAGAGATATTTTTAACAAGGGGTCAACTACAGGTCGAGGGTGTGTACGTGACGTCTTTGAATTAACATTGTAATAAGAATAGACGTCCATTAACTTTTGTGATATTATGCTTGACAATATGTCAAAGGAATAATATTTTAATCGTTATACATCAGCAAAACAGAATGTACCTTATTTTATTCAGTGTCAGGTTCACTTACATATTTGTAAAAAGAAACACGACCCCGAGCGATATGAGATTTAATGGATTTTTTAGAAGCCTTCTAGAAGCACTCTATGCTTTAAATAAACGTTATAGTTTAAAATACTTTGAGGTATCCCAAAGTATAGAGTACCAAGTCTTACTGCACTAAACTAGACTCACACCCATCCCCCTGGGAAGGATTGACTGGGGCCTGCGGCACCTCATTACTCAGCCGAATGAGCCATAACATAATTATGTGCTCTTTAAACTCTGGGCTCGCTGTGTGCTCCAGTTGAGCTACAATATTTCCATTTAGCAAGCAATTTGAGAACAAAAAGCCTCTCTGTATATGTGTCATTGTAACCTTCTAATCTAATCGTATTAGGCGTATTATAAACTGTTAGTAAATTGTGAATTAACAATTTGATGTACTATGTTAAACGCATCTTTAAGACCCAGTTTAAGAACCTAGGCAATAATTATCTTCCGTTCTAAATTTAATTTATACGTAGTAACGACAGCAAAACATCAGCTCACAAATTTACGATACGACTGTCGAAAAATGACAAAGCAAATTGTGAATGATTTGTTCAGTTCTCAATTTGCTGACAGCTTATAATAATAAGATTACAAACTGACGAAGTTCAAAATTGGTGGGTGACATAGTATGTAGGGATATCTATCGTGTATTTTGCGTGTGTGTGGGACATGGATCACTCCAGCTAACCCCGCTCCTCAAAGAATCCCAGCAACACCTTGATGTTGCAATCTCCGGGAGCGATATGTATCGGTCGGTATATGCAAACTTTGTGCCTAGGGTCACCTGTCGGTGGAGGGCGTCAAGCGAGTGGTGGTGACCGCGCCCAGCAGCGATGTGCCCATGATCATCATGGGTGTGAACGATGACAAACTGCGACCAGGTTTTATCACAACTGTTTTGTTAAAGCTTATCCCTTAAGGTTCGATTACATATACCGAGTAATGCGGCGAGACAATAGGTAGAACGAGGACCGAGCTATTGTCTCCCTGCTTTTGTATATCAAGCGCTAGGCCGAGCAACGTTTACTCGGTACGTGTAATCAAGCCTCTAGTGTTTTGATACGCATAGCAAATATAATTATAGTTTAGATACTTTTTTCTAGAACAAAATTAATCAATCGTATAAAAGTGTATTTGGCGACTACTTTTAATTCATATGAAGCGACCAACTAAGTAAGAAAGCGTCCGCACAAGCGCTTTTCTCGCAGGACTTATTAGTGTTTGACTAAGCTACTCTTAAAGAGATTTAGGTGATGTCTTGCCACCTAAATGCAGTTTTACCATTAAAAGCTAACAGTAGTGATAATAACAATAAAAAACAAGGGTAAGGCTGCCTGGCACAAACTAAGGCTTCACACCAAATAGACTAATTAAAACCCAAAGGAAACTGACATTCGTTTTACTAACTACATAATTATTTAAAATAATTATATTTAGTGCTTGGATTAAGAAGTCCATTATTTTTTTATATATTTTGTATTTTTTTTAATAATTCATAGATCAAAGAGTGATATCGTGCGCTTCAAGCACCCTATACTGCTTGGCTCCCATAATGAAAGTTCTAGAAAACAACTATGGTGTCTCTGAAGGCTTCGTTACTAGCATACATGCAATGACACCCTCTCTGAAACCCTTGGATGGATTGTGTTTGAGAGGAAAGGTAAACCAAAGTAAACGCTAAATCATTCGTGAGATTAAAAATGATTAGTGTATATTGTAGCGTAGTGAAAGTTCAAATATCAAACATATATAGAATTATCGATTATGCTGCGTTTAATAAGCGAAACCGATTTCAAATAACAGTACACGGGACATCGTTTTGTCATTTTTTCGAAAATCCAAATTAGGTTGAGCTCTCGTCTAACTCGCCGTTAGCGATTCTAGGGGTCAAGTTTATGTGGAAGATAACGAATCAAGTTCGATTCTCACGATACACAATATAACTTCGGAATTCAAGGTTTAACACCATTCAAACTAACATGGGACGAAAGAGACTTTGACAAATATCCAAGTTGTGAGGTAACAATAAAATACAAACGAACTGAGTCTCCTTTTTTGATGTTATACAATGATTAGTCAGCGATCAGTTACGCATTCAATTTGACAATAGTTGAATTGATTTTTAGGCAGTTGTATTGGAACAATTGTATTCGTTTTTCCATTTATAGTGAACAAAAAAAAGATTACAACTAGTGCTGACTTTCCTTTCGTTTAAGTATTTACATATATGCAGGCTATATTTGTGAGATGTAATTTCAGCACTGGCGTGACTTTAGGAGCATCCACCAGAACGTGATCCCCGCGATGACGGGGGCGTGCAAAGCGCTGGGCAAGATCCTGCCCGAGCTCAAGGACAAGATGGTAGGCCTCGCCTTCCGGGTGCCCATCGTCAATGTGTCCGTACTAGACCTCACTATACGGTACGTAGCTACATATATTAAAGGACGGTATATAGTGAACAGTGAGTCAAGGAGGATGTTTATTTACTAGCTGGTGTCGGTACCCATAGTTGAAGCACAAAATCTTGTGTACAGTTCTTGTCTAATGTATTAGTAGGGAAATCTTAAGCAAAAACCTATTAGTGTTCATTGCATAATGTTGAATGAAATTTAATGAATTGTCGTAAACTTAAAAAAATATCTATTTGCAAAAAATGGATGTTGGACATTTTGCTCCTAACTTGCCTTAAAATAAATATTTTTTATATTCTTTGGTCATATAATAGATGTAAAATTAAAATGGTATTTTATATATCTTAATGTTCAGGTTAAACAAAAAAACAACATTAGAAAATATCGTTAAAAACGTAGAAAACGCTAGTGAAACGTACTTGCAAGAAGTATTGAATATATCGAAAGAGGAAGCCGTGTCATCGGATTTTATAAGAGACAGTCATTCCTGTATATTGGACGTCAATTCGAGTTTACAACTCCGACCTGATTTTTACAAACTTATCTGTTGGTACGAAAACGAATTTTCATACGCGTGTCGAGTTATGGATTTGATAACGTTCTGTGAGAAACAATTCGAACAGGAGAAAATGGCCGAAGGTAAACTCGTTGACAGCAAAGCACTAGATAGTACAACATTGAAGGACTCCGTTGCTGGAGGTACTAAGAAATTTAAACCAATAGATGGTACTTGCCGACAACAGGTTCCGAATATACTGAAGACATTTTCCAAGAGCGTTTACAGTAGCGTACATGGCTTGCAGTCGTTGAGCACGGACGTGTCCGTGTCCCATCAAGGAACGATCACAGAGTGGCAACCGAAAAGGGTAAACGAAATATTACAAGTGCCCACTGTTGAAGACTTATTAAAGGATGTATCGATAGCAAATTCTACTCAAAACATTGAACCGACATCGAGTGCTATTAAACCTGATACTGAAAACGTCCCCACATTACCTAAACCCGAACGAAACAACTCCTTTAGCACTCAGAATGATTTGGAGAGTGTGAGGAGAGAATTAAATAAAATGATGAACGTGACGCAGGGATTACTGGAGAAATCTAATAAACTTTGCGATCCGTTCAAGTTTAAGGTCGAGAATACGGATTTGAAGAAACCATCGTTCGCTTTGGAAGCGAACTCAAACGTGATCGGACAAAAGACTAAAGCAGAGAAAACTATAGCCTTTGTCGAGTCAAACGAATCCATTCAATGTACGGGCTGCTTGACGAGAAGTCAAGGAACATTTATCGTCAATAAGGAAATACAAAGAGCGTGTTCGGGCCGAGGGGATACAAGAAATGACAATTTCAAACCGCTGTCTGTGGAACACGCAGTAGTCCCTGAAGGTACTATTGCTTTTTATAATAAACAAACTAGTTTTTTAATGGGAGAAGGTATCAAACGAGCAAGCGGTTCACCCGATATCAAGTGACCGCTAGCCATAGGAACCTGCAACAAGGTAATGAGTTTTATATACGTCGCCTACCTTTAATGGACGGGGATATACAGAAAAAAAGGATATTTCCTTTTCCTAGTACTTGACAACCATCCCATGTGATATTAATAAGGTGATGTGGCAGAAGGTGGGTAAGCACAAGTATACCATTAATTTATTACCTCTTTTAAAGTCTGCAGTGTCCACAACATAATCAGACGGTATCACTAACGCTGGAAATTTGGTCTTATTCTTTAATGCACACAAAAAATTACATTTCAAATCGCTTCGTTTATATTATTATCGTTTTGGTTGTGGTTTAATAAATATGCGTATTATTCTTATAGAAAATAAAACTAAAGCAAAGAAGCATATTATTGCACCATAAACTTTTGTTAGATCTATAAATCTAAAATCTGGATTTGGAAGAGTTGTTGATGTTTTGCTACATTATTTCTACAAGTGTTTCTTTCGTAATAATTTGATCCACTCATACAATTATTATTATACAGATACTTCTAAAGTACACGGCGACGAGATAAGAAAGTTCCATGTAAAAACTTTATACGACACTAATATCGAAGAGCTGGCCGACAGACGTCGCGCCAGCGAGCTGGTGCACAAACGAGCTATCACTAAACTTCAAAAGACAAGTACGAGCTTCCTCAGAGAAAATCCTTACGTGTACGCTTTTAACAAGAAACATGAATTTAGGAATGAGCAAAATTTCAAAAAACAAATTCACAAACAGAATCCGGTCAATTTGAAGATGGAAGAGATAAAAATATCTGGAAACGAAGCGCATTGTTCGGAAAATATATCTAGATATATCATTTTACAAGAAACTGAAAACAATAAAAACGATCGTAAATTTTTGGCTCAGCGTCTTGTGGGCAAACAAAATATTTTGGTTCAGAAACAAGTGATATGTGAAAATGTAGCTTTGCATTCGAATCAGGACAACAAAAACGCCTTAATAAAGAGACATACAAATAAAATGAATCAAGATATCTTCGATAAACTCGACAGTACGAGCGCCACTAATTCTGAAAATTCATTTCATGTAAAAGAGAAACAATCCCAAGTTATTTGTATTAACGATCTGACGAACTCCTTGGAGGATTTGTCTCGCCTCGAAAAGATATGCAAGATCATTGAAATTTCCGACGACCTGTCAGACGAATTGTTCTCGAAGCTAAAACCCAGCGAACCGTCTAATATCAAAAATAAAAAGTGGTCCTTCAAAGATCTTTGTGCTAAAATTAAATTGGACGATTTTTGTGATAAAGTTTTTCGTGAGTAAAAATATGTTTTTGATATTGAGAATCTTGCCCATAATAAAAAGTTTGTGTTTTATAATTTGTTTTATTTTAAGGCACATTTTTATATGAAAAGAAACATAAATTAAAGTGAATTATGCAAGCGGTAACAAATGTTGCTCAAAAACAAATTTTATTATAAAAATTTATAACCATTTCTGTACACATTAAAGCTAACGGAATAATTTAAATCAAATTCACACGAACATCCATTTAAATTACACTATGAGCGCTATTTTCATCATTTAGAAATGAAAAACCCTTACCATTTATATTATAAAAGTAAAAATGCAGGTACAAATAGAAATACTGAAAATTAAAAAACTATATATCCCTTAACCATAATGATTATATGAAGAATCAATACTTTTTATTAGCTTCATGTTAAGCTGTATGATAGTCCTAGGGAATACAGCGTTGTCCATTTCAACAAAGTCCGCGATCACCACGTTGACCGGCGCTTGAGATGCCACATTATGCGAGCTTTCCCTTGTTGCGAGAGGCGGTCCCGGGGAGAAGTCCTCCAACAATTTGGGTAGTATTTCATCTTTTACGGGTATTGCACACTTTTTGCGAAGTGTGGATATCCATCTGCAAGGAAAGACAAGATATACATAATTGTGCTTGCAGCACCATACACATGACAAAAGCTATAATAGTTTAAAAATAAGCACTAAGAAAGATTTAGTGTCAAATAAGCTAAGAGAGAAAGAGCAATTATTTCAAAGCAATACAACCTTCCTAACTAATATTATTACTGCGAATGTGAGTTTGTTTGTTTGTTACGCTTTAACTCCGTAAAGGCTCAACAGATCATGAAATTTTGTACATAACGTGTGTGAGTCAGGGGAACAAAAAATTACATGGAGTATTTTTATCCCGAAAATAAATTTGATCCCGAGGTTTAACTTTCATTTACAATATCGGTTGCTATGGTAATGTGATATGTTTTGACAAATAACAACTTTAAACACATGTTACCAATAATTCGAAGTTATTCTACGCGAAATCATCTTACAAAAATTTCCAGCGTGGAAAATGAGAAACGAATGCGCACGAGACCGCGGCCTACAGTATTTTATAATTTAATTATTTTAATGCAATATTGACATGCTTCACGTAAGTTTATCCCTCTCATGTAACAAAATGCGGCTAAACTTGTCCAATATCGAGCCCACCGACTGTGCTCCACTTCTCAATTTGTACTTGGATTTTGATATACATCAAATTTGTACTAGATTGTGTTGTTCAATTATTGTTTCACAAGCTACTTAACAAAATTCTTATCTAATACCAACAAATTATGACACTGTTACCAGGAATAACCGTTTCGTAAAAAATATATTAAATTTTTAGGTTTAAAGCTATATAATAATATGTTTATAAAAATAGACGTGCGCGTCCCCATATTTCACTTTTTAACCAAAACTGCACATAACAGAGCGATTGTGATTGTGGGTAGGTAGTTGTAGCCTCAATGTTACAATGTGTCACTATGATGGTTACATGAGGATGGTTGCAGGGGTGTAAATGATAGGTGGGTTGAAAATGTGTTTTTCTATAACTATATAATTAGAAGAAGAAAACAGAACGAATCGGGTGTTTCCAGCTAGCATTGAATAAAAACAATAATACCGAAAAAGAATGAACGCCGGCGTAGGTGTCAAAACCGCCTGGTGTACGAAACCCATGCCGGGGTGTCGTTTGACATGTCGCAAGAAGTTAAGGAGACCGCTCACGCGCTCCTGCTGCGGCCACGGGGACGGCAGCATCTGCGGCTGCCAGAACTCATCCGTGTTGTACACGGAATGATGTCTGTACACAATCACAATCTGAAAATATGTACAATAAAATGGATAAATTCCGACTGTTTCAACATGACTTCAATTATAATGTAACAGGCGTAGCTTCTCTAGTAGGCAAGCGTGGGTCGCGGTCGGCGAGTATGTATAAGAATGTATTCTTGTGCACAAATGTCCAAAGACGTCACAGAGACGTTTTTATACTATGTACTGTGCTTCATTCGCTTGCTCAAAAACCATCTGGACTTGTGAATCTCGTGTCATTGTGCATGCAATGAGTGCCTTATATTAACTGATCATCGCGGACAAGAACAACACCAGAGGAAATACAAAAGTACTGCCAGCCTTCAATAGAAAGCGTTTAAAAAATGCAGGTTTTCATTCTATTGTCATTTTTTAAACTTAAGAAAAGAGAGATCATTAAGAATAAGCAGGCATATAAACGAATTTTAATCCAAATGGTATAAAAAAGTGATTTTAATTATACCTTAGGTAACTTGGAAGTAAGACCAGTCTCCATACTTTCCATGTAGATATCCAAATAGTGATGTTCATTTGAAAACTTTCAGATGAAGCAATACATATGTATGTATGCATTTATTATGCATTTTACGAACTTATACATGTAATAAAGGTAAATTACGTGTTTGGGAATGGTATAAGAAACTTACCTGTTGTCTTAGTCTCGCCAGTGAATTGAGTGTGATACCTTGAAGTTCTATTTGGCGCGGCACCAGCTGACGACCATACAGATGTAACAACAAGCCCATAAGTCTCTGATGATCATTTGCAGTGAACCCATAAAAATGTTGACAATCCAATATCACCACCTAGAAAAGAAGTAATGCAATGATTAAAACTTAGCAACTTAGCATCCCTTGTCCATTAGCAATATCTATGTCCCTTATGGACAATGTATCTTGTTGTTGTCACAATAATAGTCTGGTTTTAACTATTAAGAAACTAGGAAATGAGTTGTAACCTGTCACTAAAAACTCCAAAAAAATTTACAAATAAAAGTTTTTTAATAAAATATGAAAATAAAACAAAAAAGTAAATAATAATACAATATATAATACAACATACAAATAATTTAAAAACAATACAACAATAATTCAAGTAGCATTAAGTGATATAATGTATGATATTTCAAACAAACATACTTAAGTTAGCCTAGGGACATTGTTCACAACAATATTCGAACGGCGGGTTCGAATCCAGAACTTCGTATTTCATAGTCCCTCTTAACCTTAAGGCTATTGGTGCTAAAAATAAGAATAACAAAAATAATGTGCATTGTCTATTTTTTGCAACCACATTTCCAATACTTCATTATCATATTTGCTTATAAATGATATTGACTCACCTCCCCTGGATGCGTATCTATAAAACGTTTGACTTGGTGCAAAGCTGTGGATATCTCTTCCGCATAGACTCCATGGGTAAAATAAAATTTGTCATCACCCGTCTTCGTTGCGATCCTCAAATCAAAGTACCTGTAAAATGAATAGTAAAATTATGTATAAAATATGTTAGCCTTTTAAGGAAATGTACATTTTTTCTGAATATGGTGAAGAAAAATCAGATTAACAATGTTCAAAATAAATAAGAAATGGGAAGAAGAGTCTTTTATCACCGCTGTTTCCAAGAGAACAAAATAACTGTAATATAACTAATATTACTGTTATTTTGTTTTTTTTTTTTTAAATATGGACAAAGAGGGAACAATGCATCGGAGTTAGCCTTTAGAAGCTCCGGTAGCCGGGTAAACGGCCTTGAGCCTATTGTCCCCCAGCCACCAGAGTACTTAAGGCAATTGAGAGAAGTTATGTGCTACACTGCAAACTATGGAACAATTTGAAAAACAAGCAAGAAAAGCGCTGCCGGGGATAAATAGCAAACCATCTGAGCATACCGCGGGTGTTGTGGTGTTGGTACCGAGGCCAGATATTTTTTTAAAAATCTGTTTAATAGGGGACACTGATAGTCCTCTACGCAGAGCATGCAGTGGCAGTAGAAATGGAGTCTTACGTTATACTGCACGGCAAAGCAGTGTCCATGAACAGGTCAATATATCACTCTATAGCAACAGGGGGCAAGTTGCAGAGTTAAGGAGGAGGCGGTAATGTAACAACCAACTACCAACTAATGAATTCTAATTATTAACCTAATAGATTAAGCTATTATTATAATTCTAGCCCACATTCTTTGTATTTCCACTTTCTATATGTTATTAGTAACTATAGCAATGTACCTAATGCCAATTAGCAGTTGCTGCGAGGTATCTATGGCTTGTGTTATTGTCCAACGTAATATCGAACCTCTGAACAAAGGGTACAGTTTCTTCACAATTGGCTCTGCATCAGGAGCAATCCCACTTGACTGTGTGATGCCATAAGTCATTGAATCATGGCTACCTAGAAATTTAATGAGTAATGTTTTTTATATTATTAAATACTCTAGAGATTAACTGTTTATGAGTAGCAAGAGTACTACTGTTACAAATTTGTTAAAAATTAATTAATTTAATTTTGTATTAGCAGTTAAATTGATTAAATAATTTATAAAATATAATTTTTAATTGCCAAAAAACTTTTATTAACTTACTAAAACACAATTTTCAATTTACACTTTGTGGTTTATAACTTTTCCAAAAATACCCCATGTTTAATTTTATATTTTGTAAAATTTTATTATTTATTGAAAAATTATATTTTAACGAATTTATTTTAGCTATAACTTTATATCAAAATATGTTTACTATTTAATTGTTGTTAAAATATTTACTTTCATTTAGATAGTAGGTTTAATCAACAAGGAAACAGGATAAAGAAAGAAAGAAAGCTTACAACATTACCTGGAATAGCAAGATATATAAATGGAACATTTTTCAATTGTTCAGGTAATTCTCTCATCCAATTTTCGAGATTAACATTTTGTGCTGACCCGTCTTCGCACATTATTGAAGCTTAAAAAAAATAAATTTCAATAATTAAAGAAGTAACACATCAATAAGAAAATCAATTCACTATATGAAAGAAAAATAGTAAGTAGAAACTACCTTTATTCTTGACAATAAGCTCCTTAACCTTTGTTACGTCATGATCTAAGTATAAATGTATTTGTCCTTACGAACAACGAGCCCTATCATTGGATTTGAAAATGTTTAATGCCCATAACTGTATTTGATAAATGTTTTGACTTGTAAATGTTAAGCTAATTAGATTTATTGGCTCTTAATCATGATTACATCGATATTTTTCCATTTCTGCCTTCTAAGTCTAACAAAAAAATGTTTAAACGCTTTGTTTACGGTTTAAAAAATAATAAGAGTAAACAAAAACTAGCAAAAACTTAATCATTCAAACTTCAAAACTTCTGCTTCTGTCATGCAGAAGACATTTCTGTAATCTGTGCTGTCAAGTTTTGATTTCAAGTCAATTTTTATAAGTATTTTAGGCAGCACTAACATATTAAATTCTTTGAAGTTTGACGTTTTTAATTATAACATTCGTAGAAAAAATAAATTTAATACCTTTGATACTAACAAAAATTTTGTTTTACATTTTCACGAAACATCTATATCCGTTACGTTTACGTTACAACATAGATCAACTGTTAAGTATCTGTGGTGCTGATTAAAATAAAATAAAATGTTTTTTCTATTTCTACAACTTAATTATTAATGAGATATAGTCATTTCACAAATAAATTGAATGAGGTTTCAGTCAAATCCAGTATCAAATGTAATTTAATTAAAAAAATATACAAATACGAGAAGTATTTGTTTCTCTCTCTCTCCTGATACCAACGTCAAAATAAATCCTTTGTTAATTACACAATTAAAACGAAAGGCGCCTAGCTTCATGATGACATTTTTCACACTTATGTTGGGCTTCTTTTTGATGTGATAGTAAAAGGCTTTTTCAAGAACTACTAGCTAAACGTTTGGCCGAATTAATAGCGTGCCTTATGATAAAATTACAGTTAGGTAATTTTAATTAAAATCACAACATTAACAAGAAACCAATGATATTTTAAACTATTATACTAAATCACCAAAAGTGTCAAAGTGGTCAAAAGTGTTTCAAAGAAAGTGAGCAATATTCACACCCATGTCAAAAGTAATAAATAAGTAAATAATTAAAATAATAAGAAAAATGAGGACAGGTAGTGTTTGTCACGTAAGCGTAAATGTAAACTAATGCGTCCCAATTGCGACGATTTCGAGTTCTCACTTCTCCTGTTTCAACTGCTACTTTTTGTATTATGATATTGTAAGAAACTTATTGCAAGCGAACTAGTTAATACGAATAGCGAACCCTTTAGGGTATATGTGTTCTGTGAGCGAACCGCTCCCAGAGCCATGCTAAACTTGGACAGGTCCGCCGTTTCGGGTTCAGTCAGATTTTGATATGATAGTAGCCACCATCAGAACAATATTTGCCAAATTTGCTTCAGTAGAAGGTAGAATATTATTTATCATTCGAGAATAATGAAATCTACTAATAGTAAGACACGTGTAGACTTAACTGAATTTATATATTATATTCTGCATATAAATCAATTATGTTTTTTTGTTTTACTTCTTATTTAATAAGAAGTGGTTTACATAACCATCGGCGATAGAATATTCCATTCATTAAAAGTTTTCATAAAATGTATTAATTTATAACATGTAAGTATTACATTTTATATTAAATTGTTTTTAAATTAATTGATAATTGATATCTTTAAAAGCGCTGTCAAGTTATGTAATATTTTATTTTTCAAATTTTAAATGATTCAATTGATAAATTTCTTAAAACCAGACTAATGATAGAAAAAAGCTTATTTATTTAAAATGAATAGATAAGAAAATTCATACCCAAGACAACTAAAAGGAGTCCAAGCATCATGTTAGTGTATGAGGATTATAAAGCTACCCACACACAAACGTCAACGCACTCAGTGACGGTGACCAACCATTATTCGACGATATAATGTTTTCAACAAACTATCTGGCAAAATTATATTCCGTATTTGTTCCACTTAAACACCGCCTCGAGACGTAAGCTAAAGTGAACTTATCATGCAATCTAGTGTGTTTGATCTTCTCTGATGTTAATAAATGCAAAAAGTAACCTCTGCATGTTATTATTGGCTCACTAGCCAGCTACCGATTGCTTTGTTACAGTACTTCCACTCAACTGTGCGAATGTATTAAGAGATTAGGTGAAAGGATAAAGCATGGAGTCTTTTTTGTGTCGACGCTCTTAACTGTTCCAGTAATAAGATTAACCTTGAAATTTGGGCAGTTTTTTAAAGATTAAGTTGCGGTAACACGGACATGTTAGTAATGATACAAATCTATTGGCACTAAATGAAGGCTAGTACGGCCTCTGATGTCAAAGGCGTGGGTTCGATTAAAATGTCGAAATTATATTAATGATTATAAAAACAATCTTAATTTAAATACGGCAGGTATATATAAATACGTTCCTTGAAACAACAATGACACGATCAACAATTTACTCAGAACTTAGATATGTGTCGTGCACGATGCGAAGCTGTGACTTGCATAAAGTATTATCGCCGTGGCTTCCTTATACTTATATCATTTATCTACATTTATAAACTTACTAAATAATTTTTTTATTATAGCATGATGGTGATGTATGGCTTTGTCAAAAATTGATATCAATTGTCCAATGGAGTGAAGGACCTACAGCATTTAATTCTCGTGAATAACATTAAAATCAATAAGAAAGTTTGTGCAACAACCACGAAACGGCTTAACCAAACTTTTTTTTGTTGAGATTTTTTTTTAATTAGGGCTTTAAGGTTGAGTTATTATTTATTGTTATGCCTTAATGTAGACCAAATAAATCGGAGCTCAGCTCAGGAGCTCAGTTCCACTAGAGATTTCATACATTTTTAACAGTAAAATAATTATGTACTTGTGAATTTTGGCAACAAATTTTACATGGAATGTTTTTGATGGGGCGCTATATCTGTTCCGCTATAAAGGCGTCAATAAAAAGAAAAGTTAAATTAAGTTAAGCATGGGATGTAATAAAATATATAAAAAAACAAAAGAATAAATATTTAAATTGGATATTCATTAACAAATGCTCTTAAACTTTATTGAAGTTCAGTGTTTCATATTACTTTGGCCTTATTGTGCATAAAGCAAACGAAGACAAGGTCTTGCAATTAAAAACAATGCTAGAATGGAACAAATAATTATTTTGCTGCCTCTGAAAATAAGTTTATTCATATAAAAATAACAAGTTCGTTTCGTATATAGGGAGTATTTTTAATTTTTTTATACTTTACGCTATTGCAGAATTGTATGGCGGACAACTGGTAATGTTTGTCTGTTTACAATCATACAAGCATTAAGACACAAATGCGACAACTGGTTTGTTGCCGGTGATTGAAAACAACGGGCCAACTCAAGATTGATCAATTGCTTATAAATAAAAAAAAACACAGGCAGTCATACGGACTGGCCGACAGAAGTGAAAACGCAAAACAGGCGCGACATCAAAAATAAACCTTTAAAACTTAACAATAAAATTCAAAATTGAATACAAAAAAATGGAAAAAAGTTCGACGAAACTGTCACAAATTCATATATAACATAATAAGCATGTAGCTGGCGCATGTTACAAGATTTTCCTCTATCAAATATCGTGTAACGCGGCAAAAGAAGTTTTCACTTCAAAAATATACCATGTACTGTTCTGTCGAAAACAGTTAGAAACGCAATCGCGTTTCCTTGCCAAATAATTTTATTGGTCTTTCTACGAATGCAGTTGGCGTTGGCGGTAAGGAGTGCGTTAGTAATCAGATCGTTACTGCCAAAGTGCCTGATGTGTTCGAAGACTGCGTCGCAAGCTATGCTAATTCAATTAAAAATAAACTATATAATACTAACGATCGTATGGCCAATATCAATACCTACTAAAACTAATGTAGATAGAAATAAAGATATCTTAGAATATGAGAAGTAAATTTTATTCTAATTATTCATTTCTTGATCCCAAAATGGTATCAAGAAATGAATAATTAGAATAAAAGTCTAAGTCTATGGTTAGAAGAAGTAGCACTAGAGCCACTAGTAGCACTGCTAAGTCAATGGTTGGAAGAAGAAAGTGGTTAGTCGATCAATAATATATGTAGTATGGTTATATAATTAAAAACTTTTAACAGTGGTAGAGTTCGCAACAATATCTGTTGCTCGAATGGGCTAGCTCGACCGGTGAAATACGACGACCTTACAGAAGACAGGCGTGAAGTAGAAGTATTCTGCGTTTCGTCTGATGAGTGAGGTACCGGCAGCCATATTTCCGTCCTCTTCGGCTTTCCATCATTTCCTAAGAAGGAAGGGGATTGGACGGGGAGGGGGTTAACAGGGAAAAGGAAATATCCTTTTTCCTAAAGCTTAATAGATTCAAAATATTATGGTAAACCTACTACGAGTAGGTATTGACCAGACCTGAATATCAATATTTGTGTCTTTAAAAAAATAAACGTTTCGCCACGGCTAGGAACTGAAATAAAAAAAAACTATTGATTCTCTTCGGATAAGAGAATGTCAAATACAATTCTAAGTAGTTAAAATTTTTGTGAAGTCATCAAAAGTTTTTACGTAGATACCTATATTTTTTTCTAGATAACCTGTTTGTGAGACAAAGGGCTTTGTACTCTTTGTAGAATGTTGGTCGGTCTGCAATGGTTGCATTCAGATAGGAAAAATAAACGCAGGTAGTGCGTCACACGGACATTTATGGGTGTGTATTTAACATTAATTGTTTATGAAATTCCTTTTACGAAGCCTCTTACACGATTTTGTTAAATGTCTTCTGAACTCCAAAAAAGGCCTATAAGATAATATTATTATTATGGTGTACAATTAAATTGTTTATTAATATTCATAAAACTTATTTATTGATACACTTACACTGATATGGACACGTCACTGCTTACATACAAAGTCAATACTTCTCCAGTTCTTCTAATCTTCGTTCTTCAATACCTAATGCTTATATCTCATCTGTCTTCCGTACTGTAAGTACAGGAATAAGGTACCAGGCCTACAAAGAATCCACGTATCTTCTGAGTTAAGTGGCAATGGGCCGGACACTTTGTTTGCGGAACGAAAGGCCGAAGGGGCCCAAAGGTCCTAGAATGGCAGCCACGCACAGGCCGACGCAGCGAAGGCTTGACCGGTCTGGTCAAGGTCGCGGGAGTCTACTGAATGCAACATGAGACCGATCTACGACCAATGGGGGAGGCATACTTCCGGCAGCGGACGACTGTTGGCTGAAGTGTGTGTTTCTGCTGACGAGTGAGGTCAAATCCCCCAAGTTTCATCTTCCCATTACCTCTTGCTCTACTCTCTATCTTTGCAATAAGTACGGTTGTTACCAGTTGTTCTATGAAATTGATTAATTTATTAAATTAATTAACCTTTAAATACGAATATTTTAACATTTGATATATTTTCATGCCCAAAAATGTGGTCTGTTGCGTAACCTTTAAAATAAACACTTCATGACTTATCAATTTAAAATAAACTAACATTCAAGACAAGCTCGCGATCAGCTGACCTTTTGATGAGGTCATCATGTGGACCATGTGTGATTCCAAGCCAATGTTTAACCCCGCGGTTTCATCCGCCGTGTGATTGATTTTTAACCGACGATGTCCAGCCTAAGCTGAACACTATTTATGATTGATGATATGGATATGCTGAGGTCAACTTACATTGGATAATAATAATTTCTTCAAATAAATTTTCACCCCTTACTTAAGACCTTTAGTTAATTAAATTTTGAAAAATCCTTTCTCAGTGCTCGCCTACGTAATAACAGAAATCTCAGTGCAAAATTTTAAGTTTCTAGGTTTAGGCTGGGCGTTGACATTCAGGCAGATGGTACGTACTAGTAAGCTTGTTAGAATGCCTATATACTCTTCTCTTGAAGATACCCATGCCACGTGATAATTTTAAGGGATAACACTGACGCTGGAAATTTGTTCCAATCCTGCCATCCGTACGCACGATGAACGAAGGTTCTTCCCATAAAACAGCAGTGAATGATGTGACATGCTTTATTATAAGGTTAAATAATTTAAAAAAAATAGGATTTCCATTTTTTAAATTCTTAATTTACTGTAGTATCTGCCTATACTGCTTGTACTGTTCTGTTGGAAATTGCCTTTATACATTATTGTTATATAAATTCATATTTCATTTACGTACAAATCAATAATCAGCAAGTAATATTATGTTTTAAATATTGGGACGAATATTTACCCAGAGTGGAAATTGGTTCAGGCTTTAAGTAATCATAAAATCATCGTACCGATTATAAGCTTGTTAGTATTGCAGTTGAAAAAAGCCATAACGTCAGAGGTATACTTCAGTTGTTCAGAGTGTTTAGGGATGTTTGATCAAAGCAACCTGTCGCCGTGGGTTTCCACTGTCGTAAAATTGTGTCGCGAGACAAGCCTTCTCTCTAAAAAAACTGAGATGACATATGTTTCATGTGAATTTTTTCGGCAGTGTAAACCCACAGTTAGGTTATGAAACCAAAATTCAAGCTAAACCTCACTTATCCATGTGCAATTTTTTCCTCGACGATGTTTTCATTCCTTGTTATAAACTTGTCCGGATACAAATGTAGCTATTGGCAATTTGATTTTGAGTAACGGAAACGGATATTTAGTCGTAAAAAATTGTTAGGTTTTGAACCAGCAGCAATCGTTTATTTGTAAGACAGCAAATAAATTTTTGCTGCTGTTTTCTGTACATAAACTAAAACTCTTAACGAAATTAGTTTTTATTAGTATTTTCTATATTTAATCACTGTTTTAATCCAGAAACCTATCTTTAAAAAGCAATTTACGTACTAGTAATTAACAAACAATAAATTGTCTAGTTATTTAGATAATTTTGTTAATTGACTATTGACAGAACAACAGAGTTGTTTGTGTTTACTACTGCACCTAAAATTCTTGCAATTTAATTATACAGTGCAGTACCAGTGAGTGCGCAGTATGACTGACCGAAACCAAAATACTACTCCCTCCCACTCGTTCTTGTTTGTGGTCGCTATTCGGTCCGAAGTTAGCCGAACAAGAATCGATGTCACCCGAAGTCGCCGTATTATCCTCTCCCCCCGCCCCCTGCCGCCGTAATATCTCGCTTTCGCTGAGCTTCGAGCGCCCCGGCCCCGCATCATTCCACATTCATTCTAGTGCGACCGTCCACGTTGTCAACTGCAAATTGTCTTTCACTCAGCGTAAACATAACACAGAGCCCGTTAATACCGAGTAAATATTATCGTTTTACTTTTGCCGAGGCACATTTCGAAATTACAATGCGCGAGATACGGTCTGGTGTTAAATAGTGACGCGGTGGACATTCGAAAAGTTTGTTGATATCGTCGCGAGGTCAAAGACTGCTACAAAACTGTATAATTTCAGTGTCGTATTCCCTGTGAGATGTTGGGGGAGAGTTTTGGTTGACAGATTGACTGTTGCCGTCTGCTCGGACTTATTGCGAATGTGTATTGAAACGTTCATCGCTATCCACGGGCGCACTGCTATGCGCCACGACTTGGTACATTTTATTCGACACACATCATCTGACCACTACTGCGAAGGAACACTTTAGTTTTTCTGACTGGTAAGATATGTTACTTTCCTTTATCTTGCACTACCTTCACTTTGCAATATATTTTCAAAGTGCATAATTGAAATGAGCACTCAATGTAACAAAAGGCACTAAATGACTTTTTATTGTTAATCAAAAGACATTCAATTAAAATCATTTAGATATAAATAGCCAAAACAAAAGTAACATCACAGTGCAAATTCTTCTAGCTTAACACATTGATTAGCCGCGTACTGACTGAGCAAGCAGCCTCGCGACGCTCAACCAGTACGCGGCTATTGATTTTTTCATTAATTTCGATGTATTTTTTGTCTTTAGTTGAAGAAGATAATGGAATTATAAAGTTCATGATATAAGATTTAGAAGAAGATTTCTGGAATATATTTGTCCACATATTAACCGATATTTAGTTATTTTTAAAAAATTGCTGCGTTGCTTTGAATGCCATAATAGTAGCATGCTGTTTATAGTATGTCCCAAATCATGATGTGAAGTTTGTAAACAAACAAACGTCACATGGCGGCCATTACACTTTTTATACTTTCATCGGAAATGTAATTTTACGGAAATCGTAAGATACAGAAGTGAACTTGTGTATATATAGGGTAAATTGAGAAAAAGTATCGATTTTTTTTTTTTACAAACTTGTGTTTACAAACTTTCCATCTTTCTTATTTATTCCTTTAGTAATTATTTCCATGATTAGTTTCAACTGGCCTCCTTGTATAATATTGCGTATGCCTTTATAAATTTAAAACGTGTGGGTTGAGAGACTACAAAAGTCAAGTAAGGTTGATCTCAGTCCGGTTTTACACTTGCTGGACAAGGTTTTAATTACGTACTGATAGAAAGTTATACGTACGCGTTGCACCGAATACGAGCGTCGTCATTGGTCGATGGACTCGCCAACAATAACCTAATTTATCTTAAGCGTCTCTTTTGTTTAGCTTTTATCTCTTATGTATGTAATAATAATGTGTAAAGTACTTGACATGTTAAATTCAAAGGCATATGGGTATGGAAATGAATATATATATAAATTATAATTAAAAACCTAAATCTCACACTGTAGACAGAAAACCAATTTGCGTATTTCGTCCAACTTTTTGATTCTGAATTCGATAGGGATAAAGTAGGAACTTACACGGAACAGAATGTGACAATAGCACAAAAATACTAACACAATTTTGGAAATGAAACAAATCCAGTACCAACAGCGTAGTATTTAGGTACACTCACTATCTTCAATTACGGGATCGTAAACAAATAAAATAAACAATAGGTAGGTAGTAATAATTCACTACGAAACAAACAGCACGTATTTGTAATAGAATCCCAGGTATTGAAAATTGTAGACCGATGTATTTGATCAAGCTTTTTATGTTTTGCTTTTCTTTTCATGTCTTGAGATAGCAGTCTCAAGACATTAAGTCTTGACTTGTTTTAAAAAAACGTTTACCAAAGTACCACATGACAAAAATAAAATATTCGTAAGGAAGCTATTATACATACAACACGGAAACACAACGTTGCTCTGGATTTCGTAGCTACCAAAGCACCTATTCTTGGCCTAATATCCAGTTATTTAAGTTACATTACTGTCATACTAGCTGACCCGGCAAAAAAAATCTCTTTTTAAAATACACACAATATAATAACATACAATTCCGTTGTACATTATTTTGATCTATAAGGTCTAGCGAGCGTTTGCAATGTAAGCGCACAAAAATATGTTTCTATACGATCTCACATTACAATTACTTTGCTTTTCTCTACTATAATATGGATGTATTAGACATATTAACCTTCCTCTCGAATCACTCTGTCTTTTGATGAACCGCATTAAAATCCGTTGCGCATTAAAATCTAAGGGCTGTTCCCTTAGTTCAAACTTCGCAACGGATTAGCGATAGGATAGCGGAAGCGATTTTGTTTTATGCTACGTAAAGATGCAACGAGATGATATACATATGAGCAGTGGGTGCCCAGTGGTTTAAGTCTGGTACGCTTTACTTTGTGTAATTTATTTCATCACCACTGCTCCAAAAACAGAAAAGGAAAAAACCGCGAGGAAACCGGTATGTCTTAGAACCTCCAAAGAACACATGTTACATCCACCAACCCGCACTGGGCCATCGTGGTGGATTACGTCCCTTGCCCTCTCTCGGACAGGAGGCCTGTGTCCCTGCAGTGGGGATACATATTAAAGAAGGCTGATTTATTATTTTATTTTTAAAGATGTAAAGATTTATCAGGCAAATCGCAGAAGTATTACGAAATGCTTACGGCGATATTTCATAAGGTCTGTTGTTTATATTGGTCGATACCCCTTTTGTTGCCACAGAGCATGCAAAAAATAAGTAAAAAAATAAACCTGTTATTATTGTAAAACAATAATAAAATGCCTTATCCATGTACCTACTCAAACGTTTTTCTTGTCTTCTCGGACGTTCTCAACGACCGGATGATTTTAGAACTCGTAATTTTGTAAACGGTGAACAGTTGGCAAACTATCTAAATATAACTTTCGAAAGCTCATTGCGATAGATTTATGTAATCAAAAATAAAATTCTCAAAACATACTGTATCTTTTGACTTTCTGTAGGTCCTATTATCACCAATAGCCACTTGGGAAAATACAGATATTTAGTTGAAATGTTGAGAAACGGAAAGAGTTATATAAGGATCTCACAGAATTTCGTATCTTCTGCATGCTTGCTAACTCGCTTGAGTTTGTTGGTTGGTTGATTGAACCGCCTTTGAAGCTAGTAACGGCATATAAAGTATTAATGAAAATTAAGTTAAACCAAACAAAAACAAACCAAACCAAAACGATTTAATATTCTAACTAAACTCGAGCGGTATTAGATGGTTCACGACGATACTCTAACGGCAAATTTATCGCGTCATGTTTAGCAACGCGTACCCGTACCCTGTTATTGTAAATTTAAATTCACTCTATTATTATCATCAAATATGACACTTTGGGGAAGAATACAAATAGGATACGAATCTAATGACATCTTCAATATAGGTCACAATGGAAATGACGGATGTACGTACTTACATACTACGTGCGAAAAATATGACCCTCCTTTTTTATTGTAGAAAGTGGCAAACAAGCAAGTGGTTCACCTAATATTAAGTGACAGGTACCCTTTGACACCTGCAACAAGCTAATGAGTTGCAGATGTGTTGCCTACCTTAATGGACAGAGGCTAAACAGAAAAAGGAATTATTCTCTTTCCTATCCAGCCCTTCCTCCGAGAAATCCTTATAAGAAAAGATGGGAAGGAGAAGATGACCAAAACTAAGCCTCCGGCACCTTACTCATCAAACGCAGAAATACTCCTGCTTTACGCCTGTTTTCTGTAAGGTCATGGTATTTAACCGGTCGAGCCGGCCCATTCGTGCAACAGATGTTGTTGTTGCGGGCTCTACCACTGTTCCTTCTGGATCAGTGGAGTAAAAAGAACCTAAACTACAACAAACGTAAATGCAATAAGAAAGGCAACCGAAAACGAGTTATGAGCTGTGACATTTTTGTACAATGAGTAGGATCATACCGACTGTTGTTCTCGGCTAATAATAAAATAAACTTAAATTGGTTTCCTCTTAAAATTTAAAAAGAAAACTTGGCAAAGCAACAGCGTCGGTGCGTTGTTATAAGCACAAACTGGAAGTGAAACAAGTAGAGCCGGTCTAGCACTCGGCCGAGAGCTAGTTAACAATGAATTATTCATTAAACATGTTGGTATGCCGATGCCCGTTTACTGGACTTTATTGACGCGAACAACTTATATTCGAGGCAGCTAGTTGACTGTCCATCTGAAAAACTCTTCCGAATATGATTTCCAATCGACGCACAATGTATAAAAATATTCAATACTTTCACAATCCTTTCTCTCCTTATCCTTATCCATTCTGTCCTAAAAGGCAGTCGTAAGTGGTGACAGATGCGGGAGTTGATGGTTAACATAATATTCGCTGACCCGCTTGTTGATTTGCTTCTTGCTACTATTTACAGCTGGGCACTGAGCTTCGCTCTGCGTTGTCATCTGTCAGCGTGCGTTTCCACTGGCGACGTGTCGCGACACAATGTTTCTTTATCTTTCTCTCTCTGGAAAAAAAGAACTAAAATGACAATGTTATAAGGTGTAGGTATAGGGTAAAGGCTGTTGTTGCCATAGAAAAAGTCCGTCTAGACCTCTCGACGGAGGACTAAATAAAACATCGGTGCGCTGTACGATTTACATGCCCTTAGGACCGGTTGGAGTAGTGGCGATTTGGGAAAACCTTCTATTACCATAAAATATTAGTTTGAAGTAACAGTTGGTATCAGTATATAAGGAACAACGGGACTGAGATGCTTTTTAAAACAAAAGTCCCAGAAAAAAGGTAAGGCCCATATCTAGCAGTGGATATAAAGGCTGAAGCATGGACAGCCGTGATTAACTTACCGAGAGGATAGTATTGTTCATCAATTCATCTATCATTTATCAATGTATTCGATTTGAAAAAAATATCAATGCATTTGATATCATGTTTGGATTTTCTTCAAGTCAAGCTTTTTGTTTGAAGTTTTTTCTATGAATCAAGTTAATGGGTAAGCTATAGGAATAATTGATACAGCTGTTAATAATCCAAACAGCGAGAATGTTTGCATTACGTCATTATCATTAACACGGGGAAGGTTACGATAGTAATGCGTTACGCACTACTTAGTTCATATTTATAAAATACTACCCCGGTAATAAGACCCGCGGTTTCACTTGCGTTGCGGTTTGATTCAAACGAAATCAGATTACCTGCATATTTTTAAAGAATAAAAAGCAATTCTGAATACAAAACATTTTTCATCACATTCAACTGCGGTAATAGTGCTTCGTTCACAAACAATTGATTGTCCCACTGCATCGCATCGCATCGCTCGCCCACGGTAACGTTTTCGCATAGCGTTTTTATCCTTTTTGCTCGATTTCTAAAGATCGTTGCGTGATGTTAAATAGCCTACAACCTTTCGTGATAATTGAACTATCAAATGCAAAAATAAATAATCAACTTCGACTGGTAGTTCCTAAAGTTTAAATAAACTATTTAGCTTTATTATAATTAAAATAAGATAGATGATACATTGATTATAAGAGCGACTTATTCCAGATAATAAGATTTGACCGGGATACGTCCCAGTGATTCATATCGGTTTATATCTCATGAAATAAAAAGTCTTAAGCAATAAATTTAGGCCAGGCGTATCTCAATAATCTCATCCCATGTCAATTTTGGCGTCCCATAAAATTGGTAAAACATCGTTAAAGATAACTATTTTATATTTAGATAGCTTAACCGGGGCGTCCCTCGCGTTGGTGTTTTTTTATTCGGGTAAAAGGTATGTTCTCTTTAGTACCCCTGATAATGTTTATACAAAAAAGGCCAGAATGACTTATAACTGTTATAAGTATTGTACAATTGCTTCTAATTTCCTTTACTTATGTGTTTTAAACTGTAATTGCAAGCGAATAGTTTTTTGGGTAAACCTAAATGATGACGTTATCGTACTGCAAGGAAAACCGCGATCGGTTATGGGGCTTATTCACCTATTGTCTTATGAATTAATAAATAACATAACAACAATAACATAAACAACAACAATAAACACGTTGGTTAACATTGTCGTAGACAAAGATGAATCCACGATTCCGAAAAACCTTTCCCATTTGTAGAAATGATAAAGGCTATGCGTAGGCATAGCATAAATGTACATGGGTAACAGGTACATCTTCTATATACTATGTATGGAGCTACGTCTATGTTATATTGAAAGGAGACAAGGCAGGGATCATGGATCTCAACTTGGCTCGATCCTGGCATAGTCGCTTCTTCTTCCATACATCACACAATGCGCATCGGTTACGGGTATTGTTATAATATTATTGTTATAATACTTGTGCATAAGCCATTATTGTTTTTCTTCAGATTAGGCAGTACTGTGTGGTTTTATAAGTAATAATAAACTCGGCATCCTCTAATTCTAATAATTCTCTAAATCATAAAACACTTTGCTGATATTATGTATTTTTCTTTGGTACATTATTGAGACATAGTTCTCAGTTGAACATACTTACCATATTTGGGTATTAATCTAAGCCGTTATCGTTTGTTCATTTCATTGTGTAAATTGGGCATGGATATGTTAGGATTAGCAATTTGCAGTTTAAATGTTTATCTTTGACATGAAAAAACACTTTGGTCGTAACGTCTGCGATGATAAGCTTTTATACAACAACAAAGGGCACGCTGGAGTTCTGTGAGGTCGTGACTCGTGATGCTCTCCGTTCTTCTTGTTTAAGCCTCTCCGCTGCTGGAGGTTGGCCGTTACCTCAGCGAAGTTTTTCCTATCTTGTGTGTAACTAGTTCTTCCGCGCTGGCAATACTGATCGACTCCCTGTCGTTTCTCAACCACCAATTGCGACATTGCCCATCATTATGAGTTTAATCTCTTGGGCGAATAAGTGCATTTATGCAACGGCAATATTTGCTACATTTTCTGTCAGAACTTAACACAGCTTAAATATGGGGATAATTCTAGGTGGACTTGAGTTGATGAATTTCCGAAATCCCTTAGGGTCATATTAAATTTGATGCTACAGTCGTCTGCACGACGGTGTATTTAAAGTCTTTATTGTTTTATTACATAATCAGAACATTCATTGACTTAACCTGAGGCGTTAAAATAATACCTATAGATATCATATAATTTTATTTTTTAATCGACACACGTTTTTGAAGGCACCAATCGATAAATATTTTTTGTGTCCTCAATGAATAATTATGTATTAATGTTACATATTATTTATTCATAGTTCTGATATATTTTTCTGTATAATATTTGAATATTTCAAATAATATTGTATTTAAAAAAACAGCTGTCAGTTGATTTTGATGAACAGAAATGTTTTAATTGAATTGCCTTTTTATTAATGAATTTCGTTTTATCTTTTCAGATCGCTATTGATGGCGTTACTTTGTATCCGTGGCGACTGGTACCTGTATCTTTGGCTGATTTACTGTAAGATCTATTCGGCAATCGTATGGCTTGTCGGCAATCACTGCCGCGGAGCTGATAAGGGGCGCGCCGTGATAACCGCCGGAGTCGGCCAGTCGTCTGGAGGCCTTCACAGAGTGCGCACGCGTCGTAAGAGAGCGCAGCACCATCGTGTCAAGCACATCGCGTTAGTGAGGAGACCGTCTTTGAGGCGAATCGTCATGGCACCCGGAGCGAGCACCGCGCACACCATGATGGAAGACAAGGAGAAGGCGCTGCACGGGGCACTGGCTACCGGTAAGTCTTTATGAAAGTGAAGGTTTCAATGAGATCGAAACAAAGCGTTCGTTACCACTCCATTCTTGGCAGTTGTTTCAGGATGCGTGCGTTACCCAAATTTTATATTTAGAACGAAAATCTTACAGCGAAAGTTGTGAAACGGTATTGACATACATTTTCATCTTCAAGAAACGTTCGTTGAACCTTATTTTTCGAAGTGTGTAACGTTTCTCTTGTAGAAGTGGATGTATAAAATCTGGAGGTGTAACAATCGTGCACAGTAAGAATGATGTTTACAAATTTGCTGACGGACTGGTAACGATGGGTGAACGGCCAACAATCGATAAAGAAATCGATACTCTTACGTGAGGTGATTATAATTCCGCCAGTTAAATAATGCCTTGACTTTGAAGTTGAAACAATTTTTAGAATCGATTTCGCCGGTGCCACTCTCTTCCGGGCTTCCTGGTCTCGTTTGCATCGTAAGGTCATAAGCGAGGATCAATGTTGATAAATAAAATATTTCTTGATACATGTTTATACTTGCTGTTAACCTCTCATTGAATGCTGGTTGTTTATACCATTTTCAATGTACAACTGGTATTGGTCTGTAATATTTATTACGAACATTTTTTTAAGATTCCGAGGCAAAGATAACATTTGTTACTACGCCTATTTGAAGCTATCATACTAAGTGTTACATAAAAAAGATAAAATTATTTGTTCATCAAATAATCATTTGTTAATATGTAAAATTGCAAATCATGTTAATAAACAAAATGTTTACCAAGAAATTATAACCTTCAAATAATTTCGAATGTCAGCTCACGAATTATATTTAGATGAATGAATAGTGCACTTTGGTCTTATAAGTTCAAAGGGACTTTTCAGCATCTAATTGCGTTCTAATTAGGGATTTCTTGGCTGCACGTCAAAACGTAACAAGATGTGATTATCAGTCGCGTGAAAGCAATCAACTCGTTCTATCGACGAAACTAACTTCGAGAAGGAACGATTTAATATTTTTCAATTAACTGCCTCGACTCTAACTCCTCTCACCGGATAGATAGCTGGTAACAATTTATTATATTATAATGCTTAATGCTTATCCGTCTACCGACCGTCTAGAATTCGGTCTGCAGCTTCCAGATCCAAAGGTAGACCAGACCATACAAGCCATCGATTACTTCTTTTCATTGAGAAAATATTATTTGTATACTGTCGACTTCCAAAAGAACATTATTAGTAAGATATGAATCAAGTTATATTTTTATGCATATCCCTATATTGTATTTCAATTTGCAATTCTTGCTTGTTTTGGAGTTTACAAAAAATTGAAATATTCTTTTTGTGCGTATTATACTTTGAGGAAAAACCTTTAACCTCCAAGTTTGATTTTCCTGCCTTCTAACATTAACTAAAATAGAAATACATTATTGTCATGACAAAGCTTTTGGGTAGTTTCTTAAAATATACAATTACACACCCTTTGAGTTGTTATGATGCTAGTCCTGGTTCGATTTTCAAATATGTACATATATAAAAAACTAACATACGTTTTCAAACAAAAGGAGCAAAAGGTTAGCATGACATGACAATACCCATTTTAGGAGGGTAGAATAGTGTGTGACGAGAGTAAAAGATTTGGTGTGGAGACATATGTCAGCAGGGGTAGGGCTAAGAAAAGATGGAAAATTGCGTGAAAGATAATGTAATTAAGAAGAGTGATTACTCAAATGACACATAAAGAGGGAACAGAGCACGGAGATCAATTTGAAGTTCGGAATTTCGGCTCGAACCGAGGTTCACGTGGAGGGAGCTCCCGAGCTTAGTTACTCTTTAAAACGGGGCTTAGGCTAAGACCCTTTGCGCTCAGCCATTTCAAACCCGTTGTAGCTACTTCTACCGCTTCTAGGTTTACCGTTTTTATTTCTTTGTGCTATAAATGGTAATAGGTTTTATACATATATTCTACGACGCTTCATAAGATCCTTTCTCTGATATGGTTGGTGATGAACGGAACAGAACGGTTGACCAGTGGGACTGAAAAGTGCTGGAATCGCGGCCGCGTACGGGTCGACGCCGCGTAGGGTAGCTTCCCAAAAGATGGACCGATGATCTGGTCAAAGTTGCGGAAGCCCACTGTATGAGGGCAACAGGGGACCGATCTTTGTGGCGATCAATGGGAGAGCCTTCATCCAGCAGTAGTGGTTTTTGGCTGAAAAGAGAGAAAAGAGCTCTAGTGCCTTCTGGGGGGGAGGGAGGAGATAGAGATAGTAGATACGCTTTTGTTCGTCGTTACTTGAAAGTATTAATCTGAAAATGTTATTAAAACTGATATAGATAGATCAAAAAAATATTTATTTAACTGTAAAGGTAACATGGGTTACATTGGTGTTAATCCATGCATCACGAGTATGGCACTGGGCCAGGAAATATTATTTGGTCTCCGCGTGGCATAAAACTAACGTGCTAATAATTATTAGCAACACACATGTAATGCACACCTACATTTCACGCACTCACATCGTGATATTAAAAACACTAACAAAGCAGTTATAGAATGTTAAAACCTAATTCACACTCGTAATATGCATGTAAGCTAAACAAGGCAGTACTTTCAGTTCTCCGAATGACGTTGAATGTTTCGACATTTCGTGAATTTTGTTGTTTTCCTCATATGATAAATGCCTTATGAAACATAGTGTTATATACCATGCTTTAGTCTTCAAGAGGTTATTTAGAGAAATACCATCAATTTGTATTACTTACATTCACTAATTAACTTTTGAAGCTCCTATTTTGCATATAGGTCTGAACTAGAGACTCCACTGATGTTAAGTGAGCAATCACATCACACCATATTAACTTATATTTTTGGTGCATTTAATGGTTATTCTCATAACTTCATCTTTTTTAATCAAATAAACTATGTAGTTTGTTTTGTTTTGTTGATATTATATTGCAATTCAAATAACCTTCATTAAAACTATATTTAATATTACATGAGACTAGACTATTACATACACTAAAGAACTTCAAGAATTTATAATAAATGGAGATTATTAAATAAAACTATAGTTCAATGCCAAGAACTACAAAAAGAAGAAGGTTGAAGTTATATCTTAGCTCTCAATACAAATATTTTTTTATACACAGATTATCAATCTGTGCTTTAGTACCCACAGAAAGGTGTTAGACTAAAATCAAATAAAATTAGCTTCACTCTTTTTGTTTGTTTTCATTGTTGTATATTTGCTTTCTTCTAAACTGCAACATTTATTTTAACAATTAGGAAAAAAAAACGAAAGAATTTGTGAAGCTCAGATTACTCGAAGTTGTTCTGTATAAAGTTAAAATGATAAGGTATATTGTATAGAGTTGCGAGATCGGTCAATTGCCTTGAGCAGCCGGCAAGCGGCTCCGCGGAACGCAATTGAACTTTGCGCTTTGCGTTCAAAAATAGATGAACGGTTTTAAAGTCACTGTAACGGTTTTTATTAGCACTAAGTGAAATATCAAAGTTCAGACATATACTCGTTTTATAATCGTCACAGAGATCAGATACATTGCCAAACTGCGTTGCTACAAGTACTACACAATAATATTATTCGTGTGAACATAGCTGTATTTGTTACGATTCGATTAAAGTATGTTAATAAATTGGATAAGTTATAAATCGAATGTTGTGAGGTAAAACATCAATATGTTAAACATGTTTTACGAAACTGATGTGACGTCGGGCCACGCCTCCGCTGACAGGGTGCTCGATCGTTATGATTGATACGACATACAGAATATAAATCTCCACAGATTATATTTTGGATTTCTTTTTACGTTTAAATATAAATTATTAACACTCTTGTAGACTAAGACTATTTAAAACTAAATATATATACACTGTATATGTAACGAAAGAAGTGGTAGATCGGTGGTGGGGCGTCGAGGACCTCAATGTCTATCGATTTTAACCAATTTATGTTCAAAGATTTTCAATGAACTTTAGATTCATTGAAAATCTTTGAACATAAATTGGTTATTTGATTTTTGTCAATTTTTTTTTGTTAAATAACAATTCAAACTGAAATTGGTTTAAAACAAGTTTAATAATTTATCTATATGTTTTGGATCATCATGCCTGTTTTTAGGTTCACTTCCATTTATTTATTAGAACTTGATAAAAAGATTTAGTTCTGAACTTTCTTACATTGAAATTAGTTTCTCCCGCTTACACACGCTGTAGTTTTTCTTTTTACCCTGTAACATTACCTTAGAAATTATTTCGAAAACTGCGCCCATGTCTGGAGACCCACCCTGAAAATTCCATTTGCCTCTCAACAGGCTTGCATGTCAAAAAAAGTAGTGAAATAGTTAAGTGCGGAATATCTTTTACTTATCCTGTTCGATTTCTGTACGATACCGAATATAACTTGACCAATTAAGTCGAAGTCATTCTTGCTTCTTCTACACCCATACATCTACGCACACATGATTGTCCTTATATCTTTAGGCTTTCTTTAGTATGTCACTAATCTGATCGATATAAGATCGCCCGTCAACATTATTTACAGCTAATGAAAATAAAATAGAAATGAACCTGTTTCTTTTAGTTAATGTCGATTGAATTCATATTTATTGTTAAGAAATTTTTCGTCATTGTGTTTATAAAATAGGAATGTGGTTGACCTGTCACTAACTTCTAGATTTTTTAAAAAGTACTATGAACTTGGAAGTTTTGTAAACAACTATGATTAATTTTATTAAAGATCGCCTTTGTTTTTCGCTTGACATTATCGGCGTGCCCCCAGTACTGCGTTATCAGTGGGCGTATTGCTACCAACGTTATCGTTGACAAATATGTAGCTGTACGCCCTGTTGGCGTTACAAGATGAATTCATTTGCTTAGTGATGTAATAGCGATTATATCTATGTTTGATTTAGCAGCTTGAACTGTTTCTGTAGAGTTATAAAAACAGACTAGATTGTAAAAGGAATGTAATAATAAGCAGGGTTTATAGATAAGATACATTGAGTCCTCGTAGTTTATTACTGGATGGATATAGTTACTGAACAAAGTCTTGTTAGAGAATAACCATCTGCGTAGGAATGCGAAAACTTTTAACTCAGCATAAGCGGTTTTAAATTACACCCCGATTGTCGTAGTAACAGTATATTGAAACTTTATTAAATATTTACTATATAAAACACGAACGATCCTTGCGATTGAATAATAGTTGGAGAATAGGAGAACCTATTGAGACAAGTAAATAATGAACTGGTTTGTGATGTCGTTGTCGAACACAGGTTGTGTTTATGGTTCAGTTCGCACTTTATTGAGTTCAACCATAATATACGTCAAAACTATATATTGAAAACGTGATTGGACGACAAAAGCCTTGAAATCACTGGGTTCAGATAAGACGATAACTCAAAGCGGCAAAGAGTTATTCTTGCTGTATTGTTGAAGTCGACAAAAGATATTATTTTCAGCAGCAAGTATAAACACAAACGTTCCATCGATTTATCTCATAAGCTAACCGCTTTGTGATGTTGAAATCCAATAGCGCGTGGCCACGCACCGCCACTTGTACTGCGAAACAATTGACGATTCACGATAGTAATAGAAATAGAAACGGTTTGTCAATATAAAATAGCTGGATTGCACTATTGATAAGATTCTTACGAAATATTCAAAACATGTTTGTGGGCGTTGGCTAGTATAGATAAAACAAGTTTATTTTTTTAATATCCAAGTCCAAACCTAACCGGACTTGTTTTCGTATTCGTATTTTTTATTTTCATATTTTATTACTTACGTTTATTTTATTTTAAGTAGACAATCTAAATAAAAAATTGAGTAGAGTTGAGACCTGTATGTGTAAGTATCTCGAACTTGATAGATGAGGCAATAGTTTTACACAATGTTAGCCTAATCTTAGCCTGCATAAATCATTTGATTTGTAAATGCATTTTAATTTCTCGTAATTATATATATTTTAATATTAGTAATCGCTTGCCCCAAACA